>OY756395.1:1242500-1790000 GCA_963576865.1 Anania hortulata
TATTACAGCTAGTATTGTGGAATACATATTTGAATTGGATTGATTTATTTTCATTATAATTAAATCTACTACGTTATTATGTTTTTTAATATTCTTTGTGAGTTATAAATATAAATACAAAATAGTTTATTTGCCATAAAATAGGGTTGAGACAATACGAAGTCGATAGTAAAAAATAATATTACATGAAGCACCTATCTATTTAGCCATATACAATAGCATGCAAATATAAAGGAAAATAAATAATTACAGTAATATGTCATTGAGCATCCAAATAATTCAATTTTAATTATATGCAAAGATTATACAAAATAGCGAGAAATTATGTGTCGTTTACGTTTTATCCTTAACGAATTGGACCGGAAGATGCCTTATATAAGCTGGTATTTTATTAAAAATAGTCTTACACATAGCATGACTATTCTTTAAAAAGCGCTATACAGTGTGTAACGAAAAGGTGAAATAAAACTTTAAGGGGTTATTCTACGGCTAAATTACATCAACTTTTTCTATGGGACCAACATCAAAATCTCAAAAAAAAAATTGACGTTTCCATACAAACTGATGCCAGCTGATCGCGTTTTAGTATGGGAAAGTGTTTTTTTTTGCGATTTCGATGTTGGTCCCATAGAAAAAGTTGATGTAATTTAGCCGTAGAATAACCCCTTAAAGTTTTATTTCACCTTTTCGTTACAGTCTGTATAGCTATATACAAGTGACCCAAATTCACTCATTCACTCTTTGCTTAGTGTACTCTTATTTCTCCGTAGCGCTTAACATAACCCCAGGGAGATAGAAAAATAATATCAATGTTTTCGTTAAAACCCTTTACAGTTTTTACATTAAAAATGAGCGTATAATGTAATTCAAGTATTGTTTTTTTCTGCTTTCTTCATGGTATAAAGCGAAAGAAAAAATTATCATACTTAACTGATCAAGCATACGTAAACGGGACACAATAGAAATTATTTTGTTATGCGATCTCATGAAACCGGTTAAAACATAAAATGTACAAAATATCAGTTTCCGCACTATGGTGCCAGTCATCCGCCATCATAAGACCAGTATCGAAATAGCGAAAAATTCGCCTTTCCATTGACAATGTGACAGCCTAGGTGGTACAGACATTGGCAGGTCAACCTACCCAGAAGTTAAAGGTCAATGAATCAATTTCAACTTTAAGTCCGACACATAGAATGTATATCAATTAAGAAAATTTGACGATTTTTAGTTTTAAATACCACAACTCGACGATATTACACGTTGGTTTGGTCGCAATTTCGATATTGACTTCAGAGTTAAAGCATCAGTTGCTAATTAACCACTTCTAAGATATTAAAAATTGCAACTTCACCCTGTATTGACATAACCATTTGACGACCTCCTTAGCCGGGAGGCGACCATACTGGACTTTGTGTAGCTATCTCTGAGATCCCGTGGTCAATGCAGAAAAATTACTTTTCTATATTATCTCGGGTCTAGGTTTTGTTGTACTCTCGTTGTTTCTGATTTTTGTGATACAAGTGCTTTAGCTAGTTACCATAGGATCAGAGCAAAGTACCTTTATATGATGTTGTCCAATATTTATTTATTTATACATGTATACTAACTTTGCAGTGTGCAAATGCAGTGGCGATTGCAAGAGTTGTCAAAACCGTCTGCCCTTTGGGTCTGTTCTTGGATCGTCCCCAGAAGTTCAGGTCATGTGCAGCAAGATGAATGATTGGGATAAGAACCATCCGAAGTAAGTTTCTTTTAACATTTTGTGAAACTACGACTTGCAAATGTAGGTAAACATTCAGCAACATGCAATGATGTTATAATTGTCTAGTTAGAGCATACTGCTTGAATCGTACTAAATCAAACAGGCCAACTTTCGTGCGTGACAGCTACGTCTACACTCCCGCTCGTGTCATTCGATGTCTCTGTGTGCGTGTGTAATGATACCAGGTGTTGAACAATTCCGATTACATTGGGGAGAATATATGGATTTATTGTCTTTAGTTTTGTTTATGATTAAAAATTAGTTCTAGCCTAGAATGACTAGAAAAGAGTGATTAGACTAGCTAAACTAATTAAACGAACTAGACCGACTTGACTGAACTAAATTAGATTAAACTAACAAGCTAGACTGATTAGGCCGACTAAACTAGGCTAAACTGACTAAATTAGACTAAACTGACTTACTTAGACTAAACTGACTAAATTAAACTAAACTGACATACCTAGACTAAACTAGCTAAACTAAACTGACTATACTAACTAGACTAAACTGACTTAATTTAACTAAACTGACTTAACTAAACTAAACTGACTACACTAGACTAGTTTAGTCTAGGTAAGTCAGTTTAGTCTAATTTAGTCAGTTTAGTCGGCCTTATCAGTCTTAGAGTTAGTTTGTCTAATTTAGTTTAGACTAGTTAGTTTAGTCAGCTTAGCCTAGGTAAGTTAGTTTAGTATAATTTAGTCAGTTTAGTCAAGTTTAGTCAAATTTTCAATATCACAGTAATTACCTGACCTTTCGTCTTTAGGGACTTTTGTCTTAGTTAATTGCAACTCTTACCTAAAATGTCAAAAATGGCGGACCGCAATTTTATTCAATTGAGAAGTAATTCAATTTGGTTTTTTAATAGAATCAATACGAAAATTAGGTACTCAGCGATGGTACGTTACTTTTCAATTTTTCTTAGGTCTTTCCTTAAATTTTCTTCACCCTTTAATAGTACAAATCGCCATTTCCAACACCTCAATTTTGCCTAACGGCATGTACGTCTCCAGTGATTTCAAAATTGACACTACATGCTGGGAAGAGATTTATCACCGACGTCTGGTAAAATTTTTATTGAAGCGTTTGCTGCCTCGACTGTCCGTCTAGATAAATACTTGGTCGAAGGCAACATGCTATTATTTTATCTTTCTTTGTTGAATGTTGCCCAGTAATACTTGGAAATGAGCCTCACAAAACTATTTACCAAGTATCCTACCTCCATTTACCTAAGTATTTTAATTCGCCTCGTAATATTTGTAACTTAAAGCGAGTAGTGCCTCTAAGAAAGTAACTCGACGCGTTTTTGTACGAATATCACACAAAAACTCATTAAAATACGATTAATTACAGCGCGCAATGACGCGTCCCGTCGCCGTCGCACCCCGTCGGCTGTTTGCCTAAACCTTTAAATTAATAACGTTACAATAGTTATTTATATATATTTTTTATTTTTTTTATCTATTGCAAACTTTACAGCATGTAAATTTAACATAAAAAACAATTTGTATTAAATGCTTACACAACCAATTAAAAAGTTTGTCACATTAAAATTAACATTTAAGGACGGTTGAACATGAAAGGGCTAGGGAGAAAATAACCAAAATGTTACAACAAAACAAAATAATTAATAACAAGACTAATTTAAAAAGTTAACCTATTGGCATAAGGCGCGCCAATAGGCTACTTTTTTGACAGGGGCTTGCAGCAACCGGCCCCATCTAAATAGTAACTTTTTAACAGATCCATGGACCCTCCCGGTCATCCGCCAGCTCTCAGTCACTGTGTGATGCAGCGCAAACCAGTGACTTAGTCTACGGCTATTTTTGGAACAGTTTTTAGCTCTTTATTTCATAGTGACTTAGTTCATAGTTTTGTTTGTTGTTGTTAACCTATTACTTGTTTTATTAGTACCTATTTGATATTTGAAATAAACTTTTTAATTTACTTAATGGTTTCATTGATACATTTCTTTACTACCAGCAAGTGTAACCTGGATGCCACAAAATTTACAATAGGGATGTTGATAACATTCACATTCGTACTATTGTCGACGTCCGTAGCCGAGAGGCGAGTACTCTAGACTGAGCGTCGCCATCTCTGAGGTCCCGGGATCGATTCTCGGTCGAGTCGATGTATAAAACAAACTTTTTTTATAAATCATAGCTGTTGCCCGCGACTTCGTTCGCGTGGTCTTAAGTTTATTCATAAAGGATTGTCTGCGCAACTTTCTCATTTTTTTCTTTTATAAGAACCTTCACCTGACAATAATTAACACAACAAAAAAATAATTAGCAAAATTGTTCCATCCGTTCACGCGTGATGCGATGACCAAGGGAAATAGAAATTCATTTTTATTATAATGGATAGATAGATTTTGAAAATGTTATTATTTTGCTTACAATTGTCGCTTAGTTACGCCGGCACAGGCACCCCAATCACACCAACGGCGTAACTTAGTGGAAAATATAAGTATTTTATCACATTTTTTGTTTTTTATAGTTATTATTTAACAGCGTAGGACGTTTACCCACGAGGTAAAAAGGCGACCTGTAAAGGACCCAGGAAGCCGCTGGATGCAGGCCACTTCCAACCAGCCAATCTGGAAATCACTAAGGTAAGTGCCTGAAAATGCCTATGTTTAGCAGTGGGCGTCCTTTGGCTGAAATTATGATGATTAATATGATTTAATAATGGATTTCCACAAAGTAACGCTTGATTCTATGAACTTTTCTATGCTGTCTCGGGTCTGGGTGTTTTGGTACCGTCGATAGTTCTGATTTTTATAACAAGTGCTTTAGCTACTTACCGTAGAATTAGAGCAAGTAGTGATGTTGTCCAAAATTTATTATTATTCACATACAAAACCAAGATACCATTTCTTTAAACGAACACTGTATACAATAACCGATAACATTAAAATTTCCATTGTGTTTGTCTGAGCTCTAAGCTCTGGGGATACAACGAGTTGTCTGATTAGTTTTCCCCGATTTATCCTTAAACAAAAGAAGATCAAGAAAAAGAGCACGTAATGCGATTAGTAGCGAAGAAGTAGAAGACGCAGAATGTTAGCAAATCATCATCATCATTCGCCTGCCCTGTTCCCAGGTTATCTGGGGTCGGCGCAGTATGTCTTTCTCTTCCATGCAATCCGGTCACTCGTCATTGAGTCATTCACTCCCTTCTCAGTCATATCTCTCCTCACACAATCCATCCATCTTTTCGTAGGTCGTCCTCTACTTCTCCACCCATCAATACTCATATCCATCACTCTTCTCGTTACGTGCTCCTCTTCCCTTCTCATCACATGTCCATACCAAAACCAAGACAAAGGTGTCCTTTCATCTTTTCTGCTACAGGTGCCACTTTCATAAAAAAATGAAGAAAATATAAAATATTACAAACTTACCACTAAGATGAAAATGCTGATTGCTCTGTTGAAAACTAAAAAAATATACAGGTTGTCCCAAGATAGGTGTACCAGCGGGCGCTTGGTTTTAGGGACACTATTGATAGCAACACTATCGATTTAACCCCCATGTAATATATTCAGCGAATAAATTCAAATTCAAAAAAGTTTATTGCAATATTTTGTAATGGTCTTTATTCTGATTCGGAATTGATCCAGAAACCACGTGTAACAACAAAACGGTTAGTGCTAACGTCACATTATGTTTTTGCGAAAGTAGTCCAATAATTATTTATTTTTATTTAAAACTTGCACAAAATTACAAATAGTGTACAGAAGGTGGATTTTATGCTAGAATGCACTATTTTTTTTTTCAAATATTTTTAGTTTCTTTGAAACTTCCATAATAGGACTAGTCTAACAGCTTTCATTTTTCGTGAATGATTATTTTTTTGCTGAACAGTTGTGTCTGACAGCGCCGCCACGACACACTACATATGATAAGACGTGCAGGCGGACAGACAGACAGAAAAGCGATAGTTTACGTTTAGACAACATCAAACCAAATGCATTAACGATAATGTCATCATGACCATAGTGATTATATTTTCTTTGATCGAGACAGATCGTGACAATAATGTGACGGCAAACGGTAACATCGAATTTGTCATAATTTATCAACAATGTATTTATAATTTTTGAAACGTTTACATATTAAATGATGATAAAATTACCTGATTTAAGACGAGACTCAAAAGAAACAGCGGACCTTTGCAAGTAATTCTTCTAACTCCTTTATTACAATTAACCAGCCGCGTAGCAAATAATACTAAATATTCACGCCTAAACTTACAATATTTAAGGTGTCGGCCAATATGCAAAAGCCGTAGACGGGAATGGAGAGGTAATATCCAGAACACATCTACTGAACTTCTTCTTGAGAGGAAACCATTACCGGAATGCTTCAGACGTTGCCCTACGGTAATTATCTTGCCTATGAGTAGGAGAGTAACGAAGTAGCGGTAAGACTTTACAAACATTCTATAAGAAGAAGTGGGGATCTTATTATTATGAACACTGGAAAATCTGAACTGTGAATACAAACGAATGCTTGTTTGTTCGTTCATTTGATTGTATTCAGTAAGTTTCTTAACCACTTATCATAGTTAAATGAAACTCTGTTATGGTCTTGTGCGTTTAGCTGGACAGGTTTCTAAATTGAGTTGAAGACTACGCAAATTAAGTTCTAAGCAACAGCTGCTATGATTTGACCGTAAGCGTTGTGCCGTTTCAGTAATATAGCTGCGTGGCGAGACGCATTATTTTGACACTTTTCCGATGACGTTTGCGGCGCAGGATGCGTTACTTGGACCGGACTGTGTACGTCATAGGCACATGATATTATTCCAGAGAATAAAAACCGCTAGGGAGCGATACAGTGCCTTCCCTCAAACTATAGGAGATCCCAAAAAGAAGATCCCATTCAATGATTGATATGTATTTGATTGATTTGTATTTTTCTAAGTATTAGTCCATTCAACCTTTGTCAATTATCTTTAGACTAAAAAATAAACGCAGCTTATGTACTAAATAGGCGCGCTTTACTTTAGACTTTATTACTATCACTTACTAGCAGGTATGATGGAATTCCAAAGCCACTCAGTCGCAAATTAAACATGGCTTTCAGAAAGTTTTCCCAAACAGCCCATGTCCTCTTTTCGGCCGTACCCGCCGTGTGACAGTCAATGAGAGGAACGCTGTTCACTCTCCCCGTGTTGTGAGGGTCTGCCAAGCGCCAGTAGATGACACCGTTGATACACCGTACTTGAGGTTCGCTGAGATGGCTAAGAAACTTGGTAAGACCCACTCTAAAGACTTACTCTAGATTTAAATATTATTAACAGCTCTATTTCTATTTACTGAACATAACCCTTTTAGTGTGGCATTTTCATCAATCACTTATTATCCTTATCTAGCTACCGCCAGCAACCTTTACTAGGTCATGCGTCTACTTGTTGCTTGGCGTCCAAAACTATGCTTGGCGGTATGCATTCGCTAAGGGTTTTGCGCCAACCATGGCCAGCTTATTGCCGCTTGCTAATCAGGTAGATTATTTTAATTGCTTTCGTCCTCTGACGGATAAACTTATCTAGTCCTCTGGCCTCTTAAGTAAAAACCGAGCCCTTCTAGTAGCTTGTTGAGTCATCTGGAAACAATGGACTTACCTCTTTGTCCGTATCAATACTTAGACGCACTGTTGAAAACCCTGAAATTAAGGCTCCGAGGTATTTTAATTTTTTTGTAGGTAGTCTTTCAAATGTGATGTTAAAACAAACCTTGCGCGAATAGCTCTTTCGGTATATTGATAGTTGTTAATGCCTGAGATAATTTTTTTCGGGCGAATTGATTGTAAGCATTATTAGAATCTATTTTTGAGTAGCGCTCCACTCGTACTCTTAACAATGGTTAAGTAGACTTACTTCGTAGACTTGAATATTTCAGAAGTTCGGTTGGACGAATCTTTTTCGTCATGTCTGGCCATGTGATGTCACGTACGACAGTTAGCTCTTGCTCCATGCTGTAACTAAATGTAAAAAAAAATGTAATGTAAAGTGTCCCATACAATCCCCAGCACGGATCTTGAGCACTGGAGGAAAAAGTGGGGATCCCCTTTCGCATCACACGTGACTATCGTCGTATCAGAGACGTGCGTTCGCGGAGCAAGCAACCAATCACAGCTGGCGTTGCAGGTGCGGTGCGCGACAAGATAATCACGTAATCGTAATAGTCTGCGCAATTTTCGCACAGCGCTCATAATCCGTGCCGCTAGTTATTTCTGCAGGTGCTGGTCATCAAAACATGACACTGAATTGCTGTCTTTATTAAAATAAGAAGTCGTAATAGAAATATATCGCCAGGTGCATGGGGTGCAGTAAAAGCATGCTGTGCTTTCTGCCGCTGCGGCTCGTGCTGTGGCTGTTGCGCGTGCGACTACGTGCCGCGTGACGCGGAACGCGCGTCACGCCGGCGTGCAGACATGCGCGAGTTTGACGCGCGCGTGCGCACCGACTACATGCAGATGCGTATCATGTACGACAAGCCTTAGCCAATTGCCATTGGACTCACTGACCCATTGAGCCGATTTGTTTCATTCTCCCGTTTCCTATTATTCCCGTTATAGAGTAAACCTAACATCACACACCATCTCTACTAGTGCAGTCATTCACTTAGTCAATCATACAAGTCTTAGGATCCGTTTCACTGACTTTACTGACGACGACACGAGATAATTCTTATTTTTTTTTGTGAAAATGCAACGAATACACGTATTTTAGTTTTGATACTTGCTAGCGACATTGTATTTTTGTATAATTTATTTAAATATTTTTATTTATTCTGATCATAGAAGAATCATTAAGGTGTAATAAAAAGACTATTGTTTTTAAAAGTTTTGGACAAGTGAGGTTGGTCATTTTTGTACAAAAATATATCTTGAGAAACTGATTGATAGCTCGGACATCGCGGGCGGAGAAAGGAAATCAAATCGAAGAAGCAATATACTTTACCAAATAAATAAAACAATCAATGCACTAATTGTTTATTTTAATAGTTTGAGCACAAAAAAAAATGCTATAAAAGCGATATAACAAAAATACATGGTCACAAAATAATATTGTAAATTGTAAAAAAATTAATGCTTATTGGAAGTTGTTGCTGCCAATGCGGCGTCAATTGCTCCTGTAAAAACAACAATCAAATTATTTTCGTATACAACATGCAAAGTTAAGAATTCAGGTAAGTAAGGTAAGGTTCCTCCTAAAATACCTCATAATGCTGAACAAAAATAAGCCTCACCTCAATCGCAGAATAAATAATAGTTATAGGTAAGTTACTTTTGCGCGGTCGAGCAATACATACAATCAAGCAAATCGAGCCATGCACCGTGTACATTGCATAGCCTACGGACATGAAATCTCCGATGCTCCGAGTATACGCTGGAACAGTTCGAGTCTTCCGGAATTTGGTGTCCGTGAGCGATGTCTTCGTGAGCATTACTCTAGCGCGCAAGCTTAACTTCTGTTACTCTGTGTATTGTACCTTTGTATGAGGTGTACAGAACTTTTACAACTATCCAATGAATTTGTTTTCATCCTTGATATTAAGAGAACACAAAAGTATCAAACAGTTTCCTAACCTCTGTCACCCAAACTTCTCATCATGTGCAGTGCTGGGAAGGTCGGAACATTATTGGCGGCAGGCGAGGGCTTGTGAACTGGTACTGAAGCTACATTCATTGACTGTGTCTTGTTTTCCTGTAGAAATACAAATGTTTTACATTAAACGTTCTGAAGTCCATTTGCGCATCTTAGAATTAGCGAATTTAATCTGGAACTGTCCACTAACACGGTAATAAACATCATTCTATAGCTGTCAGGTTGTATGGCGTTGACAGAGACAGATGTCTTAATCCCGTATTAAACTGTACTAAACTAATTCGGTGGTGCGCAAGCGGAGCTTATTACATCTGGGGTCATAGTCAAGCGTTTTTCGTTCTTATATTATGGTAATTTTATGGGGAGATGAGGAGTTCCATGGGGCTTTTGTCCAGTTGACTTCCAAACGCTGTAATGATTGATTGACCTACATTGCAAAGGGGTGCCAAATTTAAAAAATAAGATCTAGGGAACTATATAAAGAAGAGTCTTAATTGTTATTACTTTTAATAATCGTATATTTCAAAAATAATATACCTTAATAGGTATATCCGAAAATAAAGTAAATAGAGAGATTACGAAAGCCGCCCGGTCATTCATCAGAGGCGCGAGGTACGGCGAGCCTACATAAGGACCTTACGCAGTGCACAAACGGTGCAATTTTTTCATGAATGAGTTGAATTATCCACGCGTAAGTTTTTAACAGCAGATACGAAGATAGAAACAATTAGATGTTTTTTTTGTTGTTTTTTGCATAGTTCGATTAAGTTACTGATCCTAGCCACTCCTAAATGGTACCCCTTTGCAATGTAACCGGGTATTTTTATGGTCTAGTCTATTACTCAGCTGCATCTCTAAATTAAAACCAAGATTTACTTACTGGCAAGGCCATCATGCCTTCCAGTTCGGGACGGCTGTTGACCACGTCCCAGAACTGCTGACATTTGATGCCAGTCTCTTCTGTATCACCGGGCCCTGGAGTGAAATCTATCACAAGGTGTTGAGCGTGAAAGGGTTCTCCACTCGATCTGCCCGGCTCTATCATGCACTCGGGGAGAATCTAAAATATGGGTGGTTTATTAGTGTTGTTTATTTAAGTGGAACCTATTTGCTGTGTTCTATCAGGATCATCTACATGGAACATTCCAGCATAAAACAGAGAGTTTTTGGGGGTGAGAGGAAGGAGGAGGAGGATCCTCAGACCAGACGAGTGTTGTGTCTGGTGGGCAACTGCCCAACGGTTGTTTGTCGGGTTCTTGGATATATGTTTCAATCGCTCCGGTAACTTTAATATCGCGATGTAGGAAACGTCAGTTTTATATGTGGCGAGATAGATGTCACTACAAATTAATGGGTGTTAAGATCGATCTAGTGACTGGCAGACAAGGCTTTAGATACCGTCCGCTTTACTAAAGGTCCTCCTATATCAAAAGAGTTAGGGCATTAATCATAGAGCGGACCACGTACCGGCAAGCGCAGCGTTGGACGTCTACCCACAAGGTGGACCCGAGCGGGAATCGAACCCGGGACCTCACAGATGGCAACTTATTTGTGAATCTATTTACTTTGACAACTACATACTTCCCAGACTATGACAAGTGGTGAATTTATATACAGGGTTGCCAGAAAAGTGACGTCCAAATATATTTTTTAGGTTCCTCGTGTTGAGAGGTATCTGAATCACCCCTATGTATGTTCTACGATTTTTCGTAGTTTTCGAGTTATGGTGTTTTTAAATAGCTTATGAAGTACAACTTTTTTATTATTATTATGAAAACTTAGAGTCTAGCGCATTTCCTGAAGCTACTTAGAAACTAATGAATTATCAGTTTAAATTTTTAATTTTAAGTTGAAAATTTTAATGATAACTCACTCAACATAATTCTCAACTTTAGGTCAATTTTGTAGTATCTTACATTAAAGTTATAAGGCTGTTTATTTTCAACATAAATGCACAGTTCATAGAGATTTAGCTGCAAGAAAAAAAAACGAAGAAACCTACTTTTTTAGACATTTTTCAAACTGATCTGGTTGCAAAAATTCATAAAAAAATCGTAACTCGAAAACTACAAAAAATCTTAGAACATACATAGGGATGATTCAGATACCTCCAAACACAAGGCACCTAAACAAAATTTTTGGATGTCACTTTTCTGGCTACCCTGTGTTTTAATATCAGCGTTTTGTCGGCCACTGCCTATACGATTGTAACGACAATAAGACGATTTTAAAATATATATACATAATGGGTATTCCGTATGTAAGTCGTACATGTAGGTGCTTTCAAAAGCAACATAATAGGTCTACAAAATAAACTTAGAAGCAGATAAATTGGAATAGTAACCTACCCCTGCTTTAGACATCTTCACTGCCAGCGAGCAACGAGGAGTGAATGGGTGTAGCTTGTATGTCCAGCAGTAATTATATAACAATTTAATAACTAGTTAGCCCACTATATCGCGATGGTCTTGCTTATAAGTCACTTTAAGTGCTTACTACATGGGGCCGAGTATGTCCAGCAAAACGCCTAAAGCCCACGCGGCGCCGTGTAAGGGTTTCATAATGTATTTTTTATTGACTAGGAGCACATTGTACATTCGCGCAACGCAACGTTTATTTAGCGGTCAAAAACAGGGAATAGTAAGATCTGCGTAACTTATGAGCACACAAAAAACATTAAAATATAATTTTAACCAATATGTGTTGTAATGTAAACAGCTTGGCCTTCTAAAGATCATTCAGTCATTTCTTGGGTAGTGTAATGTTTTTTTTTTTTAACAATAGGGAGTATCTTGCCCCAAACTAAGCAAAGCTTGTACTACGGCGACTATATACGGGTAAATATACTTCAATTATTTAATAAATACATTCATTATCATCCATGACTTAAGAACAAATGTTTGTGCGTCTAACACAATCGCTTGCTCTTAAAATTTAAACCCGCAACTGGCTGGGTTTGTAGTCCGCAGCGCGAACCACAAGACCTGGTGATCGTCACAGTTTATTTGTATCATACAGAGAGGCGACGACGTGTCTCTACAAGTAGAGATGTAATATGACTGAATCTGACCAGTCATTTATGGCCAAATACGGTCAAATTAACTGAAAGAAGTTAATTTAATATAAATATAAATATCATTATTTATTAAAGTTTGCCTATCACAGTTCACAGCGCGGTTGTTGTATTGTCTATCTTTTTTTTAGGTTTTTATCATGACTACATTATAATAATAAATATATTATTAGGATCATCATCCATTGATTGGTTTCTCATAATAAATGATATTTACATTATTTATTTGTATTTATTTAGACAGAAATGTTTGAGTCAATTCGATTGAATTTGACCATTAATGACTGGTCATCTATCGTATTTGACCATCGTGACTGGTCAGATTCGGTCATTTTACACCTCTAGGCACAGGTTGGCGTGGCATGGGTGCGGCTCGGGCCCGGTGCGGGCGCGACTCCATCCTTCTCGTACATAACATCCGCGGCACGCCTGTGTCTCACCCGTGTCACGCCGACGCCTCGTGTGCCTGATGCTGCCAGCCGGCATATTCTTACCTGAAAAGACTCAACAGAAGCCTTTTCGCTTGCGGTGGGAGACAACGGCATCACGTTCCAACACTGGCAGCATACCATAGACAGCAGAAATGTTAAGCAGTCAGAGACCACCTGTGCATACCGCCACAGCGTCACAAACCGCTGCAGGAGCGGATGGAACGTGTAAGGGCTGATGGTAAACATTTAAAACGGGTTGCACATGATGAGCCGATGACTGCATTGGCAGCTGTCAAATCATAGATAGAAAAAATCGTGAAAAAACAGAGCAATGTCATATTAGGCGTAACGTATTCTGTCTATGGTATTGTGCCCTTCTTGGAGGAGATTGCTAGGCACAGACAACACTGTGATGTCTGTGGTGCTAGGCTATGTTCAAATCTTTTATATAAACTACTAGCTGCTACCTGTGACTGTTCGCATTGTCTTCGATTTAAATCAGAAACCCACTAGAGCATCTGCAGAAGACCATAGTTTTATTTCAATTTTATACAATACAAACGCACAGAGGATAAACAAGTTGAATACAAACATCTATTTTTAACTTTGACAAATTTTTAATAATTATATTTTTTTTTATTTAATAAAATATATAGGAATTACTACTTAACATCGAATAGCAATATATCGAAGTTCATTAGATCGACGTCAGTATATCGAAAAAGTAAATGATCGATGTACATCGAAAGTCTTATTATCGAACAATCAATAGATTGATGTTACTCGTACGCCAAACAAACAAGAATTTAGGAATTGTTTCCTTGTGATACGAGGTACCAGACAATGTTTGACAAACACACTCTGACCCGAGCCAATATAATTATAAAAGATCGTTTTTTGAATGAACTCAAGCTGGGAATTGACTCTTTGCCTTCAAGGTGAATCATCGCGCCACATCGCCTATTATAGTCCAATAGCGCTAGACTTTTTTAAGGTAACATAACCTTCAGAAATTCTAAAGTTGCATAATTCTTGTCTGTGGATACAGTTGTATCTAAAACGTTTATTATTGCATCTTATGTCATATTTCTCCTTGTAACCTTGCATTTAGACCTAGTTAGAACTGAAGTGAACTTTGTACGAATACTTAAAATTATGCATGTTTATGAAACTCTGTAATTTGCTAAGTGTCACCTTTGTAAAACAAGGCTTACATGTATATTGTAATAATAACTGTTAAGTTACTTAAGAAATATATTTTTAGGAACTTAATGATTTGTGCCTAGTTTGTTTAATTTAAATATAAACTACAAAAAAATATTTAAAGTTTAAAAATGGTATGTATTTTTAATAGCATGCGCAAGTGTTCAAACCTAGTTTGTGTCACCTTCGTTCTGTGCAAACTGCCATGGCGTTAGTTTGTAAAAACGTTGTCAGCTCTTCTCTTTCCCTTTATTTGTTCCCATGTTTTTTTTTATTAATATATTTCATAGTTAAAAAACAACACAAATTATAAATAGTGTTTCATTTTAAACCATAATATTAAGAAAGGCGTAAATTCTAATAACTTGCATTTTACTGGATTTGACAGGTTGTTGTAAGAAATAAAAATTGCCACAAATGCCATGGATGAATTCGACACAAAATACTTTGTATTACTTGTTCAGTGCTTTGATCAACAAATCCTAGTGATCTAAAACGCATAAAATTTAAGTATTTAACGTATGTAGGCGGCGTGTTACGTACTGGTTCAATAACAGTATTCCCATATTATCCGTAGCCAAAGATGAGACAAAAAACCTACCTGTGTACGTACACATATGCTTTTTGTGTCATTTTTGTCTAAGGGAAATCGGTTAATACTTCGTAACTAACGAAAAAACTAAAATTTCATGACTAATTTAGTTTTTGTCCGATTAAGATTTAAAGGACAAATACCTAAATTTCTATCTAAGGATGATACTTCCGAATGTATTAGACTAGGCGAATGGTTCGGAAACTATAGACGAAAAAACTAATAACTTTAATAATTTTGTAACCTAAAAACCTAGTGCTATCGGACTATAGTGTCGAAAACATAAATAAGATCTTTTATTCAAACTAGCCGTTTCTCGAGACTTTGTTTGCGTGATCTTCAGTTTATTCATAAACTAGGTGTCCCGGCGAACTTACATTTATTTGTGCATATTTCTGTGTTTTTATAATTATTATGCTATTCGGGGCAAATAAGTAATAAATAATGGCGGACATGTGGAACAGGACTTATAAAAGTATTACTGTATTATTTTTGTTTTATTTACCATTTTAGCTATTTTTACCTCAAACTAAAAATGTACCCTCTGCTACCTTAACTGTTATTTTGTCAATGTTTGGCCTATTTAATAGCAAGTGTTATACCTTTTTGAATAGCTAAAAAAACGTAGAAGTTTTTAAAATTACTTGCAGGTTAAGTACCTTTTTTTTTTTTTAAAAAGGTCTAAGTTAAAAACAATTAGTGAAAATTATTTAATTTCAACCGTTGTCGAGCAGTTTTATGAAGCTGTTAGTAATAGGTTCAGTTTTTGTTGATCATTTTTATTTATTGACATGTCTTCTAACTGGAACATAAAAAAACCGGGCCCTAGTAGCTCCAATCGCAAAAAAATCGATAGAAAAGCCAAAAGAAAAAAGATTATAAAAAATATCTTATAATTCAGTATCTCCATAACGGTTCGGTTTCGGATACCATATTATAGGATCAATTCGATCAGAAATGACCTAAATAATAACGTCCTTCAATATTCTGTACGACTTTCCCTGTAACCCTGTATTAGATAATATGCATATTTTAAGCATTTAACCTTCCTCATGAATTGTTCTGTTTATTGACGAAAACCACATTAAATTCTGTTGCTTAGTTTAAAAGATCTTAGCATACAGACAGCGGGAAACGACTTTGTTATATATTATGCTTATCTATGACAAATTAATTCATACGTGTGTATATATATCGAGGACCTCCGTAGCCGAGAAGCGGGCATAACGGACTTGGTGTCGCTATCTCCGAGGTTCCGGGTTCGATTCTCGGTCGGTCAATGTAGAAAAATAACTTTTCTATATTGTTTCGGGTTTAGGTGTTGTGCTACCGTCGTTGTTTCTGATTTCTGTAACACAAGTGCTTAAGCTACTTATCATAGGATCAGAGCAATTTATGTGATGTTGTCCAATATTTATTATTATAATTATTTTAATACGCTGTAACGGTAGAATTATCGTCGGCAACATACACAAATATCCCATTAGTAGCCAATTAATTATTACTGTGATTGAGGATAAAACAGATTCAAATTAAATCACATAACAATTACTAATATGAGCTTCCTGTTTTTGACTACATGCCTAGCTTTATCACTCTTGTACAAGCCGACCTACCTATATGCTGTAATTATGTAGTGTAAACAATAATTTAATATATATTTCAATTAAGCATGTTATCTAATTACTTAAACGAGCAATTTTTGTATATAAATAAATTTTATTATAATTATTTTGCGTATCTTGTAAATGGCTCTGACGATTCGGATGAAATTTTGTGTTTAGATAAGATTTGGTTTTAAGTTTATTTATATAGTTGTATTTCTTGTGAAAACGCAATTATAACAAAAAAAACTGTAATTTGCTCTAATTATAACAATTTCTTAAAAGTAGCGCCATCTCGTAGATTTTTGTGGCACATAATATTCTTTCCGACCCATGGTAATCAACTGTAACCTAAAAATTTTGTAAGATGTACTACGGCCAGTATTTATTACACTTCGACCGTCAACGACTGTTTTGCCTAATGGTTCACAATCCGGACAAGAATGCTAATGGTCGCGGGTTCGAATCCCGCAAGGGGCAAATGTTTCTGTGATATGCACGAGCATTTGTAAGTCATGAAAGTTTATAAACGTATTGTATGTTTATCGATTATTCAGTCGCCTTAGTACCTACAAACTCTGCTTAGTTTGGGGTTAGGTAATTGGTATGATTGATGAAAGTATTTAGTACCGTCGTTGTTTCTGATTTCTATAACACAAGTGCTTTAGCCACTGGATCAAGCTGTAGAGTCGCCTTAACTTCGTCAAGAAGATAAGACGTCTAGAAGACGTCCTCTAGACGGGGATGCTAAAGACGCTTAAACTTTTAGAAGGAGAAATATCTCATTGACCCATACATAGAGCTGTCAGAGCGACTCCCCCCTGGACATGATCTACCTTGGGCAACTTGAAAGTGCTAGACTACAAACCCAAGTAGGCCGAAGCGAGGAGAACATGCACAGGTGGGGTTACAGATTGGAGGGCGCATGTCTATTTGGAATTTCCCCTCAGACAATGGCACATCTTTTATTTTTATTTATCAAAGAACAGCAAACAGCTACAAAATACAAAGTAACAAACAGAAAGTTAACAATGATGTAGCCCACAACGCTATCCACATGTTACTAACAATATTAATTAATTAATTGTCGCGAAATGCTGTGATTTTTTAAAAATATTTGGTCTCTTAACTAAAAATAGAAACTTAAAATAGAAATATTTATAAACACTTATATATAATAAAAAATAACAAAGTAATAACAAAAGAAATTAATTTTCCATAGCAAGCTTAGATTAATGTCTTAAAACGACAAACATTACATTTAAACAGGTCTATATTGTTATCATTAAATATATCATTCAATAATTGCATCATGCGGCGAACCGGTGCGCGCAGGCCAGTATTAGTACGGCATGTACCGATGGCAAACAGACGTGGAGCGCGCGCAGCTCGCACCTGAGCTCTTCTAGGTACTGCGTAACTAAGGGTTGATACCAGCTCAGTGCAGTCGAATTTATTATTGGCTATTTTGTACAGCTTCAAGATATTTGCGTCTAGTCTCAAGATATAGAATACCAAACAGCTCAGCAATGGGGCACAAGACAAGTGGGATTTATAGCATCTATAATACATAGTAAAAATCTGTTCTGAACCTTCTCAATTGCTTCCTTGAAGACTTTGTAATAGGGGTTCCTTAAAGGTACAGCACATTCAAGTTGGGAACGTACTAGGGTTATGTATAAGTATAAATATGTGGAAGGGCGCTTGAAATCAGTAGATGTTCTCATTACAAACCCATACATTTTAAAGGCTTTTTTAATAATGCTATTGATGTGTAAGTGCAATTGGAGTTTAGAGTCTAACTGTACCCCGAGATCCCTCAAGTCTGTCACCCTGGTCAAAGTTCTTTTTCCAAAGGTTGTAGTTATAGTGTATAATGTTTTTTTTTTTAGAAAAATTTATATAGTGACATTTAGGAATCCTCAACTGTAGCTTATTAAGGTTATAAATTATTATTGAAGAGATATACAGTCTTCCATGTTTTTAATAGTTTTGTATTCTTTAAGATCATCTGCGTATAGTGAAAAGTTGGAATTCAGAAAACATTCCTTTATGTCATTAATAAAGAGAATAAATAACAGGGGCCCAAGAATGGAGCCCTGGGGTACGCCAGACGTAACTGGAACGTGACCTGACTAATACCCGTTAACAACTACTTTTTGAGATCGATTTAGGATATAGGATGCAAACCAACGCAGCAAGTTTCCACGAATACCATTGTATGCAATCTTATTAAGAAGTAATTCATGGAACACCTTGTCGAATGCCTTCTTGAAGTCTGTATATACTGCATCCACTTGAACACAATCATCAACGTTTTTAAATAATTTGTTAGTAAAAGTTAGTAGATTAGAAGTAGTATATCTGTGTTTGACAAAACCATGTTGTTCTTCAATGATAGCTTTATGTAAGATTGGGTAAATTTGGTTGTGAACCAATCTTTCTAACAGCTTCGACAAGGTGGAAAGAATGGAAATAAGGCGATACTGTTCCACATCATGTTCCACCCGTTCTTATGTACTGGGGTTAAATTTGCGTGTTTGCATATTTTAGAAAAAACACCCTCAGTTAAACACTTATTATAGATGATGTGCAGTGGCTATGTATAGATATGTATAGATGTAGGTTGAAAAAAAGTGGAGGCAGACCATCTGGGCCAGGACCTTTAGTGGTATCTAATTTTGTAAGTTCGTCAAGAATTTGAGTTTCACTAATGTGGATCTTGGAAATTAAGATACCGTGATCGGAAGTAATGGTAGGGGGCTGCCACTGTGAAAGAGAAGGGGAAGCAGGCTCAAATACTGACTGAAAGAATTTAGAGAACATGTCACATATTGTCTTTGGTTCTGTAGATTTGTCATGCCCTGCGCATCCCTACATCTGCACACGCGAGGATCTCTACAAGGCCACAAATATATCGGTGGCTGAGGTTTGGTCCTCACATATATGGAAGCCTGAGTCGACACGCAAAGAAGAAGTGCTTTTGGCTACTCACCTTAGGATCAGAGCAATGTGTGTGACGCTTTCCAGTATTTATTATTACTTTAAAACATTAAACTGCCGCAGGTGGCATCAAACTTTTGAGGGTATCTGAAAAACATTGTTGGGAAAACTCTGGGTTATTGACAGCGAAGCATTAAGAAAATGGGAGATGAGTTGCCCAGGATACTAGCAAAAGAAAGCAGAAGGCAGTCGAATTCTGTCAGGTGTAATAATAATGTTTTCAATGTTACTAGAATGTGAAGTAAAATAAAATAAAGAAAAATAAAATAAATCTAAATATTGGACAACATAACATACAATGCATACAATGGTAAGTAGCCAAAGTATTGGTGTTATAGAATCATAAAACAACGACGGTACCACAACACCCAGACCCGAACAACACATTTTTTTTTCCATTGAAACGAATACCGTAAAACTACAGTCTACGTTAACTATAATTTATATTTTAACTAAATACTAAAATACATATGTTACGTAATACATAACATTTATACATAAATACTACTTATTTTTCTTCTATTTATTGTTATTAACTAAATCTCATTATTTTGAATTCTTAAAATATAAAAATTTTTCATTTATTGCAATAATACATGATGGTTAAGCTATATTATCATCTAATTTTAATAGTAATAACAATAATGGTAGCTGTTTACACATAAGTAAAATTTTAATGAAAATGGATCACGTGAAATTATGCGGGGTGGAATGAGCTCAGCGTTCTAATTTCCGTTAATTATTAGAGCGTGGGAAATCACGTTTGCGCCCGCCCTAGGCGGCGCCACCATCGCGGCAATCTCATTTGTTCATGAAACGCCGATGACGGCGGACGTCCTCTCCGTTCCGATATTATTTGGTTAACCAAATTCAATTCGTGTTAACCCAGATGTTACTGAAACTATTTTTGACGCGTATCACCGTAATTTTTTTATATTGTTACCTTGTTCGATATAATGAACATGAAAAAATAAAAAATTTTTTTTTTTTGATCTTTATAACGATCGGTCGCTGTAAAAGGGTAAGGGTAGGTAACAATTTTATATTTACGTGGCACTAAAGCAATGAGTTGACTGGGTTGTTTGTATGGAAGGGCCAGAAATATTTTCATATTTTGGCCCATGTTTCTTTATTAAACTTGTTATTTTTATGGGGACAACCATTATGGCTTACTACTTAGGTTCGGTGCTGTGTAAATCGTAAATCGTAAATCTTTGAAAGCTGATTAATTGAATTAAATAAGATAATCAAAATTATTTAATTACCTGCAAAATAAATATAATCCTAGTCAAAAGCTAACACAGTCATGGTGTAATCAAGATTAAAGGTGAAAATGTCACATTATTTTCCTTTTCAAATACAAAAACTTTTTGATAATGATAATGATAATGATAATAATTCATTTGCAAGTAAACATTGTATACAAAGATGTTACAGACAGTGAGAACCAAACATGTTTAGCCAAACTTAATTAGCATGCAAAATTTTACAACGGTTTTATGTCATAAATGCAAATGAGCGATGATAATACAAAAGAAAAACAAAATATCAGCACCTACACGATATTATCAAAGAACTCTTTTGAGTCATAAAGGGTCCGTGACAGTAACCATTTACTCAAATGTTTCTTAAAATTATAAATATTTAATGTCCTAAATTCTTTGGGTATTTTATTAAAGATCTTGATACACATAGTCAAACAGCTATCTCTGTACTGTTTTGTTTTCGGGGTGACCAGAAGTACCAACCTATTCGCATCTCTACTATTTCTGGGATAGTAATCACATGCCCTTTCAAATAAGTGTTTATTTTGCTTTACAAATACGCATGTGTCAAGTATATAAAGTGATGTCAGAGTTAGTAACTGCATTTGATTAAACAGAGAACGGCAAGACGTAAGTGGTGGAACGCCCAACATTGCTCTTAAGCATTTTTTTTGAGCAATAAAAGCTCTGTTAATATGAGGGCTATTGCCCCATATCAGTAGCCCATACCGTAATATGGACCCTACATAAGCGTGGTAGGCCGTAATTGCAGTACTTAAATTTGTAACCGATCTGACACACTTAAGAGCATATACAAATGAATTGATTCGGTTACAGATATTATTAATATGAATTTTCCAATTTAAGTCCTTATCTATTGTTATTCCAAGAAATTTAATTTGATCTACTTTATTAATGTCAATGTCTTTATATTTAATGTCAAGATTAATATTTTTATATTTATTGAACTGTATATATTTGGTTTTAGTCAGATTGATTTTTAAGTTATGCATGTCAAGAAATTTAATTAAGTCATTAATAGCCGCATTTACGTCATTTTCATGTTCTGTCACTATGTTATTTGAGGTTACCGTAATAGATATATCATCAGCAAATGCGATGCATTGATGATGTCTAGTTGCTTTAAAAATATCATTGATGTATATAATAAACAAAATTGGGCCTAATACGCTACCTTGTGGCACACCACATTGATTATATTTATATTGTGAATAACACGCTGTTACCTCATTTTTATCATTTAGTCTATCTATTACTACACACTGCTTTCTATTACTAATATATGACATTATCCATTTCAGTACGAGACCCCTGACACCAATAATTTCCAGCTTTCTTGCTAGTAATTGATGTGAAACATTATCAAATGCTTTAGACAGATCAATAAATATACCAGTTGTCATTTTTTTATCATTAATACCCGATAAAATAGTTTCCAAAAATTTATGTATAGCTAAAGTAGTGGATTTATTTTTTTGGAAGCCGTATTGGTTTTCATGTAGTAAATGAAACCTGTTACAGTACTCGATTAGTTGTTTATACAAACACTTTTCGAATATCTTAGAAAAAACTGAAATGATGGCAATAGGACGATAATTATCAATTTGGATAGGACCAACACCAATCTTCAAATAAATTACACTTCCCCCTATAAAATGAATAACCCATCAGCTGTTTCGAATAATTTTTATTTTTAATTTCGATTTTGGTACCACCAAAAAATATTTATTTGACAAGGAGAATGAGATTTTTTTTTCTCAAAAACTAACAAAAATTTAATGAGAATAACCATACCTTTTTCTGTTTAAAAATAAAAGCGGCTACATCGTCTTCTTCTCCGTAGTGGTCTTATATATTAAATTATTTGAGAAATACTTGCTCTTCATGCTATTGATAGTTATGTAAGGTTGACTAAATTGCCTTATTGCTGCGTCGGTTAAAATAAAATTTGGATACATACTTTAGTGGCTTGGTTGGTTTCCTTTTGGATAGCAATGGGATGATATTTGGGTGAGAATATGATAATTTTGACTTGATGCGATACGATGGCTGTATACGGATACTTAAGCGAGGGCGCAAACGTGGACACTTTTGTGTCTTGTGTCAGATACAAGCTACCGATGAATATTTGATTTCTATAGAACCAGTATGAAATCATCCACTCCCTGCGCTACGTAAAAATTTTTTCGTGTCCAGTTGCTTCCACTTAACAAATATTCATGACGATCAATAAATGTTCGGTGGTTACTGGAAACTAAAAGTCGACAGTTGAAGAGACAAGCAACATTAACAAATTTCCATACAATTGTACTGAGCTGCACAAACGGAGGAGTTGCGTTCGGTGTCCGTCACCTATTTGCGACACAAGCCACGCACACTAAACGGGTGTCGCACGAGCGCGTGTGACGTAGGGCCACGGGCAGCGCGAGCCGAACAAATTGTGGCCAGAAGTAGCGACCGGCGACTGTGTCCGATTGCCGCCACCGGACACAGCAACTACGGTTCCCTGTGATGATGTGCCGTGTCAGCAACAAAAGTGTCTACGTTTGCGCATCGCCTAAGTCATTAAAAAGAAAGTAGAAGGAAAAAGAAAGAGAGGAAGACCTAAAAGGTCGTGTATGTGTGTACTGAGAGCCCACTTTTATTTTTGCGGATTTTTGCAGTTTAACTAACAACAGTGCTTAGTAAAAGTTGTGGAAATATTTGTAAAACGAAGGTTAGAGTTTGTAAAGACATAATTCAAAAGAAAAAAAACTTTAAGAAAAGCACTGTTTATTTATTTTTAAGGTCATTTATTTATTAGGTTAATGTACAAGTGATAGGTTATATTAACTGTTCACATTAGGTTTTTTAATGTTATGTAGATGTTTATTCATGTTTTACTAAAAGTCTATAACCAAAATTTGTTGGTGAACTCATTTTATGTTTAGATTTGGGAGCTTACGTGTGTGAACTGAGGGACCCACTTAAGACGATATATCTTTTGAATTGTGTCTTTACAAACTCTAACCTTCGTTTTACAAATATTTCCACAACTTTTACTAAGCACTGTTGTTAGTTAAACTGCATAAATCCGCAAAAATAAAAATGGGCTCTCAGTACACACATACACAAAAGGTCATAATATGGACCAGGTAAAAAGCAGTTTTGTACCGTGTAGGATCAATGGAGCACGGAGATGAGATGGAATAGAAAAGAATGGAAAAAAACTTTACGAGTAAGAACATACTTAAATGATTAAGGGTAATGTCCAACCATCACATTTTTACCTACGTACGTATGCCGCACGCAGGTAAATACACTGCAACTAAAAGGAGGCACATATTTTTCGAGAGCAGTAGGTATAATAAGTTCCGTTTAGACTATACATTTAAATTTGTTTTTTAATTTAATTTTTGTTTTTTTATTATTTTTTACTGGCCAAAAATATTAACAAACGGTTGAAGCATAACAGTAAAAGAAAAAAAAAACACTTTATGCAGCTCCAACCATGAAATTTTTGTTATACCTACATTACAACTACAAGCTGTACAAGGTGTTAATGTAATAACGCAAAACCTTTAAGGGGTAATTGTACCGCTTAAACACAGTCACTTTTTCTATGGGGCCAACATCAAAATCGAAAAAAAATTACTTTACCTTATTTAACCGCGACCAGCTGACGTCAAATTATACAATAATTACATTATGACATTATGTATTATTGATTTTTTAAAATTTGAATGTTATTTTATTTTCTTTTTATTTAATCATTTGTTGCTATTAAAGACATTTGCACACCGGCACAATTCCCGGTAGAATGGAATTGGAACTGACTCTAATACTGAATATCTGTATTACTGTAACATTTGTTCTGCAAATAAATGATTTAATTTGATTTGAATTGAATTAAAAGTTAAAAATTAAATTTAAAAATTATAGTAGTATTAAGTATGTTTATTGTATGTATGTATAATTATTGCTATGTATTTATTTTATTTATTTATTACTTATGTATACGTCTATGCCATAAATTTATGCAATCCTATTTGTATCTACCTAAAGGTTGTCTAGAAGAGATCGCTATTAGCGATAAGACCGCCTAAATTGTACATCTTTCTGTAAAAATCATGTGTATTTTAGTTGTATGGTGTGCGATAAAGAGTATCTATCTATCTATCTATTATTTGAGAATTCGATGTTGGTTCTATATAAAAAGTGGTTGTATTTGAGCACCAAAATCAGCTCTTATAAGGTTTTGGCGACGTCAAGTCTGGCATGCTCGCCTCTACAGAGAAATCACGTTAGTTTTGGAGAACTCACGGGTTTGAAGTATAAAATAAATAAAATAGCATTTATTGCTGCTTATATGGTTTTACATTGTTTTTCATTTTTATGCTGTTTTGTCAGCTTGTCTTCCGACAAAGGCCTCCTCCAAAGATTTCTACTTTTCTAGATGTTTCGCCATTCTGGTCCATATTGGCCCAGCCACTTTCTTTATGTTATCCTCCCAACGTTTGCTCTGTCGACCTTAATACTACCAGAGATAGTAAGAGAAGTTTGTAGTATAATAGTCCTCAAATGTTTGTAGTATTCGTACCTAGCTCATGGATATTTATAAACGGATTCAAGTGTGTTGGAACCCGCGATCACCAGGCTTTGTAGCCCGGAACGCAAACCACTGCACAAGACGGTCGTCCGTGATAAGTTATCTGTCTATCTTATATTTATACCCTTGTAAGGCCAAAGCTTGAAATGAAATATGTAACTACTCAATGTTGTTACCTAAAAACTTCATCATCATCAGCCATAGGACGTCCACTGCTGAACATAGGCCTCCCTCAATGACCTTTCATTGGGAGAAGATTGCCAATACTCACCACGCTTGGCAGGTGGGTTGGCGAGCGCAGTTTTTTAACAAGATTACGCACGTAGAAGCTGCTGCCCGTCTCGTGCTACAGGAATTAGTCGCCTTTTACAACACGCCTCCTGTTGGCGGTGGGGAAGTGTATTCTTTACGGTCGTCCCCACACACCTAAAAACTTACTAAAACTCTTTACCTCCTTCTCTTTGAAAATCACAACTGTTATTTAACAGTTCTCTAAATTAAGGTTGTCTTGAAGAATTCGCTTCCAGCGACCACCGAAATTGTGGAAAATATACTTTCTCTACTTTGTTTAATTACTTCAACTGTACATTCTTCTAAAAACGACTTAAATTAATGGAAGAGCGCTGCTCCCTGATACAGGCTCAATAGCTTAAAAGGGGGCTACGGTCACTAATATAATATATAGTACCCATTATTATGAAATAAATATTATTATTTATATTAGATTATTTATATTATTATTCAACTATTAAATTAGTTTCGGCGAGGGGATGTACCTTATAAGGAAAGAGTCTCGTTCGATTCCTGGTTCAGTTCATTTTAAGAACCCATTTTAGTTAATTTGCACGGGACTGGGTGTGCTGAGTGACGCTCTGTCAAATTTCATTGTCTGGTAACTCGTAATACAAGGAAGTGAATTCTTTATTTCAAGACCTTAACAATTTGTGTTTTTAAGCAAATGTTTTATTTATTTGTTGATAATAGTGATAATAGTGATAATTGCCAGTAATCGGACAGTGTATAAGTTACTTAATTATAACGAAATAACTAATTACTTGTTGTTAAGTTAATCACTGGCTTAAATATGGTTTATCCTGTTTGTGGTCAACTATAAATTGAGTGTTTTTACATATAATTTTGCAGTCGTCAAGCGACCACACACGAGAGAGGTCTTCAAACATGAAAGTATTTTTCAAATATTTCCTGTTGTTCTTATACACACGGCTCGGAGGTAAGTCTTACCGCGGCCGAATTGCTGGATGCCTCGCTTAGTGCCTGATGTCTTGGCATGACGCCAATAGAAAGGAATCGTACAAATACGGAACCAGCTTTATTGCGCGCTTAGCGGCGTCAGCCTGCCTAGCATGTCTACTGAAACACGATATGATATTATGATATAGCGATATATTGACACCAACTGTAAAAATATGATGGATATAGCCGCCAATTTGATTTTTATCGAAACAGCGATCATAATATGTAACGTAACCGGCACGGCGATTCAACACGGCGGCTTTAACTATCACATTTTTACAGTTTGTGTCGATATATTGCTATATTATATCATATCATATCGTGTTTAAGTGCTCATGCTAGGCAGGCTGAAGCCCAATTTCTGTATTTTAACAGCAACGCATCCAGTGACGATCTCGTCCGACTATAACATTACTATTTAAAAACCCGCCAAATGCGAGTCGAGCCACGCACAGTGTGATCCGTAGTAGCCCGTTATCACAATATAGAAGGATTCTGTTATTTTTTAATCTAAGGGTTTTGTATTTGGTCCTAATTATCCGACAATCAAGTTCAACGACCATTAATGCAAAATTAATAAAGTTATCTTAACCGCTATAATTTTCCTTTAAAGTTTATGAAACGCACTAACATCGTGAATTTTTTAGATTTTTCAACCGACTTCAAAAAAGGAGGAGGTTCTCAATTCGACTGTTTTTTTTTGTATGTTACACGATTACTCCGCCAAGTATGAATTGATTTTGATTATTCTTTTTTTGTTTCGTAGATCATACTTCAGAGCTGGTCCCATATAAATTTTATCGTAATTGATTCAGCAGTTTTTGAGAAAATAACAAAATATATACCCAGATAATGTTTTGGTTTGTGATTCATGGATCTATGTTAACCAATATCATCGAAAAATGTAAACAGATTTTGATGTTTTTTTTTTATTGAATAGCTAATACTTCAAAGATACTGTAGTAAAAAAATTCGGAAAAAATTGTACCCCTAAGGGTGAAAAAAAAAGAGGATGAAATCGGTGTTCAGCAGTTAGATTAGGATTTATCACTAAAAATAGATGAAATAAGTAGATTTTATAAAAAAAAAAACCGACTTCAAAACACTAAAAAGCTAAAAATAATCCTAACACTTAAGTACCTAATCAGTTACTTTTGGAGTCGGTGCAAACAAAAACATTGAATCTCTCATCGGCTGGCACCGACTCCAAAAGTAACTGATTAGGTACTTAACTATTAGGATTATTTTTAGCTTTTTAGTGTTTTAAAGTCAGTTTTATTTTTTTAAATAAAATTTACTTATCAAACTAACAGTTTATCTTTTAGAAGTGGGGAACGACTGGAACAAAAAATTGCACTCTAAAGTTTAATATTTCGTAAATGGAGCATTAAATCGACAAATTGTATTAGCCTAAGCCATTTTACAAAACCTACTCAACGATACCCCACACGACTAGGTAGACGACGACAAAAATAACATCCAAACTTTACATGTTTTTTTTACCTAAAAAATTTATCTAAAAAAAATAGCCATCAATAACATAACTTGTAAAAAAAACAAGTTACGCAACTTAGTTCTTCTACCGTAAAAAGTTGTGAGTTCCATGTAATACCAAGTCGGTTAATTTATTCATATCCCTACTTAAGGGGCCTTCTGTCTTAAGTTATTACGTAATGAGCTTGAGTTGCGAGACTTGTTTTTTTTTACAAGTTGTTTTTGATGTCATCCCATTTTTTTTGTAGATCGTCTTACTTTTTTTCCTTTCCGGTACCTTCTATTTCTTGAATACCAATATCTACGTCTATAATTCCATTAAATTATACATATAAAGGTATACTGATTCACTGCAAATGTTATCTAGAAAACTGGACAAAAATTGCAATATATTTTAGTTTTTTCTTGATTTATACATTAAACATTAAATGCATTCTAAATTTTAAGCTATTAAAAGTGCCTTAGAATTTTGATGATCGGTCAGTCAGTCAGTGAGTGAGTTATAATGTTAAGAAACTATGACTAGTTATAATTCTTAAAGTACTGGTTTAAATTAAATGAAAATGGAAATATACCGTGTTTGTACAATGCCTGCTTGGTTACTGAAAATTCAGGCTTCTAGTTTTATCCACAACGTACTTATAGGGGGTCGTAAATAGCCTGAACTGCTTAGAGAAAAAGATGGTACGGCCGTGCCGCTTATTTGCGCGACTTGGCTGGGGCACTTCCGTGCCCCCAGATTTTCCAAAAAAAAATCTACCACTTTGACGGCGTAATTGGTATACCCAACCTTCAAATTTACAGCTTCCAGTACTAACGGTCTCTTAGCAAAACCTCGGACAGACAGACAGACAGACGGACATGACAAAACAATAAGGGTCACTTTTCAGGACTACGGACAACTTTAAAAATGGTATCGTAATGGTCTCGTAAACTTTTATTTTGACGTTAAATTATCGAACTATCCCAATACGAGTACGACTGAAAATAGAACAAAAAATACTTGTTTTAGTTTCTTCCATTTTTAGTCTCATTATAGGTTTCGTTTTAGATAGTTATGTTACTGGCAGCGAATCGAAAATGGATTACGACTATTTTTAAGTTACAGGAATTGAGCCTCTGGTGTAAGTTGCATTCATGTTGCACTAGACGCTTTATAAGCCTAATAATTTATGAAGGAGGCTAAATCTCTAGAAAACGCCGCACTTGGCGCCGCCATCTTTCAGGTCCCGGGTTCTATTCCCGGTCGGGTCAAGGTAGAAAACGTACTTTTCTATGTTATCGCGGTCTGGGTGTTATGGTACCATGGTTGTATCTGATTTCTATAACACAAGTGCTTTGGCTACTTACCCTAGGATCAGAGCAATATATATGTTGTCCAATATTTATTTATTTATTGAACACAATAGCGTGTACTGTGTGTCATTATAAACCACCTTTTTACCTACATGCGTTAAAGATGTGTTATGTTTTTCTTCACACGTTTCTGTTTATGTACGTGGGAATCTTATAAATCGAAGCTCTTAACACAACGGTTAGATGAATTTAAATATTATTACTATAAATATATAAATAAATAAGTAAATATTTGACAACATCACATACATTGCTCTGATCCTATGTTAGGTAGCTTAAGCACTTGTGTTACAGACAGAAACAACGACGGTACCGCAACACTCAGACCAGAGACAATATAGAAAAGTTAGTTTTCTATATTGACCGACCGGGAATCGAACCCAGAACCTCAGAGATCCTCGCCTCTCGGCTAACGGAGGTCGTATTGTACCCTCTTAAGGAGTTCGCGAGCCTGCGAGCGACCTGTTCTTGAAAAGAATTGCGTGGGGATAGTAATCCAACACGTAAAGACCGTTTTAAGTGTATGTATTCTTTGAAATTACGTATTATTAATTGCTATTATTATTGCAGATTGCTACCCGCCTAATGCGACGGAAGATCAGTTCCCTTTGAGGTCTGATTACAAGTATGATGAGCAGGCTGGTGGCTGGGTGAAGTGGCACCCAGTGCCAGCGACGTGGCCTGAAGCCCGGCTCCGCTGCTACTACGAAGGTGAGTAAATAATACTTACGACTCGTAATACTCAAATATCTATATCTATACTAATATTATAAAGCGTGTGTAAACAGGAGGCGTGTCGTAAGAAGCGACTAATGGGCTAGTTTCCTAAAAAAATCTAATTAGATGACGTCACGCGCTCTCTTTAACGGGCTATATCTTTATAATTTTTTGTTTGATTGACAAAAGACAAAATATTGGTCTAACATTTTTTGATAATCAAACTGACGGACCAAATAGAATAATCTTTTTTTAACCCAGGAAACTAGCCTATTCCTGTAGCACGAGATGGGCAGCAGCGTCTTCGTGCGAAATCTTATAAAAATTGCGCTCGCCAACCCGCCTGCCAAGCGTGGCGAGTATTGGCGATCCCCCGATGATAAGTCATTCAGTCAGGGAAGGCCTTTGTTCAGCAGTGGACGTATTATGGCTGAAATGATAATTATAAAGAGTTGGTTTGTTTTTTGAATGCGCGATCTCAGAAACTCCTGATTCGAATTATAAAATCTTTTAGTGTTGGACAATCCATTTATGGAGTAAGTTTATAATGCTATATAACATCTCGCTACAACCAATAAGAGCGAAACATCAATATATCCTTTTGAGAGCTTCCGTTGCATGCGTGCATGGCTAGTTACGCAAAAAATGGAATTGTTCCCCTTTAAAAGTTCTAAAAAAACCGTGATCAAGACTTTAAGTAACAAACTGTAGTCCACGCAGGCGAAGCCGCGGGCAGAAGCTAATTCAGTAAATAAGCCCTCTTTCGGGCAATTATACACGTCCCAATATGCATTTGCTTCATCGCCATTTCGGGACTACAAATCGGCTGGCGATGAGAAGGAATGCCGCAACAAATTCAGCCACCTCTGTCAGCCTTTTTTACAAGAAATGCAGTTAATAAGATATAGAAAAGATATAGCAACGCTCTTATTGTTTAGTTAGTTAGTTACGGCATAGATATTGAGAAATTGCTTTAAGCCAAAAAATGTTCTACAGCGTATTCTATTTGTTTTTTCTCGTAACATTAACCAACGATGCTATAATTTAGCATGTTTGTCAAAGAAAAAACATGTCAGTCTTACTGTGTTGGAGTTATTCCAAATAGTGCCTTAAATCTTACGCACCTTGTTCCGTTAGGCCGAATGACTAAAAACATAGAAGAAAATTTTAGTATGTGCATCGAAATAATTTTATGAAATCAAAAGAAGTGCTAATATCGAATTTGCCGTTTTTTAACTATTATTATATTTTTTATAGGTGCCGTTTTAGCGTCTCCTGTCAACAAGGGTCTCAAAAGATCAATGATTATTATGCTAGAGGAGCAGCAAGGAATTAGTTACGTAGATAAGTTGTTCACTGGTATTCACTCAACATTTTCAAAAGGAGATTACACCTCTGTTGACGGTAAGAAAAAAAAAGTTAAAGTATGGCTATATACAACTAGCGGCACGGATCTTGAGCGCTGGGCGGAAGATGCGCAGAAGACCATTACGATTACGTGACTGGCCAGTCACGCGACGCACCTACACAGCCAACCGGGATTTGTCGTTTGCTTCACGTACACGCATCTCTGATACGATGATCGTCTCGTAAGATGCGCAAAGCGATTCCCACTCTTGCCTCCAGCGCTCAAGATCGCTGCCGGTGATTGTACCGTCCAACTGCAAGGCACAGGACGCAACCCAACTATGAAGTAGTTTGGGCCATACTCCACCAAGCGGGCCCAGTGCGGTCGAGAGGTATTGTAAGGCCAGTGACTCAACCTTACTGTCAGATGTTGTTAAGCCGCCCCTTAGGGCCTTAGGCCTTAGCCTCTGCATAGGTTTCACGACTAGTATCAAGCGATATTAGCTGGGAACAACTTTTTATGTGCCTTCCGAAACACGGAGATGCTTGTAATAAATTTCATATAATCAAAACCGCGGTGCATGTAGCTTTAACTTTGACAATCACTACCAAAGCACTGTCGCCACTAAGCTACAAGCACTTTTGTAAGACAGATGAAAGTCATAATTTAACACAATAAAGTCAAAATATTGTAACACTCTGGGGCTTAAGCTCATCTTAAGTCTCAGAGCTCTTTAAAAAATATTGCTTCAATTTAGATTTTTTTTGATTAGACTTAAATGTGAAAACTCTGTTTGTAATTAATAAGAGTTTATGGTTAGGCACTTAGGCCCCTTTTAATGTATCATAAAAGTGGCTATTAATCGTAGGATACCTACAGAAGAAGTGATAAAATGCATAGTCAACATAAAAGTTATTGGAACTGCTTCTTGCTTGAAGAGAGAGCACAAGCACTTGAGAGTGTCCAGTCTTTAGGAAACAGTTTGTGAAAAATTATGACGCTAAAATAAAGATCATCGACATAAACTGGACAAAAACAGCAATCCTTCAGAGTTAAGTTTTACAATATAACCGCAGAACTTTTAAAGCATGCAACTAACAGCGCGTACAAATTATGTAAAATAAATAAATTGTTTCCACAATCACACCAATTATCTAGCTCCAAACTAAGCAAAGCTTGTACTATGGCGATTAGATAACGGATAAACATACTTAAATACGTTTATAAACATCTATGACTTAGATAGATAGATAGATAGATAGATACTCTTTATTGCACACCACACAAAAAAACAGTACAGAGAAACAATAAATTTAGAATGGTACAATTTAGGCGGTCTTATCGCTAAGAGCTTAAGACTTAGGTACAAATGCTCGTGCTCATCACACAAACAGTTGCCTCTTACGGGATTCGAACCCGCAACCGCTGGCTTTGTAGTCCGTAGTGCGAACCACTACACCAGACGGTCGTCTGGAAAAAATGTATGCAGCTTATGAATAGTCTACTTTATTTCTTGAATAAAAGCACACAAAAAATTTAAAGAGCTCAGCTTTTCCAGATCCTGTACGCACCCCTAAAGTTTTTATATATTTTTTACAAAAAAATGTATTTTTCTCACCAAAATGGTAAATTTATAAATTGAGTGGATTCTAAAGTTATGTTTTTATAGGTGTGCCTCTTCATGAAATTGACGTAGAATGGAGTTCATACAAACACTGTGAGGACTGCTTAGCACTAGACCGTCATGGACTCCTAGAAGGATACGAATGTTCAACTAAACTACCTTATATGTGCTACAAAAAGGCCTCAAAGGATCAGCGGATTTCGATGTGTGGGACCGTCGATCAAGGTATGGGATATTCAAAGAACACATGTCCCGCGACATGGTGTCGAAAGAGATGTCGTTCGATATCACCAGGCCTACTACGAAAATGTTTTGTTCGTTCGGACGTATTAACCTAACAAATTAAAATACCATCTATTTGTATCAAACCTTTGACAATTTATTAACAATTTAAAACGGTCGTGTTTTTTTACCTGGCTAGGTTTATTGTTCATGTTTTGTCAACGGATAAACAAAAGTGAATGGAAAGTTTAATTTATTCGTTTTACCTATACCTACGTCCAAACGAACAAAAAATATTCGTAGTGGTGGTGGTGGTGACGATTGTCGACATTTCCCGACGTTCCTAGATCTTCTTATGCTTTGAATGAAAAAGTTGTCTAGCGATATTAGGCAATGTCGTCCGTTATCGCAAGACGTGTCTAGCAACACGTTTTGTGATACATTAATAGGGACTTCGCGTTCTAGGCGACCACAACTGCGGCCAGTGCGCACTTGGACGTAACTGCCAGACCGGCTGGGAAATGGACCACGACTGTTTGTAGTCGTGGCTGTCTAGTGTGCAAAGTCCCTTATTTATATGGCAGGGTATAAGAGTTTTTATTTCACAGTCATTTGATGTGGTTGTCATTATATCCATTGAATGTACACAAAAGAATAAAAAAACACATAATCTGTTTCGAAATCACATTATGATTCGACCTTGTTCGTATTTATCACTTATCCTAGCATTTTCAGAGTTGCCGCGGTACTGCGCATAAGCAAAAGTGCCCCAGAGAGTGGCAGATACTTAGACTGAATAATATAATGGAACAAATTAAATTTAAATTGATAAATCGACCCTCGCTAGCATTCTTAAGACACATAATATATACCAAACATTAACTTTGTAACTTTTGAAAATATGGTTTTAATTTTTACTACAATTTTATTTTTTATTTCAGAATATAAATATGATTCGCGGACTGGTAGCTGCTACAAATTTCACAGGATTGGACGTACGTGGTCCCGAGCGTATATGACGTGTTTGGCGGAAGGTGGCCACTTGGCCATAATCAACAGCGACCTTGAAGCCCAAGTCATTTCGGAAATATTTAAAGAAAATCCCGACAGTACAATCATGGCTGCTTATTATCATACAGCGAGTGTCGGGTTCAGAGATTGGGGGGAACGAGGCTCGTGGTGGACAATACATGGTAATACATAATTCCCTTACTAACATCTTCTATACTTACTAAGTTCTCCGATATACTGACTGACAGAAAATCATCGAGCACATATTCTATAGAGCAGCAATAGGAACCATCTTTCTCCGAAAATAGTGATTTTTCACTTACATTTAGTATGAAATGACAAGTCCTATCAACTATCGCCCATATAAAAGTACAGATACTAATTAAAAAATGGCGGAAAATTCTGTCATACAAATTATACGACATTTCTACTTTATAGGGTACGTACTACTAATACTGCTTGACGTCATATTCTCTAGTCCTACTATTTGTAAAAAAAACAAGATTCTAATATTTGCTTAGTGAGTATTCACATCTCAGGACCTTTTATAATAACTTTCAAGTCTAAAATCTACAAAATGAATGAAACAAAAAGAAGGAAAAAGGAAAGGAGCCAAAATTTCGCTAAAACACATAGCTATTCGTAGGGATAAAATACTTCCAAGACTTTTACAAGCTAGCACATATAACTACCAAAGAATCAGTCGCAGCAAAGCCCGAAAACGGTGCATGTTAAAGAGTAGAATTGACAAATTTAAATAAACCAAAAAATACTAACATCTTCTTTCCGTGTTGATGGTAATTTCAAATTTTTTTAGATGAATAGTGGGGGAAGAACGTAAACCGCACTATGGGTGGCGCGTAATAGGTTTCGCGTGTGCAGCTGTAAGTACAAGGGGGACATGACAGAAGTTAGCACATTGTTTGGGGAAGCACAGAAATCGCACTTGCCTTTGATGCTATCAGTGTAGCCTCATTTTCTTAGGTTATTCTTACAGCGGGTGACCTAATTTCGCAATTTAAGGTTTTAGGTGGGCCACGGCAGGTTTTTGCCTCTTGCTCTCTAATGGTGGGAGCAGCGGTGTGGAATACCTCTGGTTTCCCTTCGTGACCCTGTCTATGGCAATGTTATCACACTAACAATTTTGATTTATTTTTCACCAGGTCAAGATCTCAAACAGGCCGGTTACGACCATTGGGACAAAGGATCACCTGACAGCAAGGACCAGTTCTGTGGATCAATTAATAGGTCAGGAAAACTAAACGACATTTGGTGTGATGGCGAACACAAGACGTTTCCCGCCATTTGTGAAATTAATCGTTTAAAGGATAGACAAATATATTGACATTAGTACTTACAGCAAAGGATGTTGTGAATTATGTACACGTTTATCGGAATGTATCGAAAGAAAAGTATAATTAAAACATTTTCGTATATTATAGCACATACATAAATTGTTTTATTTTATCTGACACTAGCTTCCGCTTGCGGCTTAAATTCGCCCGTACGGAACAGCCTTTTTTTTTGGCGCAGGAAAAATGCATTTCGCATACCTACCGCCGCGGGGGCAGCGATAGGTTATGTAGGACTCCCTCGACAGAGAACAATGGCTTTCGCAACTGTTCCCCGACGAGGTATCACCCACTAAAAAACCTGCGGTGTACCACACTAACGTATGCAGGCAATACATGGGCACCCGTGTTCTGGAAAGCTATCTATGCATCGCCTACGTACGGCTACTATGCCGGGCTTCAGGCATAAGGTTTGGGTGATCCTGTACACGACGGATCACCCCCACTCGTAGGCTGTGCAATGTGAGCAGGGGGCCCCCGCCCCACGCTCACTAGCCTACTAGAGGGTAGAAGTTGAGTTCGGCGAAACGCCTTCCCCCTCTCCCCCCCTCTTCGACTTCGGATCGGGTCAGCAAGGAGTTATCCTTCGTAGCCCGATCTGCGGCCACCCTTTGCGACGAAACGGTGCCGCCACAAAAGGCCACCTACGTCTCACGCCCTCTCGCCGTCCAGTATAGCTTGAACCATACTGGGAAGCGAGAGACTTCCACCAACCGCAGGGTCAGAACCCCGCGGCCACCGTCTAGGCCGCACAAGCAGGGGAGTCTTCACCCCCCACACGTACCGCCTTCGCGAAGACGCATCCACAAACGGGCTGCACTAGCCCGCCGGGAGCGCCTCGCTCATCCCCCGCAGAGTTTAGCCGTGAGCTAGCAATCCCCGAAGGTAATTAATAACCCCCGTTGCCCAGGATGAACCAGGGCAGGATGCTACTCCTTACACCTGATCGTAACCGAGTGTAATTAGTAACACCCCGCCGCACGTGGAGGTGACTCTGATCAACCCGCGTGGAACAGCCTGTCGGAACTCCCCTTGACACTGACAGATGCTATAGAACGACGATAACGTCATGACAGTATTTTTTTTTACTTTTGTGGCTTGCACAGCGTATCCAGAGCCATCTTTGATAAGAACTGTCATCTGACTGAATGAATAAAATTAAATGATGAGAACGAATAGAAAAAGTATCCCTTAAATAGTTTTTGGTGAGAACGGTAACGCGGATTTATAAGGAAAATGGTTTCTTTTATTTATTTTATTTAACGAAATACCTTGTTTATAAAACACACTAGTAGATTTTTTATCCACACGGGTGGGAGACGGTAGGTATTTACCTAATTGGGTTACCTCAAAGAAAGGGAGGACTTATTTCAGATTGCTATTTGTCTTTTTAATTTTCTTATTTGTCATAGAAGACGTGCTATCAATTTTGCCTTCCGTGTGACATTCATAAATAATGCGTGTAACGTCAAGGAAAGCAATGTGTGGACTGCATTGCCCAAACATGTGGACTGCATCGTCTATATTGGTATTCGGGATTCGTCCTGCTTGCGCTTTGCTTATTTTAATGATATTTTGATGATCATAAAGTTCATGAAACTACCTAATATGCGTGCTGGATCGATATGTTCATGCAAGTTCTACATGACAGACAGAAGATAGTGCGAAACAGATGTCTGGTGCTAAACAAAGTGTATATCTTGTTCCGAAGTTCTGTATTCATAAATTTGTCCATTTATAACCAGTGTTGTTTTATTGCACAGAGATTTAATTTGTGAAAACCTAATTATTTAAGAAGGATAGGCATTTTTTGACAGGTCACTATCGGTTAATCGATTCTTTTTAGCATCGATTAACCAGTATCGATTACTTGAATTGATTTAAAATATATCGATAATTCGATATTGACTACACTATTTATGTGATCTTAAAATAATCTGTGACAAATTTTATGGTCATCAGATACCACATCACTAATACTATCTCACTCGAAAGAAATATAAAGTTGTCGTTACAAGTCAATTTAATGTTAGTGACGTAATTAAAACGTTGTTTTAAGTCCTCTATCTTATAACGTAGTTTTACTTTAACGTAGTTTAACTTGATCAGTGGTGTAGTTTGGTCTGTCACTGTCACTTAAAACCTTTATCATCGACCAAATAATGCATTATTTCATCGTAAGAATGGTTATAGCGCAGTATATGTATTCTATATATCATCATTCATCATTTCAGCCATAGAAAATCCAATGCTGAACACGGGCCTCCCCCAATGACCCAACATCGGGGGGGGGGGGGGGGGGCTGCCAATACTCGCCACGCTTGGCAGGCGGGTGTGCGAGCTCAGTTTTTATAAGATTTCAAAAGCAGACGCTGCTGCCCGTATCGTGCTACAGGAATTAGTCGCCTCATACGACAAGCCTCCTGTTGGCGGTGGGGAAGTGTATTCTTTACGGCCGTCCCCACACGGCACTATATATATAAATTGTGTGTGTGTGTTATAGTGAGTCAATCTTAAAAGATAGACATGCAGTTACGACTTTTTGTTTTACATTTTTAAAAGGGGAACAATTCCGTTTTACTTGATTTTTCAAGCGACTTCAAAAAAGGAGGAGGTTCTGAATCCGACTATTTGTTTTTTTTTTGTATGTATGTTACGCGGTTACTCCGCCAATTATAAATTGATTTTGATGATTCTTTTTTTGTTTGGTAGATCATACTTTAGAGGTGGTTCCATATACATTTTATCGTAATTGATTTAGCAGTTTTTGAGAAAATAATAAAATATATACCCAGATAATGTTTTGGTTCGTGATTCATGGATCTATGTTAACCAATATCTTCGACAAATTTAAACCGATTTTGATGACTTTTTTTTATTGAATAGCTAATACTTTAAAGATACTATAGTAAAAATATTCGGAAAAAATTTTACACCTAAGGGTGAAAAAAAAGAGGATGAAATCGGTGTTCAGCAGTTAGATTATAATTTATCACTAAAAATAGATAAAATAAGTAAATTTTATTTAAAAAAATAAAACCGACTTCAAAACACTAAAAAGCTAAAACTAATCCTAACACTTAAGTACCTAATCAGTTACTTTTGGAGTCGGTGCAAACAAAAACATTGAATCTCTCATCGGCTGGCACTGACTCCAAAAGTAACTGATTAGGTACTTAAGTGTTAGGATTATTTTTAGCTTTTTAGTGTTTTGAAGTCGGTTTTATTTTTTTTAATAAAATTTTCGTAACTTTAACCGTTTACGCAGCGCATGAACGGAAGCTCTCAAAAGGAGTATTTTTCCCCGTTTTTGCAACATTTTTTATTGATGCTCCGCTCCTATTGGTCGTAGCGTTAGCCTATCTTCTTCTAAGTCGATTTACTCTTGACAGAGCGGGTCGTGGTCGTTATGTTGTTTTTTTCTGTGGCAACACTCGGTAACATCTCGTCCCGAATTAATTAAAGTTAATTATTGTTAAATCTAATTTAAGTGGCTAAATACTTATCGCAGAACATTTAAAACAGTGATAAAGTGTATGTTAGTTAATAGGAAACAATATAGTGCATGTACCTTGTGTGTATTCCGTACTAGCCGGTACACATGAATGACAAAGCAAAATTTTAAAAAAATTCAGACGTTAATTTATCATTGTTCTCTGTTTTCAATTGTTTTGAATACTCAGCAACATATTATCTATTGTGTATGTGCTTGAAGATCTCCACATAAGCTGTAAGTCGAGCCTTTTTCATTTATTGTGATATTGACATCACCCGCGTAGAGGTTATATTACTTAATAAAATAACCTCATAAATTGATCTATCAATTCTTTGGAGTATTTTCTTCTTAGTGTTATAATGCTTACTCGCAAAGCTTCTGCTCGCCAAGAGGAGTCAAAACTCCTACTGGCTTTGAAGGAACTGAAGCAATCCAAGGAGATGATTGAGCAATTATATAGTGAAAGAGAGGACAATGAAAGGGAATTAATGGAAGTATTGAACAAAAACACAAATTTAAAAAAACAGATGGCTGAGCTGCTCTCCAACTATTTGTTAATTATTGACGAGCGGGATAAACTTCAATCCGTGATAGATAGGTTCGATCAGTGCAGAGAAGAATATGAGCTCAATTTAAAACGTATGTCTTCGCTTCATCAAGACCTCAATGATGCCCAGGACCATATCCTAAACCTGGAGACGCAGAAGCAAGAGTGTGTAGACTACCGAACTGATTGTTTATTTAATCAATTAGTTGGCAGTGCGCCCAGCCTCTGTCAAACTTCTTCTAGCAATGGACCAATTAAAACAATTGATTTGACCCGTGATGACACTTTAAAATCTCCTAACTTTGCCGGCCTTGCTAAATTTAGTAATAAAAAAATTCAAAAATATGTAAAAATTAGTAGGTTTATTAAAAAAACTCAAAAATTTATTAAACACCAAAAATGTATGCAATCTCACACTAGACAAATTAATGAAAGAAGAAAATTAGGTGACAAACTAGATATGTACTCATTATTATTAGAAAAAAGTGTGAGTGATTATGAGAAAAATGTTCAAAACTTAGAATTAGAATTATGTAAACTTAAGAAATCATTAGATGTAATGACTCAGCGATACATAAGCACAAAAAAGGAGTGTGGTGAACATATCTTGGCATTGACGAGTCTGGTCTCTTCGTGTAGTTGCAATAATATAACTATTAATGAAAGTTGCTCACTCGGCTCTCAGTTAGGATGTGAGTCACCAGTTACTCAAACATTAAAAAACAAAAAAAGTCACAACCTATGTAATGTCTCCGTTAATTCCCAAGCAAAGAATAATCATATAAATAGACCTGTAAAATCGAATATAGTTATGTTCAGCGATGAAGTAGGTAAAAACATGGGCCTATTATTGAACTCATATTTGGGACAAAGTGTTATTAACCACTGCATGCCAGGTTCTTCATATTATGAAATTGTAAATAGTATTATTAATTATAAATTCAATAAAAATACTACTTTAATAATTTTGATTGGTAATAGGGGCAGTGTAAACAAAAATGAGTTAGTAAAATATTTAGACTCATTACAATTGTTAAACTTAAATAAAATTGTAATGTTTACATTACCTTACAGTGACGGCTTGCCACAGGAAGAAAATAATATTAGATATAAAATTAATTTGTGTTTAAATACTATGACATATAATTCAGAAAAATTTCATATTATTGACATTAATTATTATTTAAAATATAATTCAATTTATTTGACCCGAGATAAATATTATCTCAGCAGTAAAATTAAAAGACAGATAGCAATGTCGCTATCATATTTTATTAAGTATTCAGCCAAGAACTTGGCTAAACAAACTGCTTTTATTAAGCAGAGCAATGACATAATAATTCACAAGTTGGAATCAGTTCCAACGAATAATTATATACATTTAAATTAAATATTAAGACAACAGAGGAAATCTCTTGCAACCTACCTATAGCGACAAAGGAAAAGTCTAACTGCCTTAATATTGTTCATCAAAATATACAAGGCTTTTCCGGCAAAGAACTGGAAATAACATTGTATTTGCAAGACATGGATATACATGTCCTCTGTCTAACTGAGCACTGGCTTAAGAAATGTGAAGTGCTCATAGGAATTGAAAATTGGGAAGTCATTAGCTTGTTAAGTAGAGAGTCAGCTATACGAGGGGGATCACTAATTCTAATTAAAAAGAATATTAAGTCCAAAGAACGCAAAGATATCGTGGCACTCTCTATAGAACAAACTATTGAACTAGCATGTGCTGAGCTGGAGCAATATATTATTATTAGTGTCTACAAACCCCCATCAGCAAATTACCATCTTTTTGAGTCCACTATGGAGGAGGTATTAAAAAAAGTATGTAAATCGAATAAGAAGATAGTTGTATGTGGAGATTTCAACATTGATTTATTAGTAGATACACAAAACTCTGCAAGGTTCCTAAATCTTTTTAAATCTTATAATTTATATAATCTATTTAATGAACCTACAAGAACCACTCCTACATCAGCTACTTGCTTAGATAATATTTTCTGTAATTGTAAAGTAATAAATAAATCGATTATAAATTGTCTCCAATCGGATCATAGTGGACAAATAGCCACATTTGAGCACCATCATGTCTCGCCTATGGTGGATATTGTTTGTAGGCCAGTCACTGCTAGCCAATTAGATAGATTTAAGAATAATATTGATTGTGGAATAAATCTATTACCAGCCAACAGTAACACTGTAGATGTATCATATGGAAATCTGTTTGGATTGGTCAAAGATGAATTTAATAATATATTTAAACAAAAACATGTTAAAATAAACACAAATAAATGTAAATTTAGTGACTGGGCCACGACTGGTATTCATAAAAGTAGGAAAAAATTATACGAATTATACGACCTAAAAGCGCACACTCAAGACCCTAATATTATTGAATATGTTAAAAAATTCTCAAAAATTTTCAAAAAGGTATGTGCACTGGCTAAAGCTAATTATATTCGGGATATCATTGTTAGCTCTAAAAATAAAATAAAAGCTACTTGGAGCATTATTAATAGAGAAACAAGCAGAAACAGACAATCGGATCGCACAATTAGCCTTAATATTAATAATAAAATTATTAAATCAGACAGTGAAGTAGCAAACGCGTTTAATGATTTCTTTTCTAATATACCAATTGCTACAACTAATAAATTAAACTCTACGCCAGGTCTTGCGGAAACTTTTTTGAAATCAAATGTGGATGAATGCAATTCTTCCCTAAAGTTTAGACATGTTAATCCTGATGTTATTGTTAAAACATTTAGAGAGCTGAATATGAAAAAAACTGAAGATTTATGGGGCATTTCGACCAATATAATTAACCATATAATCAATAGTATAGCAACTCATCTTGCTTGTACATTTAACCAGTGTATTGATGAAGGTACGTTTCCTAATTTAATGAAATTTAGTAAAATTATACCATTATTTAAATCCGGTGATAAAAGTGATCCCTCCAACTTTAGACCTATATCAATACTACCAGCTCTTAGTAAAATATTTGAAAAGATAGTCTTCAATCAACTCTTATCACATTTTAGAACTAACAAACTGTTGCATGAGAAGCAGTTTGGTTTCACCAAAGGTAGAAACACAACTGATGCTGGAGTTGCACTCCTTAAGTATATCTTCGATGCTTTTGAAAGAAAACAAGATGCTTTAGGGGTTTTTTGTGATTTGTCTAAGGCTTTCGATTGTGTAGATCACAAGGCTTTATTAATGAAATTACGGCATTATGGTGTCTCAAATGATTCAGGTAAATTGTTAGAGTCATACCTCACAGATAGAATTCAAAAAGTTAATGTCAATGGAACTGACTCTTCTGGAGCTCCAATACGCATTGGTGTGCCTCAGGGCTCTATATTGGGACCTCTATTATTCCTAATCTATATAAATGACCTTCCTTACTTCACTAAAGATCTTTGTGAGATAGTATTGTTTGCAGATGATACATCATTGATTTTTAAAACTGACAGAGGTAAAGCTGCCTTTGACGATGTAAATAGTGCTCTCTCTCAAGTAGTACGCTGGTTTACAGCTAACAACCTGTTGCTAAATGCAAACAAAACTAAATGCATTAAATTCACTATGCCCAATGTGAGGCAGGTCAGTACGCATATTAATATGTCAGACGATCATATAGATGCAGTCGATTCCACAATTTTTTTGGGAATTACATTAGACTCCCGGCTCCAATGGGGTCCCCATATAGTTGCCCTGTCAGGAAGGCTCAGTTCAGCGGCTTATGCAGTGAGGAAAATAAGGCTTTTAACTGATGTCGAAACGGCAAGACTAGTATACTTTAGTTATTTTCATAGTTTGTTGTCGTATGGTTTACTGCTATGGGGCTCTGCTGCTGACATTGAATCAATCTTTGTGTTGCAGAAAAGAGCCGTACGTGCAATATACTGTCTTGGACCTCGTGACTCTCTGAGGGAGATTTTTAAAGATATTAATATATTAACAGTAGCCTCTCAATACATTTTTGAAAATATTATGTACGTTCGAAAAAATCTAAGTTTGTTTAGCTTAAAAAGTGATTTTCATCATTATAATACTCGTAATAAAAATAAACTTGCCGTTCCGAGCTTCAGACTCCACAAAGTTGGTAATTCATTCTTGGGGAAATGTATTAAATTTTTTAATAAAGTTCCACAGACTCTTGTTGAACTACCTGTACATGAGTTCAAAATTCACATTAAAAAAAACCTTATGAAAAAAGGGTATTATAAGGTAGACGATTTTTTGAACGACAAGAGTGCATGGACTTAACCTGCTTAGCTCGCTTACTCGCTTACTTCATGTCTTGTAATTGTATTTCCTGTAAAAAAGGCTGACAAAGGTGACTGAGTTTGTTGCGCCGTTTCTTCTCATCACCAGCCGATATGTAGTCCCGAAGCGGTGGTAGGGTAAAGCTATATTTTGGGACGTGTATAAGTGCCCGGAAGAGGGCCTATATACTGAATAAATGAGTATTATTGAGTATTATTGAGTATTATTGTAGTAGTGTCGGAGTGGGCTGATTTTATGCGCTTTACGATAATATCTTATTATCAACAACTCAATCTAGCAAATTATTGCAAAACCCAAATATAAAATAAATCGAAGTTATTCCAATTTTATCGACGGAGAACTAAATAGCTTTGAGGATATCTAAAATAATCTATCTTACATTATGTCTTAATGACTTACTATATTATTATAAGTCATAAGCGTACACCTTGCGTAGTCAATGTATTAATAAACACATCAGCGTAAGCATAATAATCTGGGCTTTTCAGCACATTCTTAATTTTATAAATGTTATGCATAATTATGCATAACAATTGAGAATCTGAGAGAGTCTTGAGACATACGAACGAATACCTTTCGTGTCGTCCGTCTGTCGCAGGGCTGTATTTTCAAACTGTAATAAGTAGACACTTAAAATGTATAAAAACTGTGTATTACAATGACCGTTTATAACAAAAAAAAGTACAAATAAAATAAGATTAACCGAAAATCCTGGTTTTGTAGCGTTCGTTGGTTGTTCTTAATAATCTTCAAATCAAACAAATAACTTCTAACCAGTATAACAAGTTATAAGTAAAACAACAATTAATAAAGTTAGGTCAAGTGTGAGTCGGACTTGCGCTTAATTGTTTCCATGCCATTTAAAAAATATATAGGGTGAATGACTTCCAGATTGGCCGGTCCGAAAGCGGCCAGCATCCAGCGGTTTTTGTGATTGGGGGAGGCCTATGTTCGTTAATTGACTTTCTATGGTTATAATGATGATAATGACGAATATTTTACGGTAGTATAGAAACCTTTCCGTGCTAGTCCGACTCGCATTTTGCCGGCATTTCAAGCAAGTCGCTTGTTGATTATTCCTTAAAATTCCACTTCGTTTCTATTTCACAAATAAATAGGTGGCCATCATTGCATGGTACGTCGTTAAAAATACCTTCGTCTAACGGTTTACCCACGAATATGCTGACACATGCCTCATTATTATGAGCGTTATTAGGCTCCCCTGGATACCACTTAGAAAAGCCAGCGTCTTCCAAAGTTTGACCTGGAACGAAATTTTAATGTAATCATTCTAATAAAATTAGGGCCAGTTTCACCACTTGCTGATAAGTTCCGGATAACCTATCTGGCACTTGTTTTGATAGATAACCCAAATAATTATCTGTCAAAAAAGTACCAGATAGCTTATCTGGAACTTATCAGCAAGTAGTGGAACTGGCCCTTATAATTGTATAATTTTAATACTTATTATAGTTTAAATAAACGCATGGAACGCGTCAAAACGAATCAAGTGAACCCAAACTCGAATTTCTGTTGCGTTTATGCTGTCTGGATTTTCTGTTTCGCAGATTTTATGTATCAGTAGTAATTCTTTTGTAACTGTTATTTATTAAGAAAAATATATTAATATACGGGGTTATTTTAAAAATACCAACAATTTAGTAGGTTTATTGAGAACCAGAATCAGTCCTTTAGGGGGTCCTATAAAATAACGTTTGACATGATAAGTTTTTAAGAAATTACTAATATCAACTGGGTTTATGTTTTGTTGTTTTGTTTTTAGCTAGTTGTCGATTGTTAAGGCGAGTAGTGCCCCTAAATAAGCGATTTGACGCGTGTTAGTACGAATATAGCACGAAAACTCATTAGAATACGGTTCATAACAGCGTGCAATAAAACGTTACGACAATCGTTGCAAGGGATGCTAGTTGACTTATATCAAAATTAATTAAACAAAGAATTACTTTCTAAAGTATTCGACTTTAGGAACCTAAATATATCGATTTTAAGCGTAGAAGTAGTAGTAGTAGAAGGTGGCTGTAAAAATCGTTGTTTTTTAAAATCTATAATTTGAAACTGAAAAAGCCATTCGCCATGATCGCGACATGAGTGACGTCAGTCTTATGGTAAACGATCAAATGTCATTCGAGTCTTTGATGTATTTTTGTATTCTCGAACGATACAGTAATGATAATTACTATATTTTTTGTATAAACTATTAGAAATCATGTTTGATTAATTCAGAGAGGTTGTATTTGTAAAGACGTTTATGTTGTTTGTTTGTTTACTAGAGAGACTACGTCTTGGCACAGATACTCTATAGATCAAAATGGCTACAGCGACAGCGTTTTCGTCTGTTTAAGAAAATATTATTTCAAAATTAAAGTTTTGTAGTTTGATACGTCTTAAAAAAACAATCAATTTTTTTTCGGTCTAATGGAACACTTATTAACAATTTAAGACCCATTAAAAAAAAGTGACAACTAGCCTATTGCTGCACATGGACGCAATTATTCGATTGAAAAACCCTATTCTCAGTTTGTAGCTATCAAGTTGGCCTATCAATCGACATTTGAACAAAATAAATCGGTCAAGCATGTTTTCATTTTTTTTTTGAGACTTATAATTAAATACTAAAAACAAGTGCAATGTTCAAAATGTTGTGTAGGTTTTGGCAATTTATAGCATATTTTTAAATTATTTTTCTGACAGTTTGGGTTAAAGTAGTAGGCTTTTGAAACCATACGCTAGTTTACATTTGGCGACTACACTCGCCTTAAGGGTTGCTACACACAAACGTAGAAAATTTATTACTATTATTTATTTATTATTATTTGTATCTTAATATTATGTATTTTATAGTTAAATATAAAAAACAGAATTTGAGTAAACAAAGCGCTTAATACCAAATTTAAAAGTATTTTATGATGAATTTGACAGTTTTTGTGTTATAACACCTATTATTGAAAGAAATAATAACGTACGCTGAAGCTTAGCCCGTTCATGCTATACAGAGTAGTAAGTTAAAAGTGTTGGGCAAATTTTAGGATTCAAGATTACAAAAGAAAAAATGAATTTTAGTTATATGATGATTGATGAGTGCAATTTTCGGTAAAATTATTAAGGTATTTACCTTGGACAGTTATCCAGGCACGATTTACACCCCAAGCGCGAACTCCAATGTGAGCTGTCCCGTCATGTTGAAAATTCTTTAAGAGAGTCCATAAAACCTGAAAAATAAAAAAGAGTTAACTTTACCCAGTCCCAGATGTAAAGTCAAAACTAACATTTTCCAGGCCGTGTCTGGAAGCATTAACGTTACAAGAGAGTTTATTCTAAACGTTTAATTATCTTCTTCAAAATGAATAAAAAGAGACATAGCAGAGACATAGACAACTCATTATAGGTTTGACGAATCAGACCTTTTTAACATTTGACAAATTAAAACTACTGACAGACTTGACAAGATAGTACTTTACTACTTTTTGTTGACTTGTCCTATCAGAACCTTTACATGCTTACAATACAAGTTTTACAATATGACCGCAGAACTTTTAAAGCATGCAACTAACAGCGCGTACAAATTATGTAAAATAAATAAATTGTTTCCATCAATCCAATTATCTAGCTCCAAACTAAGCAAAGCTTGTACTATGGCGATTAGATAATGGATAAATATACTTAAATACGTTTATAAACATCTATGACTTAGGTACAAATGCTCGTGCTCATCACACAAACAGTTGCCTCTTACGGGATTCGAACCCGCAACCGCTGGCTTTGTAGTCCGGAGCGCGAACCACTACACAAGACGGTCGTCTGTAAAAAAATTATGCAGCTTATGAATAGTCTACTTTATTTCTTGAATAAAAGCACACAAAAAATTTAAAGAGCTCAGCTTTTCCAGATCCTGTACGCACCCCTAAAGTTTTTATATATTTTTTACAAAAAAATGTATTTTTCTCACCAAAATGGTAAATTTATAAATTGAGTGGATTCTAAAGTTATGTTTTTATAGGTGTGCCTCTTCATGAAATTGACGTAGAATGGAGTTCATACAAACACTGTGAGGACTGCTTAGCACTAGACCGTCATGGACTCCTAGAAGGATACGAATGTTCAACTAAACTACCTTATATGTGCTACAAAAAGGCCTCAAAGGATCAGCGGATTTCGATGTGTGGGACCGTCGATCAAGGTATGGGATATTCAAAGAACACATGTCCCGCGACATGGTGTCGAAAGAGATGTCGTTCGATATCACCAGGCCTACTACGAAAATGTTGTGCTCGTTCGGACGTATTATCCTAACAAATTAAATTACCATCTATTTGTATCAGACCTTTAACAATTTAAAACGGTCGTGTTTTTTTACCTGGCTAGGTTTATTGTTTATGTTTTGTCAACGGATAAACAAAAGTGAATGGAAAGTTTAATTTATTACTTTTACCTATACCTACGTCCAAACGAACAAAAAAATTCGTAGTGGTGGTGGTGGTGACGTTTGTCGACATTTCCCGACGTTCCTAGATCTTCTTACGCTTTGAATGAAAAAGTTGTCTAGCGACATTAGGCAATGTCGTCCGTTATCGCAAGACGTGTCTAGCAACACGTTTTGTGATACATTAATAGGGACTTCGCGTTCTAGGCGACCACAACTGCGGCCAGTGCGCACTTGGACGCAACTGCCAGACCGGCCGGGAAATGGACCACGACTGATTGTAGTCGTGGCTGTCTAGTGTGCAAAGTCCCTTATTTATATCGCAGGGTATACGAGTTTTTATTTTACAGTCATTTGATGCGGTTGTCATCATATCCATTGAATGTACACAAAAGAATAAAAAAACACATAACACACACACATAATCTGTTTCGAAATCACATTATGTTCGTATTTATCACTTATCCTAGCATTTTTAGAGTTGCCGCGGTACTGCGCATAAGCAAAAGTGCTCCATGGGTGCCCCGAGCCCTATAGCGTGGCAGATACTTAGACTGAATAATAAAATGGAACAAATTAAATTTCAATTAATAAATCGACCCTCGCTAGCATTACACATAATATATAACTAACATTAACTTTGTAACTTTTGAAAATATGGTTTTAATTTTTACTACAATTTTATTGTTTATTTCAGAATATAAATATGATTCGCGGACTGGTAGCTGCTACAAATTTCACAGGATTGGACGAACGTGGTCCCGAGCGTATATGACGTGTTTGGTGGAAGGTGGCCACTTGGCCATAATCAACAGCGACCTTGAAGCCCAAGTCATTTCGGAAATATTTAAAGAAAATCCCGACAATACAATCATGGCTGCTTATTATCATACAGCGAGTGTCGGGTTCAGAGATTGGGGGGAACGAGGCTCGTGGTGGACAATACATGGTAATACATAATTCCCTTACTAACATCTTCTATACTTACTAAGTTCTCCGACATACTGACTGACAGAAAATCATCGAGCACATACTCTATAGAGAAGCAATAGGAACCATCTTTCTCCGAAAATAGTTAGTGATTTTTCACTTACATTTAGTATGAAATGACAAGTCCTATCAACTATCGGCCATATAACAGTACAGCCTGCCTAGCATGAGCACTAAAAACACGATATGATATGATATGATATAGCGAAATATCGACACCAACTTTAAAAATATGATAGATTTAGCCGCCATTAAATTTTTTTATTGATATGTGACGGCGATTCAACTAGGCAGGCAGATACAGATAAAAAAATGACGGAAAATTTTGTCATACAAATTATATGACATTTCTACTTTATAGGGTACGTACTCTATGCAGAAAATACACAGCATATAGAAATACTGCTTGACGTCATATTCTCTAGTCCTACTATTTGTAAAAAAACAAGGTTCTAATATTTGCTTAGTGAGTATTCACATCTCAGGACCTTTTATAATAACTTTCAAGTCTAAAATCTACGAAATGAATAAACCAAAAAGAAGGAAAAAGGAAAGGAAAATTTTGCTAAAACACATAGCTATTCGTAGGCATAAAATACTTCCAAGACTTTTACAAGCTAGCACATATAACTACCAAAGAATCAGTCACAGCAAAGCCCGAAAACGGTGCATGTTAAAGAGTAGAATTGTCAAATTAAAATAAACCAAAAAATACCGACTTCTTCTTTCCGTGTCGATGGTTATTTCAATTTTTTTTAGATGAATAGTGGGGGAAGAACGTAAACCGCACTATGGGTGGCGCGTAATAGGTTTCGCGTGTGCAGCTGTCCGTACAAGGGGGACATGACAGAAGTTAGCACATTGTTTGGGGAAGCACAGAAATCGCACTTGCCTTTGATGCTATCAGTGTAGCCTCATTTTCTTAGGTTATTCTTACAGCGGGTGACCTAATTTCGCAATTTAAGGTTTTAGGTGAGCCACGGCAGGTTTTTGCCTCTTGCTCTCTAATGGTGGGAGCAGCGGTGTGGAATACCTCTGGTTTCACTTCGTGACCCTGTCTATGGCAATGTTATCACACTAACAATTTTGATTTATTTTTCACCAGGTCAAGATCTCAAACAGGCCGGTTACGACCATTGGGACAAAGGATCACCTGACAGCAAGGACCAGTTCTGTGGATCAATTAATAGGTCAGGAAAACTAAACGACATTTGGTGTGATGGCGAACACAAGACGTTTCCCGCCATTTGTGAAATTAATCGTTTAAAGGATAGACAAATATATTGATATTAGTACTTACAGCAAAGGATGTTGTGAATTATGTACACGTTTACCGAAATGTATCGAAAGAAAAGTATAATTAAAACATTTTCGTATATTATAGCACATAACATAAATTGTTTTATTTTATCTGACACTAGCTTCCGCTTGCGGCTTAAATTCGCCCGCGTGGAACAGCCTGTCGGAACTCCCCTTGACACTGACAGATGCTATAGAACGACGTCATGACAGTTTTTTTTTTTTACCTTTGTGGCTTGCACAGCGTATCCAGAGGCATCTTTGATAAGAACTGTCATCTGACTGAATGAAAATGGTTTCTTTTATTTTATTTATCAAAATATCTTGTTTATAAAACACACTAGTAGATTTCTTATCCACAGGGTCTAGTGACCACCCAAGCTATGGGAGACGGTAGGTATTTACCTAATTGGGTTACCTAAAAGAAAGGGAGGACTTATTTCAGATTGCTATTTGTCTTTTTAATTTTCTTATTTGTCATAGAAGAAATGCTATCAATTTTGCATTCCGTGTGACATTCATACATAATGTGTGTAACGTCAAGGAAAGCAATGTGTGGACTGCATTGCCCAACATCTGCATCGTCTATATTGGTATTCGGGATTCGTCCTGCTTGCGCTTCGCTTATTTTAATGATATTTGATGATCATAAAGTTCATGTAACTACCTAATATGCGTGCTGGATCGATATGTTTATGCAAGTTCTACATGACAGACAGAAGATACTGTGAAACAGATGTCTGGAGCTAAAAAAAGTGTATATCTTGTTCCGAAGTTCTGTATTCATAAATTTGTCCATTTATAACCAGTGTTGTTTCATTGTACAGAGATTTAATTTGTGAAAACCTTAATTATTTAATTTGGATAGGCATTTTTTGACAGGTCACTATCGGTTAATCGATTCTTTTTAGCATCGATTAACCAGTATCGATTACTTGAATTTATTTAAAATTTATCGATAATTCGATATTGATTAGACTATTTATGTAATCTTAAAATAATCTGTGACAAATTTTACGGTCATCAGATACCACATCACTAATACTATCTCACTCAAAAGAAATATAAAGTTGTCGTTATAAGTCAATTTGATGTTAGTGACGTAATTAAAACGCTGTTTTAAGTCCTCTATCTCATAACATAGTATTACTTTAACGTAGTTTAACTTGATCAGTGGTGTGGAGTTTGGTCTGTCACTGCCACTTAAAGCCTTTATCAACTACCAAATAATGCATTATTTCATCGTAAGAAAGGTTATAGCGCAGTATATGTATTCTATATATCATCATTTATTATTTCAGCAGAAATCAGAAAGTCCACTACTGAACACAGGCCTCCCCCAATGACCCAATATCGAGGGGGACTGCCAATACTCGCCACGCTTGGCAGGCGGGTTGGCGAGCGCAGTTTTTATAAGATTTCACACGCAGACGCTGCTGCCCGTATCGTGCTACAGGAATTATTCGCCTCGTGTTGGCGGTGGGGAAGTGTATTCTTTACGGTCGTCCCCACATGGCACTATATATATATATATAAACTGTGGTCTTACTGTCAATCTTAAAAGATAGACATACAGTTACGACTTTTTGTTTTACACTTTTAAACGGGAACAATTCCGTTTTACTTGATTTTTCGTAACTTTAACCGTTTACGCAGCGCAGGAACGGAAGCTCTCAAAAGGAGTATTTTTCCCCGTTTTTGCAACATTTTTTATTGATGCTCCGCTCCTATTGGTCGTAGCGTTAGCCTATCTTCTTCTAAGTCGATTCGCTCTTGACAGAGCGGGTCGTGGTCGTTATGTAGTAGAGTGTCGGAGTGGGCTGATTTTATGCGCTTTACGATAATATCTTATTATCAACAACTCAATCTAGCAAATTATTGCAAAACCCAAATATAAAATAAATCGAAGTTATTCCAATTTTATCGACGGAGAACTAAATAGCTTTGAGGATATCTAAAATAATCTATCTTACATTATGTCTTAATGACTTACTATATTATTATAAGTCATGAGCTTGCGTAGTCAATGTATTAATAAACACATCAGCGTAAGCATAATAATCTGGGCTTTTCAGCACATTCTTAATTTTATAAATGTTATGCATAATTAATTATGCATAACAATTGAGAATCTGAGAGAGTCTTGAGACATACGAACGAATACCTTTCGTGTCGTCCATCTGTCGCAGGGCTGTATTTTCAAACCGTAATAAGTAGACACTTAAAATGTATAAAAACTGTGTATTACAATGACCGTTTATAACAAAAAAAAGTACAAATAAAATAAGATTAACCGAAAATCCTGGTTTTGTAGCGTTCGTTGGTTGTTCTTAATAATCTTCAAATCAAACAAATAACTTCTAACCAGTATAACAAGTTATAAGTAAAACAACAATTAATAAAGTTAGGTCAAGTGTGAGTCGGACTTGCGCTTAATTGTTTCCATGCCATTTAAAAAATATATATGGTGAATGACTTCCAGATTGGCCGGTCCGAAAGCGGCCAGCATCCAGCGGTTTTTGTGATTGGGGGAGGCCTATGTTCGTTAATTGACTTTCTATGGTTATAATGATGATAATGACGAATATTTTACGGTAGTATAGAAACCTTTCCGTGCTAGTCCGACTCGCATTTTGCCGGCATTTCAAGCAAGTCGCTTGTTGATTATTCCTTAAAATTCCACTTCGTTTCTATTTCACAAATAAATAGGTGGCCATCATTGCATGGTACGTCGTTAAAAATACCTTCGTCTAACGGTTTACCCACGAATATGCTGACACATGCCTCATTATTATGAGCGTTATTAGGCTCCCCTGGATACCACTTAGAAAAGCCAGCGTCTTCCAAAGTTTGACCTGGAACGAAATTTTAATGTAATCATTCTAATAAAATTAGGGCCAGTTTCACCACTTGCTGATAAGTTCCGGATAACCTATCTGGCACTTGTTTTGATAGATAACCCAAATAATTATCTGTCAAAAAAGTACCAGATAGCTTATCTGGAACTTATCAGCAAGTAGTGGAACTGGCCCTTATAATTGTATAATTTTAATACTTATTATAGTTTAAATAAACGCATGGAACGCGTCAAAACGAATCAAGTGAACCCAAACTCGAATTTCTGTTGCGTTTATGCTGTCTGGATTTTCTGTTTCGCAGATTTTATGTATCAGTAGTAATTCTTTTGTAACTGTTATTTATTAAGAAAAATATATTAATATACGGGGTTATTTTAAAAATACCAACAATTTAGTAGGTTTATTGAGAACCAGAATCAGTCCTCTAGGGGGTCCTATAAAATAACGTTTGACATGATAAGTTTTTAAGAAATTACTAATATCAACTGGGTTTATGTTTTGTTGTTTTGTTTTTAGCTAGTTGTCGATTGTTAAGGCGAGTAGTGCCCCTAAATAAGCGATTTGACGCGTGTTAGTACGAATATAGCACGAAAACTCATTAGAATACGGTTCATAACAGCGTGCAATAAAACGTTACGACAATCGTTGCAAGGGATGCTAGTTGACTTATATCAAAATTAATTAAACAAAGAATTACTTTCTAAAGTATTCGACTTTAGGAACCTAAATATATCGATTTTAAGCGTAGAAGTAGTAGTAGTAGAAGGTGGCTGTAAAAATCGTTGTTTTTTAAAATCTATAATTTGAAACTCTGAAAAAGCCATTCGCCATGATCGCGACATGAGTGACGTCAGTCTTATGGTAAACGATCAAATGTCATTCGAGTCTTTGATGTATTTTTGTATTCTCGAACGATACAGTAATGATAATTACTATATTTTTTGTATAAACTATTAGAAATCATGTTTGATTAATTCAGAGAGGTTGTATTTGTAAAGACGTTTATGTTGTTTGTTTGTTTACTAGAGAGACTACGTCTTGGCACAGATACTCTATAGATCAAAATGGCTACAGCGACAGCGTTTTCGTCTGTTTAAGAAAATATTATTTCAAAATTAAAGTTTTGTAGTTTGATACGTCTTAAAAAAACAATCAATTTTTTTTCGGTCTAATGGAACACTTATTAACAATTTAAGACCCATTAAAAAAAAGTGTCAACTAGCCTATTGCTGCACATGGACGCAATTATTCGATTGAAAAACCCTATGCTCAGTTTATAGCTATTTAGTTGGCCTATCAATCGACATTTGAACAAAGTAAATCGGTCAAGCGTGTTTTCATTTTTTTTATAATTAACTACTTATAATTAAATACTAAAAACAAGTGCAATGTTCAAAATGTTGTGTAGGTTTTGGCAATTTATAGCATATTTTTTTACCATACGCTAGTTTACATTTCGCGACTACACTCGCCTTAAGGGTTGCTACACACAAACGTAGAGAATTTATTATTATTATTTATTTATTATTATTTGTATTTTAATATTATGTATTTTATAGTTAAATATAAAAAACAGAATTTGAGTAAACAAAGCGCTTAATACCAAATTTAAAAGTATTTTATGATGAATTTGACAGTTTTTGTGTTATAACACCTATTATTGAAAGAAATAATAACGTACGCTGAAGCTTAGCCCGTTCATGCTATACAGAGTAGTAAGTTAAAAGTGTTGGGCAAATTTTAGGATTCAAGATTACAAAAGAAAAAATGAATTTTAGTTATATGATGATTGATGAGTGCAATTTTCGGTAAAATTATTAAGGTATTTACCTTGGACAGTTATCCAGGCACGATTTACACCCCAAGCGCGAACTCCAATGTGAGCTGTCCCGTCATGTTGAAAATTCTTTAAGAGAGTCCATAAAACCTGAAAAATAAAAAAGAGTTAACTTTACCCAGTCCCAGATGTAAAGTCAAAACTAACATTTTCCAGGCCGTGTCTGGAAGCATTAACGTTACAAGAGAGTTTATTCTAAACGTTTAATTATCTTCTTCAAAATGAATAAAAAGAGACATAGCAGACATAGACAACTCATTATAGGTTTGACGAATCAGACCTTTTTAACATTTGACAAATTAAAACTACTAACAGACTTGACAAGATAGTACTTTACTACTTTTTGTTGACTTGTCCTATCAGAACCTTTACATGCTTTGGCAAAACGAAACCTAATTAGTATTTGACGAATTTAAAATAAAAATAGGTGTAAAAATCGCTTGACGAATCGAAACAATTTGTATGCTCGACCAAATAATCATACCCTAAATCGAACTTGATTTATATCGATACGCATTTTCTTTACACAGTCGTCATCCCTACTGTAAGGGTGAATTTAGCTTCTTTTGCATATTATGTATAGCATCGCTTGTGGCCATGCATAAGTTTTTCTGAAGTAGAAACTAACCTCCGCTTCAGTATGACTGTTGATAACCGCTAAATGACCTCCTTCTGTGGAACAGCTCTTATATGCCTCTGACCAAGATCGATGCTCATGGGAAAGTTTGTAGCAACTACCTGTGTTGTTGTTCAGCTCGTACTCTACAAATGTCAAGTCATCTACGTTATTAGATTGTGTGACGTCTTGGCATTTGGGGTGGTATTGAAACAACCAGATTCTCAGTAAATGGTAATACAGCTCAAAGAGAACGTCCACTTGCACCAGATGACAGGTCCTGACTAAGCAAAGCGCCACCATTGATCTGCATACTGCATTAAATTTATTAATATCACAGATAATTATTAGGCTTTTCTCATCTTGATCATAATCAGTCAGTATAATGCTGAATGGCGGCCTCTCCCAATTTTTTTTTATCCGCTGCCAACAAGTTTATATAAAAATTGCCTCATCTTATTTTAGAGGGCGCCTTACGTTGCGTTTGCAAGTAAAGGTCTCCACTTCCAGGTTCCAGGTTAATTACTGAATTAATGAACTCTAAAAATACCCACATGCTGTAACTGTTAACTTACCTAGGTCCACAGTACCACATTCATTGAGCTCTTTGACTCCTTTCTTCCTGAGACAGATGAAGGCGTGACGATCAGAGCAGGAGACAGCAGAAACAGTGCCGTTTGTATGCATGGCTATACATATTTCGTTAGATTGGACGTTAGGTTCCCGTGCCCATTTAAGGTTGATACTTGATAAGGGCAGTCCTTGAATAAAGAATAATGTAAGATTTTTATTGTTGATTTTGTTTTTCAATTTATGCTGTTTAATCGATAAGATTAAAGCGCCGATTGTCAAAATTCAAATAAAATTTTTTAGTTGATGTTTTGATTGATCGACAAAAATGATTCACAGAGGCGATTATCAAAAAATATCATCATGTTGATTGCATGTTGCATACCTTTTTGAATAAATGATCCTCGACTCGAGAGACTCGATTTTTAATGATCAAACAAAATCAAATAAATGTAGAAGATGGAAAATATTGTTATTGCGAGCTTTAGATTGAATGTACTAGTGATGCCACGAATAGTTTTTTGGCCGAGTACCGAATACCGAATATTCGGCGAGCCTCGTGGCCAAAGCGCTGAATATTCGGCAGCACTTAGTACTTTCCGCGGGTGACAAGTCACAACTGACGAGTTGTGAACCACGGCCACGGCCACGAGGCTTGCCAAAGTAGTACTAAAGTAAAACTGCCAGCTTTGTTTCATTTGTGATTAGGTCGCGGTTGTGTTACAACAGGTTTTATTTGTTGATTTCACAATTTGCTGAGATTTGTTTATCATCTCCCAGTAGCAGTGTATATAGTAAACGGCTGTTTTCGGAAGCAGGTATAATTTATGAAGAAAATCGCGATCGTCTGCTATCGACAAATGAAAAATTATTTTCTTCCATCATAACTTACCACAGGCAGATTTTAAATAATAACAAATGTTAATTTATTGAATAAATAAACATATTTGTGAGTAATATTTTGAGTTATTATTTTTTCATGATTTGCTATTGTCTATTGCAATTTTTTGATGATTTATTTAGTAAAAAAATATGGCCGAATAGCCGAATACCGAATAGTTGCCGAATATTCGTGGCATCTCTAGTATGTACAGTAAAATCTAAACATTATTTTATAACACATAAAATCCTACGCAGATGAAACCGCGGGAAATCTTTAGTCAAAAAATAAGAATCTCTTTGTGCAACGTCAAGTTAAAGTTGTAATAACTTACCTTCCATGGATTGAAACTCGCTAGGAGAGTATATGTTACTGATGCCGGTGAATACAGTCGAGGTTTTTACTTCATTATCCTTTAAAATGCTTGAGAAAATATGGGTAGTTTTGTCATGAAGAGGTGATGCCATGATTGCTCCTAAAAAAAAGTGTTCGCAAGGTGAGTAAAAAAAAAAAACGCGTAATTCTTTTAGAAACTAACGTTAATTATTACTTGCCATAAGTTTTTAAAGTAGTTTATTTATTACAACAATCAAACCGACTCTTAATTCTAAAAATGAGCACCCTGTATTATTACAACATGTCTCTATCTGAGACAAAAGCGGGAGGTAGGTACTAAATAAAGGTAGGAAAAATACTTTTAAAAATCCATACCTAATCAGAAATATACAAATCGATAATAATATGTATACGTCCCACTGCAGGGCACAGTCCTCACCTCAACTATGAGGAGGTTTGGGCCATACTCCACCACGCGGGCCCAGTGCGGATTAGTGAAGGGGTGTTGTAAGGCCAGTGACTTAACCTTACTGTCAGATGTTATTAAACCGCCCTGAGGCCTCTAACTAGGCTACACGACTAGTATCAAGCCGGGACCGACTTCTAACTTGCCTTCCGAAGCACGGAGATGCTTGTGATGAATGTCACTAAATATGGTTGGAATGGTCACCCATCACTCAAAGTCAAAGTCAAAGTTAAAAAATTAATCTTATTAAAATAATAAAAGTTGATCACTGTCTCGGTGAACTAGCACTGCCCCCTCTCTGCCACTCTGCCAGATACCTATGCTATATAGGTTATTTGATTGTCGGCATAATTATAATTCAAATAATTAATAATGAATACTGTAACGTCATTTAATTAATAAAACTCTAGAATTGGAATCCTGGCTGTGGTTTACTTCTGATGTCTAACCCCTCTCCGACATCAGAAGTGGGATACGAAGTTCGGCCCACTTCTAGAAATCTAGCTGGCAGCGTGATGCAAGACCAAATGACCCTGTTTATGGAAACTATGTTTTCCAAAATGACTGAAGCCCTATCACATCGACCTAGTTCCACCCAGTCATTTACTGCCCTTGTGCCCTTTGACCCTGACGACCCTAACTCTGAAATAGAAGGGTGGTGCCAATAACATGAGGCTATAATAAAGAGCAAAAATCTAAGAGGGATAGACCTTATTCTAAATTCCTTATGATAGATTTAGCCTTAACCCATTGTCTAAAAGGACGTGCTGCCACGTACCTAACCAAAATACACCCAGAACAGTTTGAATGGACCTATACTTATACAAGATCATTTTGGTCAAATCTTAAAATTTCAAATAAGTCCAACAGAATCACCCGCAAAAGCCTGCTTGCGGTTATGGCAACTAATTGAAAGAATTCCCGATACCAATCTGCCTGAGAACGTGACCATAGGCTTCATTATCTCAATATTATCTCAGTGTGATAATCTGATACACCGAGAATTAAATTCCACTGTAATAAATAATAAAGCACAGCTATTCCGAACTTTGCGAGGTATTTCTCTTAAACGTAAAAATGAGAATGCCAAAGTAGATAATTCTGATCCTAAACTCACGACTTTCAATTAATTTCCGTGGGAACTGCAACAATTGTGGCAGAATTGGAAATCGAGCTATCGAATGTCGTGACAAAAAGAAGTCCGTTATAACACATCACGGAGTCAGCATTCCAGACACTCATCAATCAACTCAGAAGCCTCAAGTGACCTGCTACGTGTGCGACGAACCGGGCCATGTTGCTGCCCAACGCGAGCTAACAACATAAGAAGAGAACAACCCGCTGCCAACAGTAAAGAAGTCAACGTTTGCTCCAGAACAGCGTGCGACAACCTGGAGTGCAATGGTATTAAGTTATCCCTTATATTTGACTCTGGTTCCGAATGTAGTCTAATTAAGAAGAGTGTTTTACGATTAATCAAGGGAAAGAGATCGTATGATATTGTCCACTTGACAGAAATAGGCAATGGTAGGGTTGATAGTACTGAACAGATTCCTTGCAAAATTATCGTTCAAAAAATTCAAATTAAGGTTGTTTTTCATGTTCTTGCTGATGAATAACTTCGGGACGATGTTCTATTGGGTCGAGATATCCTAACCCAAAATATTCTTGTTGAAATTGGCGAAGACGGCTTCACCGTAAAACAATCCAGGGAAGCTAGCATGTTTTTAAAGTCTGAAAAAACCTTTCAAATTTGATTTAGTTGATACAGATTTAACCGGCTCAGATGAAGATAAATTACTCCTCATATTAGAAAAATATTCTGCCCACTTTATCGAAGACTTGCCTACTTCCCGAATCCAAACAGGCGAAATAAAAATTGATCTGATTGATCCACAAAAGACTACATAGACGACCCTATAGATTATCGCGAATCGTATCGAAATCGTAGGCGAATTAATGAAAGCCAAAATTATCCAGGAGAGTTCATCCCCATTTTCTAGTCCCATATTGCTAGTACAAAAAAAAAAGGATGTTAGTAAGCGAATGGTTGTAGATTATAGGGAGTTGAGTTGGCAACACCAAATCAGACAACTATCCACTACCTTTGAGTAACTATCAAATTGATAAACTGCATGGTGCACACTATTTTTGTACAATCGATATGGCCTCACGGTTTCATCAATTACCCGTCCATGAGGACTCCGTAAAATAGACCGCCTTTGTTACCCCTAAAGGTCAATACGAATATCTCGCAATGCTTTTCATGCTTCCAGGTATTTCAAAGAGCAACCAATAATGCCCTTAAGGCTTCCTATTCAAAACGTGATCTAACCCCTCGAGTACATAGATGGTGGGCTATACTTCAAGCTTACGATTTTGAAATCATGTATAAAGAAGGCCGTAAAATGGCCCACGCAAACTTTCTATCCCGTAATGTGTCCGAAAATTGCAGTAACAAGCCCCGCAGTGTAAATTTCCTTGAACTCTACAAAGGCTGGTTGGTTGTTGAACAAGAACGAGATTCAGAACTTTCAGATAGCATTTCTAAAATTCGCAATAATCAATTACCGGATGAAATAGCCCGTACATATGAAGTTAGACAAGGAATACTATATAGAAAAATTGAGCGCTATAGGACTACTAGTTAGTTGCCCATTATACCTCGTTCCCTCGTATGGTCCTTAATTAGCCATGTCCATAATGAGATTAAGCATTTAGGTTTTGACAAAACTTTGGATAAGCTGTACGAAATTTTACTGGTTCCCCAATATGGCTAAATTTGTAAAAAAGTTTATTGATTGCTGTGTCATTTGCAAAACCTATAAGGCCCCGCTGGCGCACAACAAGTGCAGCTGCATTCTATCCCAAAGGACACAATACCTTGGCTTACGGTACATTTAAACTTAGCAGGAAAATTAAGTGTGACAAAAGCGAACGAAACGAATATTGTTCAGTATTAATAGACGCTTTTACTAAGTACGTACTTCTTGAATATGGTTCAGCCCAAAGCTTTTCTCACGCAATGAAAGCCATAAAAAAGGCAGTTAAACTAGTTGGAGCCCCGAAACGTATTATCGCCGATCGCGGTCGATACTACTATTGTAACGATTTCAAAGATTTTTGTAAGGATAATAACATAGAACTTTATCTAATAGCCACTGGTTCCAGTAGAGCTAACGGTCAGGTGGAAAGGGTCATGCGAACTTTAAAAAACATTTTGGTTGTAATTGAATGTCATTCCAATAATGTATGGCAGGATCAACTGGGAGATATTCAGCTTGCTCTCAATAGTACACGCTCCAGAGTTACTGGCTTTACGCCTTTTGAGCAGATGTTCGGTGTACAAGCTAATTCATTAAACTTAGCTAGATTGTCTCCCAGTTCATCTGAACCAAATAGAATTAACCTTTCGGAAGCTCGTTCATTGGCATCAGAAAATATCACAAAGATCTGCTCAAACTGATACCTGTAGACTTAATATAGGAAAAGCTGTAATAAGACCTTTCTTGGAAGGAGATTTTGCTTTTGTCAAATGTGAAGAGAGGCATTAAAGTAAATTTGACAAGAAGTTAAAAGAACCTTATAAAATAATAAGTTTTAGATAATGACCGTTATGAGCTAAAACACATCAATGGGTCAAACAGAACTTATAAATTTGCTCGCGAAAATTTAAGAAAAATACCTGAAGGTCAAAAAGGTTTTCTTGAAATAGCCGATAGTTATAGTAATACCACTGATAATGACGATGACAATGAGCAAGCAACTATAGATGATGTTTTGTCTGAGATAGAGGACGTTGATAATAATGTACAGTCTGATAATAATGGTAATGATTTGTCTCAAATTTTGTGTAATGATGCTTCTGATACTCTCTCAGTCAACTCAGATACCTTATCCGCTGGTTCTGAAACCTTGACGGTCGATTCAGACGAAACTTTATCTGCTGTATCTATGTGATGTTATGAGTTAGCTTATTGTTGCTGAAGGGGTCTCATCTACTCAAGTGGATGAAGATCTAGACCAGTATTTGAGAGTTGAAGGGGTCTCATCTGCTCATAGATGATGATCTAGGCGCTTATTGTTGCTGAAGGGGTCTCATCTACTCAAGTGGATGAAGATCTAGACCAGTATTTGAGAGTTGAAGGGGTCTCATCTGCTCATAGATGATGATCTAGGCGCTTATTGTTGCTGAAGGGGTCTCATCTACTCAAGTGGATGAAGATCTAGACCAGTATTTGAGAGTTGAAGAGGTCTCATCTGCTTATAGATGATGATCTAGGCCAACGTTAGATAGCTGTAGGGGTCTTGTCTACGCAGTGGATAATGACCTAGACCAGCATTTGATTGTTGAATAATGTGTAAAACGTTTCTTACTCAGGCATTCGGGAATAAATGCCCGAGGTCGGGCATATTGTCAGAATGGCCGTGACGGAAACGGAAGCGGTTTAAAGAGACGGCGCTAGATGGCGCTAGTGAAACGTGCACCGGACGTAATCGGATCGCCCCACTACTCCCACCACTGCAGCCAAGCCGGGCGTGCGGCTTTATAAGCGACTGTCGCCTCAGTTCGGCACGCATTCACTTCGGTTGCGTCTCGGTGCACGGATCACTGTCTCGGTGAACTAGCACTGCCCCCTCTCTGCCACTCTGCCAGATACCTATGCTATATAGGTTATTTGATTGTCGGCATAATTATAATTCAAATAATTAATAATGAATACTGTAACGTCATTTAATTAATAAAACTCTAGAATTGGAATCCTGGCTGTGGTTTACTTCTGATGTCTAACCCCTCTCCGACATATTTATTCAGTTTAGGACAGAAAATTGCCACTTATGAACGTCAATAATAACATTATAGGTCCTATGGGGCCAGAACATGTCTCCTCATTTTTTGGGCCCTACTTGCGCCTCGAGACAAGACACAGACAATCTGGCAAGTGCTGAGAAGAAACGCCGGAACAAACTCAGTCACCACTAAGTAGCTGCCACACAAAAAAAATATAAATCAAAATAAACAGGTAGGTACATCAATTTAGTGCAGGCTGGACTGACCATACATTCTTGTCGTAAAGATAGTCTTGAATTTTATAATACCCCTCAGACATTAGTGTAGTTTTGACATGTGACTTAAATTTATTAATAGGAAGTTCTATAACATTGTAAGGTATATTATTAAAAAAAAAAAACAATTTCCCAAGAATGAATTACTTGTTTTGGCCAATCTAAAGTTTAGGACTACAAGTTTGTTTTTGTTTCTTATGTTATATCAATGAATATCCCTTTTTTTTTCGGCGTAGGTGGCTTACTTTGGTAATCACTACCAAAGCGCAGCCGCCACTGAGTAACAATTACCGCTTACCGTACCTCTCCTAAAGCCTTTGGCATACAGCCGGCGGGGCGCGACAGCGACGGGACGGCGGCGGGGCAGTAGCGCGGCGTGCACGTCATACTGCGGGCGCGACGGTAGCGCTGGCCGTCCCGTCGTCCTCGGCGTGGAGTGTTTTCATATTTTCAAACAAGATGTCAAGCGATTTGGATTCTTTATGACTGAGATCATATAAAAATATGTGATCTCTGACACACTCAATTAAACGTTCAATAGTTTATTTTTTTATAACTTTTCTTGAAAGTTGTAAAAAAAAAACAAACAAAACATCCCGCCGAGCGCGACGTAAGACGCCTTGTCGCCTGTGTGACTGCCTAGTGCGTTTCCCATGCAACACAACATCTACCGTCTCGCTCACGCCTGATGGTAGCGCGCCCGTTTGTAGGCACGCCCGACGGGACGGCGACGGCTCACGTCGCGCCGAGCACGACGGTGCTGTGTGTCGTCTTCTATAGATATCAGTACGTTACAAACACGCGCCCCGTCGGCTTTGTGCTCAAGGCTTAAACGATAATTACCTAAACTAAATTGAATTAGTAAAAGATGAAACTTGTAGTACCTTCATAATGGCACTTCAAAACTGCCTCTTCGAACTTCATAGGCATGTAGTGGAATTTTATCCATCCTATATCTTCGTGAAACGTGTAGTCATAGCGGAATAAGTCATCTGTAAAATAAATAACATAATTTCAAAAACTATGTATTGTGTGCCGTGTTAAGTACCGTGTGGGGACAGCCGTAAAGAATACACTTCCCCACCGCCAACAGGAGGCGTGTCGTAAGAGGCGACTAATTCCTGTATCACATCCAATAACGTAAGCGGGTAGACACTCGCTCCGTGCAATTTATTTCCAAATTAGTGTAAAAGTCGTGCTGATCTAGACTTAATATACATAAGTTTGAAGATCTAGTTGTGTGTTACAGAACTATCAAATTAGTTTCAATACAAGTGCTGTAATTACAACGTAATTAGTGTGATAAGTTTTGACTGGATTGACTGTTAACAAGTGCACCGACTGCGCCTACCGAAACCGGTCGTTGTCTATACTCGCCGGGCGATTCGCTAAACAATTATCGTCCTTATCTTCACAGTGCGTTGAGTGAGTGCGTCCGTATATCCTTTGTACTCTGCTGAACTCGGGAAAAAAGTGTTTACCTACATTGCAAAACTATTGGCTGTTTTGTAACTTTTATAACAATTACTCTGTGAAAAGTTAATCACAATGAACTGTTTAGCTTGCAATACAACAATTGCTCGTGGTGAATTACTTAACTGTAAGACCTGTAATGGTGTTTATCACTTCACTTGCCTCGGAATGACGCCGGCTTTCTTCGAGTCGCACCACAAGGAACTGAAAAGGACTTGGAAATGTCAGTCCTGTGACAACGTTACTCGGCGCAGGAACGATAGTACCCCTGTGCATAATCGGTTCCAGGCGCTTTGTGAGGATGCAGACATGTCTTGCGACGACATGCATTTGAACAATTCCATTACTCCGGATGCGGCTGCGCATACTCAGCCCCAGTCGACGACGTCTGCTGTGAGTGCCATGACCTGTACCCGGCATCCAGTAGCCGCTGAGGTGGCCTCTGCGGCCGCCGTTATTACTTATGAGCAGTTTGGTAACCTACTTGATATCAAATTAGATACCTTAAGGTCATCGGTAATTAGTGAAATTCATTCTACCATAAAAAAAGAAATTTCGTGCGCAATTGAACGACTGAGATCCGAGTTCACCGAAACCACAGACTTTCTGGCTGCTGAACAAAAAGACTTTAAGAAAGAGATTCAGAACGCTCATTTGAAAGTGACGTCACTCGAGACTATGAATTGTAAGATGCAATCCGAGATGAAGGATCTAAAGAGACGTATGACTACTCTTGAGAAAGCTTCCAGAAGCCATAACTTTGAGATTCAAATGCTTCCGGAGAAACAAAACGAAAACCTCACGGCGGTCGTTAAAAAGTTATGCGACATTGTGATGGCTCCAATAACAGACAGCGATATTTGTGCGGTTCGCCGAGTAGCCAAAGTCGACGCCTCATCGAAGAGACCGCGCAACATTCTTGTCACATTGCCCTCGGAACGCCATCGTGACCACGTACTGTCGGCTTACAAAAGGTACAACAAAGCCCATAAAAGTGAGCCTCTAAATACGAGACATCTAGACATGTCCGGAGAAACGCGCATCATTTACCTAGCGGAACACCTAGCCCCAGAATGTAAAAGCCTCTACGCAGCGACAAGGAAGTTAGCCAAGGAACGGGGCTACCTTTTCGTCTGGGTGAAATATGGACGCGTTTATATTCGTAAAAACGAGTCGTCACCGGCCATTGTTGTTAAAGATGCGGAGTGTTTACATAAAATAGTTTAAGTGTTTTGTTAACTATACATATTGTGTAATTAGCAGAATTTGATTCACGTTACGTTTATATATTCTGTACTCATCCTATGCTTTTTATGTTAATATTCTATCAAAATGTAAATAGAATCCGGTCCAAATTAACCGATTTATATTTGAATACACTTAACTACGATTTTGATATGGTTTGCTTGACAGAAACCAACCTCAACTCTAGTTTTTTTGACAGCGAACTATTTGACCATCGCTATAATGTGTTTCGCAGAGATCGAGAAAGTACCAGCATAACTAAGGATGAGGGTGGTGGAGTCCTGATAGCCATAAATAAAAAGTTTAATGTAATTCGTCGAACGTCCTGGGATAGCTCAGTGGAGGATATTTGGGTAACTGTATTGCCGAATGATATAAATGATCATGAGATTAACTTGTGTGTTTGTTACTTGCCTCCCGATCTGCCTACTGATTCGTTGAAGCGCTTTCACTCAAACTGTCAAATGGTTTTGTCTGGCAGAGAGGACCATTCAGTAAACTTAATTCTGGGTGATTTCAATATTCCTAGCCTTACGTGGTCCTCCTCGCCTAGTCAGGGTTCAATGTCTCATAGTATCTCAACTGATGTAAAGTCGCAACTTATCTTGGACACAATGTCTCTTTGTAGCTTACATCAATTTAATGGCATACCCAATGAAAACAATAGGCATCTGGATCTTGTCTTGTGTAATGTCGACCACATAACTGTTTATGGAACAGAACCCCTCACGCGCATAGATAAACATCATCCACCCTTATGTGTTCAAATGGACGACAGTACTAAACTCAGAAAACTTAAGATTACTAAAGGCCGCAAATTAAACTTTAATAAAAGTAATTACACCAAAATTCGAGAGTCCTTAACCAAAACCGAATGGTCAGAACTGCTTTGTGGCGACGATGTTGACGTAGTTATCACAAATTTGTATACTAAGCTGAATAGCATTATTAACGAACATACCCCAATAACGTCTGCTAAACAGAGCAAATACCCTCAATGGTTTTCTTATGAACTAATAAGGCGACTTAACGATAAAAATAAATACCACAAAAAATATAAAAAATATAATAATCCGAGAGATTACGATCAATACTCCTCGTTGCGCTCTGTATGCAAAGTATTAACAAAATCTTGTTATGCTTCTTATTTATCTTCTGTCGAAGAATCACTTAAAAATAATGTTAAATCTTTTTGGAGGTATGTAAACAACAGAAAAGGTTCTAGTGGTGTTCCTCAAACTATGAAATACGGTGACACTGAGGCGTCTGACGGTGAGAGTGTGTGCAAGCTTTTCTCAGATTTTTTTGGTTCAGTCTTTGACACCAATTGCTCTCCGCCTCTTAACACTGATGGTTACGGCGAATCTTCCAGCAACTGTATCTCCAGCTTGACGCTGACATATGACGAGGTTCTCCTTAAATTAAAACAATTGGATCCTAATAAGGGCGCTGGCCCTGACGGTATACCACCCAGGTTTTTAAGGGAGTGTGCTGTGGAACTGTGCACGCCACTGTTGATCGTGTTTAACCTGTCTCTCAGATCAGGTGTTTTTCCTACTAGTTGGAAGACCGCACATGTGGTCCCAATTTTTAAGTCGGGTGATAAGTCTGATTGTACCAATTACAGACCGATAAGTGTCCTCTCAGGGATGGCAAAGCTGTTTGAGTCTGTTATCTATGACCATATTTTTACCCATGTTAAACCCTTCCTTTCTCAGGATCAGCACGGCTTCATGAGGCACAAGTCTACTGCTACAAATCTTCTTGAGTACAAGAACTACCTGTGCATGTCATTTTCTAATATTGGTCAAGTAGACTCGATTTACACCGACTTTGAAAAGGCTTTTGACAAGGTTAACCATTCTCTGCTTTGTCAGAAACTATACTCGTGGTATGGTTTTCATGGTAGTCTGTTGCGTTGGATCTGTTCCTACCTTAGCATGAGGAGTCAGCTTATTACTTTAAAGGGATACAAGTCAGCTCCTGTTACTATCACATCAGGAGTCCCACAGGGGTCACATTTAGGGCCTTTGCTCTTTGTGATATTTATAAACGACCTGGCTGGTCTCCTGACTTCTCCATGTCTACTTTACGCTGACGATTTGAAAGTTTTTTCAACTATTAAAAGCATCAATGACTGTGTTACTCTCCAGCGTGATCTCGACGTTATATCGTTATGGTGTCAGCGCAATCTGATGTATCTAAGTATCGGCAAATGTCGCATTATTTCGTTCACTAGAAAGAAAAAACACAAAATTATCTTTGACTATCGGCTGGCTGGCCAAGCGCTGGAGCGTTCATCCGTTGTCAGGGATCTTGGTGTTCTGTTTGATGAGCAGTTGACTTTCAGGGACCACTATGACTATATTATATCGAAAAGCCTTAAGACGCTCGGATTTGTGGCTAGAGCTACTAAACAATTTAGTGATCCTCAGAGCCTCCTTCTTATTTACAGCAGCCTTGTCAGAAGTTGTTTGGAATACTGCTCTGTCATATGGTCCCCTAGCTATGCAATACACTCCGAAAGGATTGAGAGTATTCAAAATAAATGCCTTAAAATATTGTCTTTTAGATGTGGTCTCCACCGTAAACTGGCATCATGTCCTGATAGGCTCCTTCATTTCAAACTTACTTCATTAGCGACAAGGCGAATGCAGCAAGATCTTTTCCACCTGCATAAAATCGTACACTCCTATTTTGATTCCCCTAAACTACTGTCACTGCTTAACTTCGACGCTAGAATAATTACCCGAAACCGTATGAAGACCTTCATTTTGTATGTTTTTAAGAACAATACTTCCTTTTATAACCCTGTTATACGCATGTGCAGATTGTATAATGAATTGTTGCAGAGTAATAACCTTGACATATTTGTGTCCAAACACGTTACATTTCGTTATAATGTCAAACTTATCCTCCACTGAACTCTCTACTTGTTTCACATTAATTTCAATTTTTTTTTTTTTTAGCAATTACATAATAGAATTTTATGAAATAACACTTGATAAACTGTCTTTAGTTGCACATTTTTGGAATTGAATTGTTAGTAGCATAGTGTTTACTTAAGTTGGTCATGCTGTGTGTACATGTTTTTAGGTTACAATCTAGATCTAAGTTCTTAAATTGTTTGCCTAATACCCTTAGGATTGTTACCTGTTGTGTATACCAATAAAATAAAATAAAAAATAAAAATAAAAAAATCACAAAAAGGGTAGCAGCGGTGTGCGTGCGAAAATAAAAAACCGCGCTCGCTAACCCGCCTCCTAAGCGTGGCGAGTATTGGCAATCCCCCCCGATGAAAATAATTGGGGGAGGCCTGTGTTTAGCAGTGGACGTCCTATGGCTGAGATGATGATGTACTGGACTTGTTTGGGCAAACACGATTTTTATAGTAGCTATTAAAAAAAATTGACAATGTCCAACTCCAGGTTCCATCGTAAGATTAACAGGATGGTATTAAGTATCGCATACTTATAAAGTTTCAAATCTATGCGACAGTTATCATCATTTTAGACAAAGGACGTCCACTGCTGAACATAGGCTTCTCCAGTGTCTTCCAGATCGGCCGATTGGAAGCCTGAAAGTTGAAAGCTGAAAGCCTGCATAAGAGGTTATAACGACTTGATGATTTTTACCATAAACAGCTTTTGAAACCTATGAAATGCTATTAAAATTATTGAGTATTGACATAGAAGGTCATTTGTAAGTCTACACTTAAAGAAATAATTATACTTTTAACGATTGACACCAAAGGAAATATATTACTAGCTGTTGCCTATGACTTCATTTGCATGGTTACCTAGCGGTATGAAATATACTTTACGACCATTCTCATACCTACCAAATATATATATATATAAATATATATATAAAACATTTCATAAAAATAGGTTGAGCCGTTTCGAAGGAGTGCGAACACACGCGCCACAAGCACCGTGACATGAGATTTATGAAATCTAGTTGTAGGTAGGTTTAACAGTTCTTTTTAAAGCCAAAATAAAAACAAGACGTATCCATTACAAAGTAAACATATTGATATGGTTATCATCAGCAGTTATCTCGAGTCGAGTAAAGTTCAAGAACTATTTAAAAATAAGAGTATTTCTCAAATGTATTAAATCTAGTTTCAGCCAAGGCGCTTTTCTACGCGACGTCATTTAACCAGACTGACCAGATCGGCATAAGGTCAATTCACACATACTTGTATCAGTAAAGCTACAGTTCCGTCAACGTGTTCGCTCAGTTCAGTATCAGTGCTCAAATGTTGCGTCAGTGATTCAATTCACACATTTCAGTACTTAGTTCACGGAGCTTCAGTGAAATGTGTCCATCGTCAAGTATCGTGATTGTAGCAATGATAGATATTGCTTTAGACGAAGAAGAAGAGCAGCATCAAGGAAAAAAGAGAAAATGGTTGCATGAAGCATGGCAATTCAGAGAGACAGAAGGAGAATTCATGTCAATAAATAAAGAATTGGTTAAAGATGAAAGGAAATATTTTAAATAGCCGCGGGCAGCGACGGGCAGACGCTTTGCGGTCAAGAACTGCTCCGCCGTTCTATTATCAAAATAATATCACCCAAAATATACTCACGATAATAACACGATATAAATGTAAATTTACACAACACAACCAGTATAACACTATTAAGTAAACGTTTATCCATTTTAAGAACTAAATATGCAATAAACTGGTTTCGTTGGTAGTTCTACCGAGTTGCAATGCAAACCCAAAATGAATCATTCGTTAGCAATATCTTTATTTATATTATCACAGACGCTCCGAAAAACATGTTTATCCGAAACCTATGGTCGCCCGCGGTTCCCCTCGCGTAGATTTCGTTTTTTTACAAAAAACTGGCTGAGTGCAAGTCTCGTGTACAGAGGGCTCCGTACCAACTTGTAGATAAGTAAATACTTCGTCCATAACTGCAATCAAGTCGCGAAGATTTTTACCCCTTTTTCGAGTTTTTTTTTCTTGTATGTACTGGAAATTTAGGGTTTTCGGACTTTTCCCTTGTGCTATTAGGCATTGCTTTTTGGCAAATTTTATGATTCTACATACTAAAACAGGAATTTACGCGATCATACAGGTACTTTACCTATTATTTGCCTGATGACTTTCATCAAAGTCAAAGTCAAAGTCAAAAATTATTTGTCCAGTTTAGGACAGAAAATTGCCACTTATGAACGTCAATAATAACATTATAGGCCCATATGGGGCCAGAACATGTCTCCTTATTTTTTGGGCCCTACTAGCGCTTCGTGACAAGACACAACCTGGCAAGTGCTGAGAAGAAACGCCGGAACAAACTCAGTCACCACTAGCTGCCACAAAAAAAATATAAATCAAAATAAACAGGCACCTACATCAGTTTATTGCAGGCTTATCTGGATTGACCATACATTCTTGTCATCCAGATAGTATTGAATTTTATAATACCCCTTAGACATTATGATGATGATTTGATTCTAGGTCAACGAGAAGAACGCTATATGTTTTGTTTTATTTCCTTGCGTTTTGATTGCGTTGACTTAGAAATTTGTTTTTTTTTTCAGCTCCAAGGGATTGCAGACTTAAGTATTTTATATTAATTTCAACTTGATACCTTCACGTGATCCTGATGAAACGGGTCTTAACAGACATAGATAGATAGATACTCTTTATTGCACACCATACAAGTAAAATACACATGATTTTTACAGAAAGATGTACAATTTAGGCGGTCTTATCGCTAATAGCGATCTCTTCCAGGCAACTTTTAGGTAGAGGACAACCATTAAAGAAAGACATACGGACGGACAGACAGACAGACAACAAAGTGATCCTATATGTGTTCCGTTTTTTCCATTTGAGGCACGGAACATTAAAAACACGCCAAAGTGCTAGATTGCTACGTAAAAGAAGGACAAACTAACTTAATTAAATATGCTTATAATTTTTAGGAACATGAGAAAAATACTCTTATCTTCAAATGCCACATGTCACACCAGATTAAGACATAATGGTTTGTTTTTATTGCTCAAAACAAGAGCATCGCCGGCTATCTGTTAGAATTTTGTTTAGTCACAACAAAAACTATACTCACTTATTCGTGTATATGTATTATCTTTTGTCATAAAAAACTTGTATCACACATAAGTGTTCATACGTGCTCTTTTTCACAAGCACTTTGTCTTGTTCTAATGCTAAGATGCAAGACTAGTAATTATATTTGGCGCTAAAGACATCAGTCATTCGTAACCACAATTTAACCATGACTACACAGATACCTACTGATATTTGTATAATGTTTGAGTGAGTGAGTCTGAGTGTATAATGTTTACCTCGCCGCGAGCAAGTTGGAAAAAACCGTAAATGGATTCCGAAAGATCCAGAGTCGTGTTTGTAAGTAATGAGTGCTACGTAGTATACAAGTACACGACCCACGAATGTAAGACGAGACGACAACCATGGTTCTAACGTCACGCTACGTGATTGATGCTGCTATCTGCTACCTAAATACAATACCTTTCCATGTGGGAAATAGATGAAATAGCTTTTAGTATCTAATTGCAGGGCAAAGGATTCTCTGCACCCTACCATTTTGGAAGTACCAACCCTTCACCAACGACTCAAGCCAGATCATCATGTCACGTCATCGTCCACTATACTTATACCGGTACATATTTTGATCCAAAAATTAGACAATTTTGAAAGCGTTCGAATTATAATCATACAGCAATTCCTTCGTAAACGAATATTTGATTGTATGCAAATTAGAATTCAAATACTTCAACAATACGTTTCCCAGGTCAGTTATTCTTCAGCGGAGTAGCTATTCCGGTGATGTCAGTTATAAAAAGAGGTGAATTGCGTCATATTTTGGATGTGGTGTGACAGTTGTATGCATAGTTACCTGCATTACCCATTACCTGCTTTCTGCATGACCCAAATGTTGGCTGGTAGAGAATGCCCTTGGCATTAAGTCCACCTGTTGTACATTTTAAAGTTTGTGCAATAAAGTTTTAAATAAATAAATAGTAGGCATATACCTGGTGTGGCTGCGTTCCATTGTCTCTGCCTGCGAATAGGAACCATAATAAAAAAACGCCTGCTAAATGTTGTAAATAGCTATTTTTGTTAGAATGTGGAGTATTTAAAATAATTTTGAAAACATGTTGTTCTTGGTTTTATAGAAAGTAATGGTATTGAAGCTGCTTATTGAATACAGAATCAGTCTTTTTTGTGTCATGCATGTTTTTGCTAGACGTAACTAATTTTATACAAGGAAAACCATCACAAAACGAGGTAGACAACCGATCGATTATAATAAAACGTGTTATGTATTCATAACAGTTTTTTATGAACCCTAAAACAATAACCATGTTTTAAAAAATGACGCCTTTACTTGACCTTTAGGTCAATTTCCTACTATCTAAAGTGTACTATAACTCTCAGTATTGTTAGTCTTCAAAGCAGTCAAGATGTTCAAACTGACAACTATGGTCTCTGTGCTATTAATAATATCGCAAAATGTAATCAACACAGCAGATTTAACACTGGAAGAATATATCAAAGACCAGACGAACAAAGCGAGCAACTACTTTCAAACTCAGATAGACCATGTCAAACAAATAATGGAGTCATTTACGGGAACAAACAGTAACAACTGGAAGAAAAACATTGAGGATTACGTTGAAAATTACAAAGGTAAGACTTCGTATATGCAGACCGACGATCCAGGAGCAAGGATGGAAAATCCTGAGCTGGTTCTATCCGTGCCAGCGATGGTAGCTAGTCATGGGTACAATTGTGAAACACACACAGTTATCTCTCAAGGATACGTTTTGACTATACATAGAATCCCGAGACCGAGAAAGGGTGGTTCTGTACCTAAAAAAACAGTCATTCTCCAACACGGATTGTTCGACAGTTCCGCTAACTACATTATAAATGGACCGGAGAAGTCTCTAGGATATGTCCTGGCTGACGCTGGATACGACGTGTGGATACCAAATACAAGAGGGAATCGAGACTCACGGGAACACTTATTGTATAAAACAAACACGAAAGAATTTTGGAACTTTTCTTTCGACGAAGTTGGACGTTACGATATTCCAGCTATAATTGATTACATTCTGAGTATCAAAGGGAGCGCCACGAAGATCGGTTACATTGGTCATTCTATGGGGACTACTATAATGTTTGCGATGCTGTCGCTTCGCCCAGAGTATAATGTCAAATTGAGTGTAGGTATAGCCTTGGCCCCGGCAGTGTTTTTGTCAAACATGGAATCCCCGCTTAAGGCGCTCACGGCCGGCACGAGCAGGGCTGCGCACGCTGCGCTGTGGCTGCGATCGTACGAAGTAGCTCAGGCTGACTTCGTGGATCGAGCTGTTAAGATATGCCAAATGGAACTAGCTAGTGATTTCTGTAAACGCCTGACGTTTTACGCGATCGGCAAGGACGAAGAGCAATGGGATAGGCTTCGCATACTTAAATTCTTGTCGAAAGGAGGTGGTACTTCTTGGAAGACTATATTGCATATGGCACAATTAGGCCTATCTGGGAAGTTCCAGGAGTTTGACTACGAATCACCCGCAAGAAATAGAGCTGTGTACAATTTTGATACACCTCCTGAGTATGATTTGAAGAAAGTAAAGGTAAATACGACCCTATTCTGGGCAAAAAATGATTTGATGAACAACGAAAAAGACGTGCAGAAACTCCACGACATACTCCCGACCACAACTACAATGTATATGGTACCTTTTGCGAAGTTTAACCATGCAGATTACTTGTGGGCAAACAATGCGCCACAATTGATAAATAACAAAATTTTAGAAATATTGAAAGAACCGATGAATTACAGTGTTGTTAGAAGAACATGATTGGAACTGGAATATTCAATCTTTGAAAAAAGTTAATCATTATCATTTCAGCCATAGGACGTCCACTGCGGAACATAGGCCTCCCCCATTGACTTCCAGATTGGCCGGTTAGAAGCGGCCTGCATCCCGCGTCTTTCTGCGACCTTTACCAGGTCGTCTGACCACCTTGTGAGTGGACGTCCTACACTGCGCTTGCCGGTACGCGGCCTCCATTCTAGAACCTTTCTGCCTCATCGGCCATCGGCAAAAAAGTTAATAAATATAGTTTATTTAAATAGTGTTGAAAAAGTTATGTTTTCCCTGTTAAATTATAGGCACTTACAAAAACTATAATAGAAATAAATAGTATTGTATAAATATTGTGATTTGTTTGTTTGTTTCTTGCAAATAAGAGCGATGCCACACTGACTTGTCCGCGAGGTTCGCACGCTGTACGCGGTATCTACACGATTTAAGGTACGTTTCTCAGTCGCATCGTCAAGCCACCAAGCAGTCAAGTCAAAAAATATACAACCAATTCAGCTGCACTAATACGACTCCTTTTTACATAGAACCAAAACCAAAACCCATATTTTTTTTGTAATTTTGATGTTTTCCACATAGGAAATGTAGATATATTTCTGCAGTTGGATCATGTCCATTAGGTTTTTCACATTATTGATGTAGCACGTTGTAGTTGGTAGATTTCATAGATTCGGCCTACAAGCCAGCCATGTCACGACTGCCGCGAACGTCACCGGTAAATTAATGTATGTTGTAAAACGTGGCATTGTATCCTTGCTGTGTCTATGACTATCCATCTATATAGGTGTATAAAACCTTTAAACATCAACAACCCATTTATCATTAAAATTTCATGATGTGACCGAACATTTCATAAAATGGTTGTATTTTATGATAATATAGAACCGAACCCGCTGCCCACATTATGATGTGATCTGGCAAGATCAATGAATACTCAACGTTTGACGATAAAGACACCTAAGTGCACGACTATTTCATGAACTGGTCAAACATTAGTGATCATATCGTATAATCGTTACATTACCCACCGGTTGAGGAGCTGATGTTGCTTTGTTTCTATGAGGAATCATTTATATTCCAAAAGTGAATAATAATCAAAAAAACAAGGAGCTCGGAACGTAATTTATTAGGTTATTTAGCTATTCAAATCGTTTTATTGATTAGTTTTAAATTACTAATGTAATACTCACAAACCAGGATTTTTTTTTCACAAGGCCTTTTGACACTTCTGTAAACTACCCCGCGCTAACCACAAACGCACCCTGCGGGCACGCGCAGCCGCAGCTCTGCGAGCACCTTCGGATGGTGCAGGGGGCGCAGCACCCGCTACACGTACACCGCGAGTGCGACGTCGCGCCTCGTCTCCAGCCGGCTCTACCCGACCATGCCCATCCCGAACAGGGTCGGGCTATCAGTGGATAGAAAGGGTAGACGCCGTACGCTACGTTACGTTACGTTTTTTCAGCATTCGCTTATATTTAGCCTCGTGCGGATTCCAGATTATGCTACTGATTTCGAGGCGGCTCCGGACTAGTGCATTGTACAAAATCTTAATCATTGAGACATTGCGAAAATTTGCTTATTGTTATGTAATAATGTTTTTTTACATTATTTCAGTAATGTGACTACGAAACGTCAACTCAGATAGCATTTCTACCCCAAATCACGCACGCGAGAAACACGAGGAATAACCTCTGACGAGGATATTGCCTAACGTGGATTGCTATATCATCAAATGTTGAAGTTTTAACGATATGGTCAGTTTTAGTTGGCCATATCATGAAATACCACCATTTTATGAAATAATGGGTCACATCATGAAATGGCAAATTGTACGATCTGGCCACGATATATACCTCTCTGCGACTGATCGGCGACTTGACGTGACGTGACGTGACTGATGTGTGTAAACGTATCTTTATGGTGCTTGTTCGTTCACGCCTGGTTTTTCCGGATCTATACACGGATACACGTTTAATTAACACAATCAACATCATTCACGAAAACATTGTGTGCGATGTAAATTGACTGATGTTCAAGGAACACGTAATTATGCACTGACAACATCAGTAAATTGGTGGTGCATTGGGAAAGGCCTATGTCCAGCAGTGGACTGATGTGTGCTGTTTATGAAGATGATATGATGAACATCAGTAATAATACTCGTATTTACTAGTGATTTACAACATCATTACTCCAACCATAGGGCGTCCTCTTCTGAACAGAGGCCTCATCCAATGAGTTTCATCGGGGGGATTGCCAATACTCGCCACGCTTGGCAGGCAGGTTGGCAAGCGCAGTTTTTAATAATATTACTCACGCAGACGCTGCTGCCCGTCTCGTGCTACAAGAATTGGTCGCCTCTTACTGTATCATTATTGAGTAACCATATTCTATCGTGGTATGCGTATGTCTGTGTGTAAACTTTTGCACACCAAACTGTTTATTGCTTCAATTTTGTAATGGCCGTAGTTACAGACCTGTCATTATGTGTCATTTTTCATTTCATAGAAACTGAAGGGCAACGTCTTGGAATTGTGAGACTTGTAGGAAGAGTCACTTACTGACAGGGTTATCACATAACGTTACGACAAATTAATTTAAAATACTTTTATAATTTTAACTAGGTAATGGATAAATATACCTACTTCAATACATGGGGGAGGTCTATGTTCAGCAGTGGACGTCCTATGTCTGAAATAATAATACATTTATAAACATCCATGAAGTAGGTACAAATTGTTTGTGCTAATTCTCAGTACACAAATATTTGCCCCTCTTAGTATTCGAACCCGTAACCGCCTGCCTTTGTAGCCCGGGAAACGAACTACTAGACTAGACGGTCGTCAGACGATCGTGATGAATATGGCTATGGCTAAAGAAAAAAAAACTAAATTAATTGTTTTAGTAGTAACAATGGTTAACCATCCAACAAACATTATGCTTAACATTGAATTTTATCAAAATAGGCAGTTGGCAACCCTATCTGTGCGGCGCTGTCAAAGAAAGTTCCAATTGAATTATTGTTCGCTGTCGTGGGATGTTCGCAAGTGATAACACGAGAGCTGGGGCAGAATAGGGTGTAGATACAGCGGGCTTACTACTTAGAAATAGAAATATTTAATTGCTAAATGTGGTATAAGAGATCTTAATAATAAATTTTAGAGGAATAACATTAACCAATATTACATGGGCATGCATTTTTTTTAATCACCCTAAATAGTATTATATTCATTCATTCATTCATTTACGTTTATTTCGCTGCTACAAAATATAAGTAGTACAAATGCACAGTAATAAACATTAGAGTATTACACATTCTTAATACGGTAAGCAGTGTTGCAGCAGCAAAAAGGTCCCCGTCTTAGCATAAGTCACAGCTCGCGCCGCGACGCTGATTTTCAGACGGTGGCCGCGGTTCGAGTTGCACCGCACCAGTTGCAGTAAGACATGGCATAAAAGTATTTAAAAAATGTCAGTGTGTGATAAAAGACTGAAATTAAGGGAAAGTCAGCCAATTAATAATAATATGTGCTATGAAATAAAAAAATCCATATAAAATGTTCCAGAGAATAGAAGCAATGTGACTGTAGCCACTTTATAAGCCCTGTCTTAAATGGGCTAGTTTCCTGGGTCAAAAAAAGATTATTCTATTTAGTCCGTCAGTTAGATTATCAAAAAATATTGGACCCATATTTTGTCTTTTGTCAATTAAACAAAAAAAGACGAAGATAAAGCGCATTAAAGTTTGGGAGTGACGTCATGCCTTGCTAAAAAGTGTCGCAAGGCGTAACGTTACGCGAAACTTTAACGGGCTATATCTTCATATTTTTTTGTTTGATTGAGAAAAGAAAGAATACGTGTCCAATATTTTCTGTTAATTTAACTGACGAACTAATTAGATTTTTTTAGGAAACTAGCCCATTCTTTACCTTGAAGAAGTTTGGTTCTTGTTATAAGTGAGTGCAGGGAGTGTCACCATATGACAAATTTTAATTACTTGCCTTTTTAACCGACTTCAAAAAAGGAGGAGGTTCTCAATTCGACTGTATGTATTTTTTATTTTTTTTGTATGTATGTTACGTGATTATGAATCGATTTTAATGATTCTTTTTAGATCATACTTCAGAGTTGGTCCCATATAAATTTTATTGAAATCGATTTAGAACTTTTTGAGAAAATCAACAAATATATACCCAGATAATATTTTGGTTGTGGTTCTTGTTACCTATCTTCGAAATATGAGCCGATTTTGATGATTTTTGTTTTATTGAATAGCTCATACTTCAAAGATGCTATGATAAAAGTTTGCAAAATAAAAATCATCCCTAAGGGTAGGAAAATAGGGGATTAAATCGGTGTTCAGCAGTTAGATTAGGATTTATCACTAAAAATAGATGAAATAAGTAAATTTTATTAATAAAGAAAGAAATAAAAAATATAAAGAAAACACTTCCCCACCGCCAACAGGAGGCGTGTTGTAAAAGGCGACTAATTCCTGTAGCGCGAGACGGGCAGCAACATTTGCGTGCGAAATCTTATAAAAAACTTCGCTCGCCAACCCGCCTGCCAAGGGTGGCGAGTATTGGCAATCCCCCCCAATGATAGAAGTCATTGGGGGAGGCCTATGTTCAGCAGTGGACGACCGATGGCTGCTTTGATGATGATGAAGTTTGTTTGTTTGGTTAAACGCGCTCATCTAAGGAACTACGAGCTTAAATTGAAAACATCTTTTTGTGTTAAATAGTCCATTTATATGATTTATTGAGAAAGGATAAAGGATATATACAGGGTGTAACGAAAAGGTGAAATAAAACTTTAAGGGGTTATTCTACGGCTAAATCACATCAACTTTTTCTATGGGACCAACATCGAAATCAGTTTGTATGGAAACGTCAATTTTTATTTGAGATTTTGATCTTTGACTTTTGATGAAGTCCGTGCCAGTATTTACTTACTCTATATTTTAAGTTTGAATAACTACAACCTTTTTTTATGGCACATATTTGAATTTGTTCTAAAATAATGCATTATTTTTTATTATAGCTGTCCCGGTGAACTTCGTATCGCCTCTTTTTTGTAAACTTTTCAGATTTTTTATTATTTATTCTGCTATTCAGAGCGGAGACAAATCCAACAAACCAAAGATCATCTCGACTTATAAAAGGTGTAACTAACCCGACTTTCTTTTTTATACACCGTGACTTTTTAATTACCCGAGAAAACTGAAATTTGCGTTTATAAAAATATGTATTTCAGTAAGTAACACACAAATATTATAGCGTTCATACAAAAATATCGTTTTATAGGACTTCAAATTAATCCTGTTAATGCACCAAAAACATGTAAACCATCTTCGTAGTATTATAATTAGGTGGATTTTGGTTCCGTTAATGTTGGAATGATAATGATTACTATTTGAATTAGCAGGACTTTTATTGTGCATATTTTTTAAGGAATGTTAGGGACCTTTTAAATAAATTACTCATAAAAAAAATTTTTTTTTATTCGCCAAATTCGATGTATATCTGAATATGTTAGTTAATTTTCTCGGGTAATTAAAAATTCACGGTGTATAGAAATGTACTCTTGGTGTACCTTTTGATAAATAAATAAGTGAAATTTTTTAATATTTTTAAATTCCAAATTTTTAAGACAACAATGCAAGGCAAACCGACATATCTTTTTGGATAATTGCAAAGTCGGATGGAGGCGCCTCGTTTGAATCAGATGTCTGATATAAAGGTGCAAACAGTTCGTCGAGTTTTAGCTTGAGTTTCAAAAATTTTTAACGACTGATCAGCGATATCTAATTGTAAGAAGCGATATGGCGCTTCTAAGTGTAATAATGACAGTCGTCTTGCATCCCTGGGGAACCCTAAGTTGTTAGGGATAAAAAGTAACCTATCTGCTATTTTAGGCTGTAATCTATTTTATGGCAAATTTCATTTAAATCCGTTAAGCCGTTCTGGCGTAATAGAGTAACAAACATCCATCTCTCCAAACTAAACAAGAAAACGAACTACTACCCAAAAAGGTCCCCTTATTAAAGTAAATCACTTATTCTTAACCAGCGTACTATACAGGGTGTAAGGAAAAGGTGAAATAAAACTTTAAGGGGTTATTCTACGGCTAAATTACATCAACTTCTTCTATGGGACCAACATCGAAATCGCAAAAAAAGAAACACTTTCCCACACTAAAACGCGACCAGCTGGCATCAGTTTGTATGGAAACGTCAATTTTTTTTTGAGATTTTGATGTTGTCCCCATAGAAAAAGTTGATGTAATTTAGCCGTAGAATAACCCCTTAAAGTTTTATTTCACCTTTTCGTTACACACTGTATTTAGGCACTTCTTACCTTAATAACATTACAAAGGCACCGCAAATCATTTGGCATGAAAATGGCAGGGTATATAAATAAATTGTTTCCACAATCATACCAATAAGCTAGCCCCAAACTAAGCAAAGCTTGTACTATGGCGACTAGATAACGGATAAACATACTTAAATATTTTTATAAACATCCATCACTTAGGTACAAATGCTCGTGTTCATCACACAAACATTTCCCCTTGCGGGATTCGAACCCGCAACCGCTGGCTTTGTAGTCCGGAGCGCGGACCACTACACCAGACGTTCGTCAATATCTCTCAAGCTAGAAAGTACTTACAGGCAAAGACTGTCCTCGGCGAGCGCTCACAAAAGAATGACCCGATTCGCCATCTTGTCTTTACTTCTCCGCTAGCCACCTCCAGTGTGGCCAGTTTAAATAATTCGAGGCATAGAGTATGAATGATTCATTCTTTTAAATCGATTTTGTTATTTTTCCAAAACCTAACAATACCTTGATGAGTTGTAGTAGCCGCACCGGTCGCATGGCTTATTAGCTTTTTGCAACAAGCGCAACACAGGGTTAAATTGCAAAGGGGTGCCAAATCTTTAGGAGCGGTTCAGAATCAGTAACTTTATCGATATGCAAAAAACGAAAAAAATATTTTTTTTACATTTAATTATTCCTATCCGCTGCTAAAAGTCGTAAGCGTTGATAATTTAACTTATTCATGAAAAAATTGCAGCATATGTGCACTGCGTAAGGACCTTGTAGGCTCGCTGTACCTACGCCTCTGATGAATGACGGCGCGGCTTTCGTAAATCTCTCTATTGACTTTATTTTCGAATAGTTATTTTAAAGTGATTTTATTTCGTAACTTACGATTATTAAAAATAATAACGATTAAGACGCTTCTTTAGATTGTTCCTTAGATCTTATTTTTAAAATTTGGCAGCCCTTTGCAATGTAACCCTGTATAACCGATGTACTAAAATGTACAAATTTTGTTTCAGATAGGAGATATTGCTATTAAATTGGACAATATTTATATCGCACTGTAAAAAAGGCCTAGGTTGTGAAAATAAAAGACGTGTTTTGCAGAAGTAAAGCTGCCCCCCTAGCATGACCACCAAAATGAACGATATGATATGATATAGCGATATATTTCGACTAAACCGTTGATTCTATTAATATTTTATTTATAGTTTTATCACCTTATCCTAGTCTATTCTATATCACAGGTAAACACCTAAATCGCGCTATATTAATGGGATTAATATTTTTTTTAACTACACCAACTGCACAAATATGATAGATCTAGCCGCCATTTTGAATTTTTATCGAAACAGCGAATATAATATGTGACGTCACCGGTACGGAGATTCAACATGGCGGCTATAGGTATCTACCATATTTCTACAGTGGTGTCGATATATCGCTATTTCATAATATCATATCGTGTTTTGGTGTTCATACTAAGGCTGCCATCAGACGCACGAGTAATAATCCAAAAGTTGCCATTCTTGCTCAAAGGATTTTATTAGTAGGTTATTTATAGCATTACTGATTTGAGGAAAGCGGAATAGCTCGCGCATTTATGACAAGGGCCTACTGCGTATTAACTTATGCGGCGCAAACACGAAGGCACGGATTTATTACTGTTATTCGATATGAATGGGGATTTATTTTCTTTAAACGTGTTACATACAATTCTCATTGTATTGTTTTTTTTTTTTGACACACGTTCTTTTTACATTTACACTTCAGGCATGAGTAGGGGAGACTGGCGAAGGTTGACTAGGAGTGGGTTGACGACTGTCAACAACTCATAATAAATGCAAATCAAATTAATAAGATGCAAGTAGTTTGTCGACAAAAAATTTATTAACTTATTCGCACTAAGACCATGTAAAACGAATGCAGGTGAGCGATCTCCTCTGCGCAGAGCTATGGACTTGTACAATGCATACTTTACTGACGTCGAACTCTTCTCTAGTTCACCTGCTTCGTTCAAGAAAAGTGTGTGCGAAATTATCCATACCTTAGGGTTTGGGTAATTCCGTATCTTTATAATGTCACAGCGTGTACACCACAATATTATAATTCACAACCTGTTATAATTCGTTTTAACTTATCTGTGGATAATGGTGCTGATTACATTGTTAGTAACACTTACTTAACTTACATTCTAGTACCTAAGCAGCCAATGTAATTGTTTGTTGTCCCAAATAAAGGAGAAAAAAAAAAAAAAAAAAAAAAAAAAAAGATTAGACGAGATTCTGCTGACGCAAAATCAAAGCCCTAGCCAGCAATCGCTACGATTTTAAATACTGTTCTCCAAGCTTTAATGGAAGATGGCACTCTATGATGATGATGATGATGATGGAACTCCTGCGCGGGTCTGCGCCGCTTGTATCCAGTGGCTTCCCGCAACCTTAACTGGGTCAATCCACCGCAGTTCCTACGCGCTGCGCTGCGTCTTACAGTTTGTGGTCGTCACTCGAGAACGTTTCTTTTAGGACACGGAACAAACCAGATGGCGCTTAAACATAAAAAGAGTGCATTTATTTATAGACTGTGTTTCTACTTAGGTTTGAAGTTTCGGTGCTTTTGTGTGTGTGCGTGTACTCCATGGATTGTCCGCAATTATATCGAAAGTTATTGCGCTTGCGGCGTACCACTGCCATGCCGCTGCCTGGATACGCTATGGGATCGTATTCTGGGGCAACTCGACTGACGTACCCGCAGTATCTGTATTACAGAAACGATGTTTGAGGATTATAACCTATACAGCACCGAGAGACTCTTGTTGCTTGTTATTTAGTAAATATAAAATACTTACGGTTACATGTGTTTATCTGTATGAATTGTGTCGATTTGTAAGAAATCACAGCAAATATTTGCCAAACTACATAAAAACCCTCCAAGGTAAAAAGTATGATAGTGTATTAAAGAAGTTGTTAATTGACAAATCGTATTATAATTTAAAAGAATTATTTGATGATAAATTGTAGTATATACTCGTAATTGTAAGTTGACTAAAATGGGATTATTGACAGACGAGCCTTATCTTTGACATTCACTTTTTTTTTTGATATCTTTGCAATTTGTCAATTCCAGCATGTGTGTTATTCAGTTTGACATAATTTATTGTGACAATTTTGTACCTGTAACAAAACGAAAATCTTTTACTCGTATTCGCTATGTGCGAAGTGGGTGGTGGGGGCCGTCAAATCGATCGCAGCACGCAATGTAGCAGAAATGTGAAAAAACTCTGGACTGTCATGTGTCAAATCGCTATATTTCCATAGAATTACATACTAACGTTATTAAGTATTTTAAAGTGAAAACGTTAAAATTCGCGATAAGGGTCATACGTGTTCTGTTATAAAGTGTTGAAACAATAGGAAAAACGTTTCGTACATGTTTTATTGTTTCCAACATCAAGATGGAAATTGGAGCAAAGAAATAAATGGATAGCTGCAGCTGTGAAAAGAAAAAAGTTTGTAGGGAATTTGTGTTACAGACGTTTGTCTTATGATCACAGCTCTTATTAAGTAGCTTTTTTCGTTGGTTCTGAGCTCTTCAAAATCTCTTACACGCTGTGCTAATGCAATTTTTTTCCCTTTTTGCACATTTTGAGGTTGGAAAGTTATATCATGTTGTATTGATTAAATCCCGTAGGTATTATTAAAATTCGTATTTTAGTTCAAGTAAGAAAATCACTTATTATAATATGCGCAAACTTTTTAGATATTTTCATCTAATTTCGAAGAAAAACAATCCGAAAATCATTCTCGAACCATCCAGTTGCCATAATTTGAGAGACTCAAGTCCATAACAATTGTGGTCACTAGGGGCGCTGTCATCGCGCACACAGCGAATACCTTTATTGTGTGGACTACTGTTACTGTATGAAAGTGAATAAATGAAATATGAATTATGAATTATTACTTAAATCGTATAGTGTAATACGTTAACACTTTCCTAACGATTTGATCTTGTCTCTGTAATATAAAAAGTAATAGTTTTATTGCACAATAGTTAAAAAAATATTTTTTTACATTGGAGATGATCGGTTGAAAAATTACAATTATAAAATTTTTTTTTTTACATCGTGATCAAAAGAAAGTGATTATGTGTGAGCTTGTAAAAAAACCTAATACTAAATCTATCAAATTGAACGTAGATATTTGGACTGTAGAGCCAAAATTATTATCGTTTTACGACCCATTCAAATGCCATTCTTAAAATCACTGAAAGTTTTAAGTACGAGTAAATATTGTATAAAAATACATTTTTGACTAAACCATGTGTTTCCGCCTTTAAATTAGCACTTTTAAAAAGTATCTATATTATTATAATCCTAGCTACAAATCGTGCATAAACCCTACCTGTGTGTTAAATTTCAGTTTCTTAGAATTTGACTTACTTTTGACTGTGTAATATACTTTGAGATCTGCAAGACGTGAATGTTGTTACTGAAATCAAGAAAGTGTCCTACTTCTAGGTCTAGGTCTTCTAGGTAACAATGATTGGGGTGCCTATGCCGGATATATAACTGAGCGGAAAAAGTTTCCTGAGACTGACCAATTTCAACCTCTACAGGTGCTCGAATTCGGCTAGTGTCCACCAAAATTCCTTCACCTTTCAATTTTATATCGCTGATAGAACCTTCTTTTTGAGCACGAACAGCCTTGGCCAACCTGGAAGGCGCTAAACCGTCTTTGTAGAGAGGTTGGCCGCTGTAGATATAATTTGGTAAGGTGAGGTATGCGGACCGAGCAGCAAAGTGAATGTGACTGTGGTGCGGACCCACAAACTAAGGCTCACCTACTCTCCTGCCCTTTGTGTCCCTACTACACCTGCACGAGGGATAACCTAAACAGGGCAACGAAAATGCTGTGAAAGTTGCCAAGTTTTGGTCAAAATCAGTCTAGAGTCGCCATTCACAACAATAGAAGAATAAGCGGAAATTGTAACCAAAGTAATTACATTTTCAGAATAATTTTTTTAGGGATTTTCGCAAAGTAACGCCTGATTCTACCTCTACCTCTTTATTCAAATTCAATTCAATTCAATTTATTATCAATTTCGTTACATTGTATAATATTGGTACGTCAAAATTTACAATTCCATAATTACATTGTCAGATAATTTACGATCACTTAATTTATAACTGAAAAATAATTACCCAATAGCACTCACATCCATCACTCAACCTTACCAAACTTTCATCCTTTTACCACCACTTACATACTTCGTTTATTACTCTTATATGAAGATCTTCTCTTTGTCCAATAGACCTACGTAAAAAGTTATTACCCCAAGGTTAAACAATTTCCAACCCTTTTTAAAGCAATACCTTGCTTACAACACAAATTGCGCATTACACTCTCTCCTTTGCATAAATATTTTACCTTACGTCCTTAACCTATAATACCCATACATGGAGTAGGTTTAGAGCTACAAATTCAAATTCATATTCAAATATTGACACATGATTATATATCAATATACTTGTTACCCACGGCTTTGTCTCTGTCGGCAAATGTCCGCTACTTAACTCTCTTATGGGTGAATTTCTAATATTCTTTTTCAGTACTCTCTGATGGTATTGTATTACATAAGAGCTAATTCTTGCCCATTAATTTATTTCTATATGAAATTATCAAAACAAAAGTCTACCTTGCAAAGTAGGCCAGTATAGGCGATAATAATTTTTAACATACCTGCGGAAAAAAAAATATAAATGATTGTAGCGATTTAGGTGTTGGTCCTTGCACATAAATTTGTTGCAATGGAGCTTTAGAATTGGTTTTTAAATATTTTCACAGTTTAGTAGCTAACGTAAAAAGTATATATTCTTATAGGATCACCCCATTTTCTGTCTGTCTGTCAAGTTAAATAAATAAATTATTTTCACAATTACACAAATTATCTAGCCCCAAACTAAGCAAAGCTTGTATTATGGCAACTAGATAACGGATAAACATACTTAATACTTTTATGAACATCCATCACACAGGTTTATCACACAAACATTTGTCCCTTGCGGGATTCGAACCCGCAACCGCTGGCTTTGCAGTCCGGAGCGCGAACCACTACACCAGACGGTCGTCAAAATAAATATTAAATAATGAGGTTTCCAATTCCTTGAAGCTATGAAAAAATTTAACTTCTATGTCAACAAAATCAAAAGACACTGTTTATGGCGTATTTTTATATAAGCTAATTCCCGTTGAATCCTGAAAGGCAAGAAGAATTTTCTTATAGTACAAGTAAGAAAAACATTCTCAATCCGTAAATTTGTAGTTAAATCGCAAAAACAAATATTCAATCTCTCATTGGGGAAGGCATATGTTCAGCAGTAGCTTAAATGATGATGATCTTAAACAAACACGGAAAAAGCGCAAACAATCTTCGAGATTCGGTTTCCGTTTTGGACGATCTACTGTTGTTTGAATCAGTTTGTTTAAATAAAGTTTATTTTTACTTACCTACAAGTTTGTGGCTCCCCAAGTTTGTCCGGATCTCGCGATGCGAGAGTTCGAATCTCACTTAGCCGGTTTTTTCACCATAGTGTTTCTAAGTAAGCTTACTGATTTCATCTGCATTCTGCTCTGCAAGTTTATATTAGTAAGACGGAGATAGGGATTCTGCTGTGTCCAATCCTCCATATTATTTGTGTTTTAGCGCATAATACTTACATTTTAGTAAGATGAAGGCTGGGCTGGTTCTTGAATTATAGTAATGGAAGATGTAAACAACTTGGCCATTAAGAGACGTAATAAAGTAACGTAAAAGAGCTTAGTCTAAGCCTATTTGCAGAAAGAAATTGGTTTTATTTGTTTTTTATTAGTAGATAGCACATTAACAAACAAACCCTTGCTAATGACAAACAAAAGAAATAATATTTTCTTGAATCTTTTTACCTTGATTATAATTTTTTGCTCTAGCGCTAATTTTTAATCAATGAATCTGACGGGTTAAATACGTTTGTTAGACGTAAACTAAGCGCTTAGTTACGCCTACAAGGGCCTAGTTTCACACTACGTTACCCCACTGTACTACAACTTCATTTCCTCTACCCGAAGATCAGGAAGAGATCGCTTTTGGCGATAAGGCCGCATGATTGTTTATATGTTTTTTGAAAGTAAAAAGTATAGTTTTGAAAAGTCAAAAAGTTGTTGGCAGTAGAGATCTGAATTGACAGTTCTGCCCGGCGGTAAGAAATCATAATGAACAAATGCCCTTCCGAATCTACCATACGAGTACACACAGCGTCCTCTTATTGCTAATTAACCCGGGTTTTGACACAGTCTGTGAAGTATGACCGACCTTTGACCACGACCTTTTTTCGTACGTGAACAACTTTCAAAATGCAACTTCAAACAAACAAATGAAAAATAACTGTTAACAACATTTTACTAATTTAAGTATGCGTTTCTTTTCTTGGAATATTACCTTTTGTCATCAAAACCAGCCAGAGATAAATACTAATATGCGAAAAGACATTTTCCTCGACTTACTATTAATTTGTTTGAAGTTACCAAGACGCTTGCGCCTTTTTTAAAAACATGAGGTGTTGGTATTAATTATTGCATAAACAAAAATTGGTTTATTTTGCAAATGTAAAACATATAGCTTACAAACAAAAAGTGGGGTATTTTTAATTTCTTTGAAGGTCCCATATAAGGTGCTGGAAACATTAGGTTTCGCGTTGAAAATTTAATGGCTCTAAAGCTTGAACTATATTTTAAAAATAACGAATAATTATTTCGTACTTTATGTAAAAAAAAACCTGGCCTCATTTTTATTGAATACATCAACAAGAAAACTGCGTACTTATTTAAATATTTTCTCAATTGAATTTAAATTCAGTAATAAAGACATTTAAAGATAGTATAACATTAATTGAAATTAATTAAAGAAAATAGGTAAGTAGATGCCAACAGATGTACAAAATAAAACACATACAGACAGGGTAAAACATTTAAAAAAACTTGTTCAAAGTGTTAGCTGTTTATACCACATTAATAACAAAACTAATTTGAAATGATTTAAATAAGTAGAATTTAGTAATAAAAACAATTAAATGCTCCTAAATACTAGGCATTTAATTTTGCCAAAACTCATAGTTTATTTTTTTAACAAAATATTTTAACAATCACAACAATTATTAAGTAAGCCCCAAGTTAACTATAGTTGATTATATGACGGAAATTTAGTGACAACCGCAAATTGGTAAACGCAGCATAGGGCGCCCTCTGTCAGCGGATGGAAAATAATAACAAAGGATCGGTCTCAGTGGCGTCCATTGCGAGAGGCCTAAGTCCAGCAGTGTGCTGACATGGACTTGTTGTGATGATGATAAATAGTCATTGGTAACTTAAGAGCAGATAATCTATCATCAAACATACAAAGTTAAGGTAAAAGACGTGTATTACATTTGCAAGCCATTATCTTCCTTAATCATATCAGCTGCCTTTTCCCCAATCATGATGGCAGGCGCGTTGGTGTTCCCGCTGGTAATGCTGGGCATGACGCTGGCGTCGACCACGCGTAGCCCCCGCATGCCGCGTACGCGCAACCGGCTGTCTACCACCGAGCCCATCGCGCACGTGCTCGTAAAGTGCAGTCCAGAACTCGTCATACACCGCGTATAGCACTTCCAGTAATCTCTACTCCCTTCCACAAAGTCCTCACAACAGGGCAAAGCCACAAACTCCGCTCCAAGACTTTTCAAATAAGTCGTGTTAACAATCCGTGCCATATCTTCTACATTACTAGTTGCTTGCTCTAAATCAATTTCTTCCGAGTATGGTTTTAAAGAAATTAACGGACTCTCATGAGGATCTGAACTTTTTAGTGATACTTTTCCACGAGATTTAAACTTAAAGCTTGCAATGCCTATATAGATAACTTTCTTGTCTTTTAGCTCATTATGAAAATGTTCGCATATTGCGTTATTGTAATTAAGAGTTGTACAACTAGTAACAAACCCATCAGCGTTTAACGTTTGCGTCAATACTTGATAGTCAGGAGAACTTTCAGATGCATTTAATTTCAGGAAACCAGTTGCTAAAAGGGAGTTGTATTCATATGGACTTACAGGTACAGATGTCGGATTTGTTTGTGGCATTTTGAGCGCCATTAGAACGTATTGATGATTTTGTAAATTGAGTCCAACAGGAAGATCTGCAACGACTGTCTTATTAAAGCTCTTTAAGAGCGTTTCTGGGCCGATTCCAGATAGTAACAAAAGGTGTGGACTGTTGATAGCTCCCGCTGAAATAATGACTTCTTTATTTGCCTTAACTGTAAAAAATTTCTTATTGTTATCTGAAACTACAACACCAGTTGCCGTGTTTTTATCTACAGTTATTTTTGTCACCAAACTTTCTTTTAAAACATATAGATTGGGGCGATTTTTGATCGGTGATAAAAATGCATTTGCAGTACTCTGACGTAGTCCATCAGCGAGCGTTACTAATTGGTCACTAAATCCTATATTCTGTTCTCCATTTATATCTGGGACTACATCATAACCCATTTCCTCAAAAACGTTAGTGAAATTTTTCATTTCACTGTTTACTATTTTAGTGACTTTTAAATACCCATCAGTACCATGATATGATTTATCTTTTGAATTTAGGATAGCTGAATCTTCCAGATGTTTGCTTTTTTTAAAATACGGTAGTACATTGGTGTAGTTCCAAGAATAGTCATTAGTTACTGCAGCCCATGAGTTGAAATCTTCAGGATGTCCTCGTACATAGTACATGCCATTTATACTACTAGTGCCACCTAGTACTTTGCCATGATTTGCTGGGTATAGGTAATCTTGTAAACATTGGAATGCATATTTATCTGGCTTGGCTGTATGCTTCCAATCAATACGTGAGTTCACTGCATATCCGGATAGCCCTGGAACCTATTATTTTTTTTGTAATTACTTCCTTATAAAATTACAAGTGTAAAGTTTTATGAAAGTAGTTTTATTTTTCTGTCGCAAGAGTATGCGACCTACTTAAGGACTTTCAAAAAATATCAAAGAAAGGAAAGTCATTATATAATTTTGCTGAGTTTAGGCTATTTAAATTAGTTTTAGTAAACACTTACGTTGGACTCGATAGGAGGATCTCCACCAGCCTCGATCAGCAGCACTGATACATTTGGATCTTCTGTCAGTCTATTTGCCACCACGCTGCCGGCCGACCCCGCACCCACTATCACGAAGTCAAATGACGCTCCATCTTCAAATAAAGAATTATGTACCGTTGTAATTTTTTTTGAGTTTGATTCAGCCTAAAAAAATTAATGAAGTGGCTTTACATGTACTCATTACTCGTAATTGACCAAAACAATAATAGACTCATCATAGACAGACAAGGTCTTTCTTTTCTTTGGACAAGGGAGAAAATACTAATTACTGAAATTACGAATAGATATATACGTAAAATCACTGCTAAGAGTAAGTGAGTTAGGGAAGCACGGGTTTACAGGTAAGGCTAAGATGCCGAATCTTTATATCTGTCTTGCACTTAATAGTTTTAGTCGAGTAATACTCGCAATACCAATTAAAAAAAAGCGGCCAAGTACGAGTCGGACTCGCCCATGAAGGGTTCCGTAGCAGCAAGTAACTTAATATAAAAGTTCTTGTAGTTCGTTGTCACTGTGATCGATGTATTAATAGTGTAAATTGCGGTTTACGATTTATGAAGTATTAAAAAAAACTACTTACTAAATCTCGTTCAAACCAATTTTCGGTGGAAGTTTGTATGGTAATGTACATCATATATTTTTTCAGTTTTATCATTCTCTTATTTTAGAAGTTACAGGGGAAAAATTTTAGAAGTTACACACATTTTACCACTTTGGAAGTATCTCTGGCGCAAACTATTCAGTTTCAGAATAAAATGTTATTAGAAACCTTAATATCATTTTTGAAGACCTATCCATAGATACCCCACACGTAAACAAAATACTATAAAATATCCGAAAATAAAGTCAATAACGAAACTAAGGAAGTCGCGCGGCCATTTTTCAGAGGTGTAGGTACGGCGAGCCAACAAGGACCTTACCCAGTGCACATATTTTTCATGAATAAGTTAAATTATCCACGCGTGTGATTTTTAACTGCGGATAGGAATAATTAAATTTTGAAAAAAAAAAATTCTTCTTTGCATAGTTCGATTAAGTTACTGATTCTGAGCCACTTCTGAAGATTTGGCACCCCTTTGAAATGTAATCCGGTATAATTGAATTAATTCAAACGTGACCCTCAGTTTGTGACAGAGTTGAAATATAATATTATAATAAAAACCTGAATGAATTACTTACAATGAAAATAAATATCATAACTCTGCTGACTTGCAATTACTGTATTGTTTATTTTTTCATTGTATTGGTTTTAATAATTTAATTAATCCTGTAATAATTTAAATGTACTGTTGATTTATTCAAATTCATTGTTGTTGACATTATCATGATAAATTCAATTAAATTCAATTCCTAATGATCTTTTTAAAACGTTTTGCATGCCAGTGTCTGGTGAAATGTGAGGAACCACAATTTATATTATCACCTGTATGTGTACCACTTTTAAAGCAAATAAATACATTTCATTTCATTTCAAGACTCACCAGTCACAGACGCTGGGAGAGGATAGCGGAAACTTGTCAGCTGGAGTACAGACAATGTGGACAGTGCACACTGTATCCTGGTTATATTCGATAATAGTTCTGTTACATACATCATGCCAAAAAGTTAGTTATTCGTCCTACTGCTCGGCACATAGTTGGTTAGCCACGACCAATTTTATTAAGCAACTGATTACACTCAGATGTGTCTTTTATTTATATTTTACTGCTTGACGTAGCTAATTATGTTATTTAATTAGCATAAGATAGTGTAAGATCATAAAATATTGGTGGTATTCGCAACAGGGTCATTTCACACATTTTTTGCCATTATTTGATTTTAAGATGTTTTTTTACGTTAGTAGCAGCTGATTTGTAACTCAATTGTTAGTTTGTATAAATTGTCAAATTATAGGAAAAAGTAGCGTAAGCATTTTTGATTAATCAATCATTTGGTGAGGCAGAAACATTTAAAGCGGCAAGAATGTTTTCGACAAACGACTAAAACAAAAGCATTTAAGAAAAAAATAACGCGGATTAATATCTTCTAAAGGAGAGTTTCAGAGTGTTTTTTTTAGATGGTGCTTTTTTTAGATATTTGATATGGATTTCTTACTTTTCAATTATTATCGTGCAACGGCAAGCAAAGTGCGTGCTGCGCAATTGTCACTAATTTGATTAGTTTCGTCAGATCTGAAGACGTATTTTTGAATCATGCGAATTGAATCGCAACATTCGCATGCGAATACCTAAAATCACTATTTTTGAAAATTAATTCTATGAATTCTGCAACGACCACTCGTTTTTTTTTTGAAGTTACGTTACGTTACGAAATTACGGAAGAATGACATTGACAAGTTAACATAATGTTTGACAGAAATTTGACATATTAACTCTTTATTTACGTTTCGTTTATAGCGATTCACTACGGTTTTTAAAATCAATGAGATTTTGCATTCTATTTCATAATATTTTCTGCGTAAAACGAAAATAATTACGAGTGATTTAAAAATGCGTAAAATCATGAGCAATTGAAATAAATTTCATACACGAATTGCTTTCGTGTTTGAATTCGAAATTCATTTCTAATGCTTCAAAAATATGTCTCCTGTATGCGCGTTTATAGTGGTCATGCGTAGCATTAGTTATCGCCTTGTCTCAAAGGAGAAGTTTCTGGCTTCATACGTTTTTGGGCCGTTTTTCAAAGTGCCGGCCAATAAAAATAATTGCTACGTACGTTTAGAAGTAGCTATTTGGAGAAATAGTCACTACGGCACCAAAGTTGTAGGATTGATGTGAACCAAGATAGACAAGTCAGAAGATTCGTTATTTTCATACAATTGCTCATTTGAAAGTCTTTGAAAACAGAAAGTAATTATAGATATTGCAAAAACTAATGATCTAAAGAAAGAGCAGTACGAAAACATACATGATAATGAGTTACATACGTGGATAGGTCTAACTCACGACCAGTTCTCTGATTTGCTGGAAAACGTAGGCAGCCTGGATCAGCTACGCAACAAGCGAACAATAATCGCAGTGTTGGCGAAAATGCGTACAGGCGATTCTAATGCACGGTTGGCATCCATATTTAAAATCTCTGAAGCAAACTTCCAAAAAAAACATTTGGCGTTGATCTATTAGATTAACTTATGAGCTATTACACAATATTTATAAAATCAAAAAAATCCACTCTGCGTACGATATTTCATGCATCGGATCTGGCAGTTGTTGAGGATACCAAATGGATAATGACTTATTAGGCACACCAAAAAAGCAACGACTTACTTTGCTTCACTTTCGTCGTCGGTTGGCTGACAGTTTGGTGGTACAAGATAAATTTTCTATCGCCAAGAGGTCGACCAAGTGGCAGTAGTAGCCCAATGATGCAAATTATACCAAGATGGAAATAGCTCGTGACGGTGTTGGGCATTTCCCTGCACATGACGATGGAACTGGGACTAGGTGTAAAATGGTGGGATGCAAGGGAAAATCCCGTGTCAAAGTGTCAAATGCATAAAGTGCAAAGTTCATTTGCACTTTATGCCTATCCAAAGACAAGAATTGCTTCTTAGCTTTCCACACGTAGATGAATATATTTTTTGTTCCTAACCCTTAACCGGAACCGTGGGTCAGTTTGGACCCAACAGCAACAAAAAAACCGTTTAATTTCGAAACGCGCGCAGTCATAGTTGTACGCGCCAATCTAATCTCATTACGTCGCAAGGTGCAGCGGGTGCTGGACGCGCGGCGCTTAGAATTTACTGGAAGTGGAGGTAATGAGCCAACGCGGGTCCAATTGGACCCACGATTCCAAGTACGTAACTTTTTTTCAAATTGTATTCTTATTAATATTGTATTTTTTTAGATTGTGATTTGGAAAAATGGCGCGTAATCTTACGGAAAAAGATATCCAAGAACTATTAGATGAAAATGACTCACATTCAGAACCATTGAGTGATTTCAAACCATGTGAGGAGGAAAACACAAGTGACAGTGAAAACCAGTAACAAATCCTCCTCTCATTCAACCGATTCATCATCTGACCATGATGTCGAATCTAAGAGGGACGAAGAAGATATTTCAACGCCATCTAGCACTTGTAGTGGTTCCATCTGTAAGCTTCATGTACAAAAAGCAATGTTGTATACCAAGTGCCATACATAAAATATATAGGACTGATAATTGATTTTTACGATTTTAAAATAGATTGTCATTTTTTTTGTTTTTAATTGATATTATAAAAAATCTCTATTTTTGTTAACGGGAAGATACCTAAAACCCTGCAGTATGATTTGATTTTAAATTTAGTTTTTTATTATTATAATTTAGCATGTCAAAGAGAACACTAAAAAAATGTACCAAATTGGAGACCTAAGACATAAAATTCAGTAAAACTGTTAATTCTAAGATGTTGATGAATTAAACTGGATTTATATAGTACACTAAACTTTTATTAATACACCTATAACCCATTTGTGTGTTAATTGTATCTTAATTACAAAAAAATATGTAAGCTATTTAAAGGGTCCATTTGGACCCGCGATACCAGTTATGTTGAACGAAATAGCGATTCCGGCTAAGGGCTAATTATTGTTCTTACTATGTTGTTGTATTTGTGTCAATGACTGATTATGCCAAAAAAGATAAATTTTTATTTTATTTCATAGAAAGGATTTAATTATGTTAATTCATTTATAATTTTGTAATAAAATTATAAATTGTATTGTAGCGTTCAAGCAAGCATTCAGCGTGCAAGCAAGTATGCAGCGTGCAATCAAGCATACAGCGTGCAAGCAAGCATGCAGCGTGCAAGCAAACATCACAAACATGCAGCATGCAAGCTTAGAGATATGCACGTAGCATGCATATCTCTAAGCTAGGGTTTCCTCGTCTTCGGCGCTGCGGGAAGTACAGCCTCTTGGCCCTTGCATCAAATCTTTCTCCCTCCGCGCCTCCAGCTTTCAAATTACACTCTAGGAGTAGGGCAAACAAGACTACGTGGAGTCGGGGTCGACCGAGTCGATTTTTAATAGCATTACTTTTTAAATTATAAATAGTTATTTTTTAAATATGTACTAGGTAGTGTACGAGTAGGTAGGTATGACGAAAAATGATTAAATACATGAAAATCGTATATTCGATGTACACTGACTTTAGTGAATTAAACTTGATGTTTCAAATATTTTGCAAACTAAAACTGACGTGGAAACAAAATTATGGGTAACAAAACATTGATCTAAGATTATTTCGATAAAATATGTAAAGAAATAACAATGGAGTGAATTTGTAGATTGTAACTATTCGAGGAAATGAAATTGCGATGTATCCAGATTCTGAAGTGTTAATTATTATAAAACAGATACGTGAATAGATTTATAGGAAATAAAAATCGTTGAAGTTAATTGCGATAAGTGATGGGTTCCCGTTATATATATATATTTTTTAAGTTTCTGATTTTACAGAAAACATAACAAAAAAAAACTTATATATATTATACCTCAATTACTTTGTGACGGATGTAAATCTTTAAAACAAAATAAAACACTTGAAGTTAAGGGGCTTAAAAAAGTATGAAAAGTGCTTTAGAATCGGGTCTAGAATACATAAAAAGTATTAAAAAAACAATGCAAGATTTATTGTTTTGTTTAAAAAGATACAAACCTAGTATACAGAAAAATCCGTTGTCTACATTATAATTATTTAGTAATAATTTAAAAATAAGAATGAAAAAGTATGCCATCTAAATTCAATTTAACGTTTGATACGGTGAGCAAACGATCACATGGTTGTCGTTTTTGATAAAACATAAAAAATAATACAACAGATTTTTATACCTATGTTTTTCTGTTTTCTAGACTTGACTCTGACTGAACCATCCCCTTAAATTTGGCTTATACTTTTCTTAAAATCTTGTATCAAGTATAATGGACTCATCGAACATATACCCAATGCTTGATGAATGGACCAAATCAATAGGATGTTAAGAGATTCTTGATTTCTATAACTAGGCATGCAGTAGGCATGAAAAATAAAAAATAAAAAATTCATTAGGAAAGCACATTGTTAAATTTTCTCCATAAAACAGCAATCACATCCACCCAGAAAGGCCAGTAGTATAGTATGTGTAGGGTGCAAACTTGAACACGTAAAAATAAAAATAAACAAAACACAAATCCTTTATTTTTAAAAAGGCAATTTAATGACAAAATTTTTAATTTTTTACAGAAATTATAGGTAAATTTACAAAATATTGCACAATTTACCGAAGCTTGACAAGACTTAAACAGAGGCGATAGCTCCAATTTTCGGTTCAATCTCACAAATAAATTTAAATTTAAAGGTACATGTGGCGTCGTTTAGAACTCCGTTACTGAACTCACCACCGGCATACAGACTGCCACAGAACTCTGAAGTTGGGTGACTTGGTTGACCTATGGCCCACTTAGCATAGCCGGCTTCTTTCAGAGTTTGACCTGGGAAGCAAAGTACGGTCACTTAATTACATTATATAAAAAAAACGCTATATTAGCAATATTTAATCTAAGGTGGAGTCGATGGTGTCAATTTGCGTCGAGTGAAGTTCACGTCATCATAATAATGCTTTGTCATCTGATTTACATATGCATGCAACATTCCAGCTCAACCAGTATCCGGGAAGTGGGTATAATTTAATTCGCAATATTTAATAACCGATATACACCGATAGGTGAAGATAATTAAGAGTCTGTAAAAATGGTCTGTAAAAATCTAAAAGTCTGTAACAGCTAGGAGTGTTCATAACGGCTACGTATTGCTAACGCGTTATAACGTTATGCTATTTTTATAACACCTATTATTTTTTCTGCTATAATATATGGCTTCAGATAATATATTTTGTAATACGCTAAAACTGCATTAAGCGTTCGTTATATCTCGTTACAGGTAACGCAAAGCTGTTGACTATTAAAAGTTATTTAAATTACCTAATACGCTACGAGCAAAAAAGTCAATGTTGAAAATTAAATGTTTTTTTTTTCAAATTATAATTTTTCAATTTGCTCAAATTGTTTTAAATGACATACACTTTTTACAATATGCGCGTGTTTTGGCCTCATTGTCTATTTTGTTTAAAACTTATATTTGGCCGATTTAAGTCATTCTCATTATTATTTATTTAAAAATACTATTCTACATTCAACACTACATAAACTTTAAGAGAAAAAATACATTTGCTAGACGCGCCGCATGATGGTTATTATAATCGTAGATACATTAATCTCTAATCTGTGATTAAAACAAACAACACAGGTACACAACACTACACGTTATATTTGTTTGAATATTAAAAATATTTGTATGAGAAGGACGTTGATATAATATATTATGATTCTGTCCTGTTCTAACATCATCAGATAATAAGTAGAAGGTAGCATAGCTTAAATCAAATGATACACGCCATCATTTGCGAATTCCTGAAATCAATGACTATAAAAGTAAGATCATCATCTTGGTTACTTGTTTACTCAAGCAACATAACCAATGGCGCGTTTTGCCACTAATAAAATAATATTTTGATACTAATATATTAGGTGTGCCTATTATTTGATTATAATCTAATATATGAATATAAATTAATATTAGTATTATTTATTCTGCTACCTAATATAACGAACACCCCTAGTAACAGCATATGTCTATCTTTTCGGGTTGACTCACTATAACCTTTTCTATGGTAATCAAATTTGTTCTGAAATAATGCATTGGTGCTGGCGTCGCTTTATATTTAACATAGGATTTATTATTATTATTTACTAGCTGTCCCGGCGAACTTGGTACCGCCTCTTCATTTTTTTTGGGAATTTTTCAGATTTTTTATTAGTTATTCTGCTATTCGGGGTCAAATCCAACAAAATAAATATCATAAAAATCGGTCCATCCGTTTTTGACTCATAAATGGTGTACTAACTCGACTTTGTTATATATGTTACAGTCATAGTGATTATATAGCTATTATACATAGTGACTGGCCATTATATATAATAACAAAATTGACTAGACAATGTGATAAATTAATCACTTTATCCGGATATTATTCATAATAGCAGGTCAAAGTCAGCTAAAGTAGTGAATACGGTCTAACCATTGACTTAGAAATTAATATAGGCTAGCTATCCCGTACAAATGACAGCAAAATTTTATTCCCATTTGAAGCACCACTAGTGTTTGACTCCAGAACTACATGGGGCACACTAAAAGTTTTGCACTTCTAGCTAATCGGAACTATTTGATTTTCAAATGTTTTTTTTAAACGTTGTCGTTTTTTTTTAAATTCTGTGTCAATTATCACTTTATCTAAATTGTGTAGACATTATAAATAAGGGCTAGATATACGGTAGATTACCGGTTGAAACTACAAGAACAAAGCCTCAATAACCTAGCATCAATTTATTTTTATTTTTTGTTATTGTATACAGTGTGTAACGAAAAGGTGAAATAAAACTTTAAGGGGTTATTCTACGGCTAAATTACATCAACTTTTTCTATGGGACCAACATCGAAATCGCAAAAAAAAACACTTTCCCATACTAAAACGCGACCAGCTGGCATCAGTTTGTATGGAAACGTCATTTTTTTTTTGAGATTTTGATGTTGGTCCCATAGAAAAAGTTGATGTAATTTAGCTGTAGAATAACCCCTTAAAGTTTTATTTCACCTTTTCGTTACACACTGTATATGCTAGTCTAAAAGGTATTTATTATAATATATTAACACTGTAATGAATTTGATTCCTGAAATAAATGATACATATTATTATTATTTTTTAGGCCAAAAACTTCTCGCCTCTTGGGCGGTAATGACCGGCAATAGCACAGTTGGCCGGGATCAGGGCAAAAGAGAAAAAAATCGGCGGACGATGTGTGCGGTATCAAGCACCACCGCCTTCTGCATCTTTGCTGGAAGCGAGCCGCCGACGAATCCCAGTCTTTTCAGGTGTACACCTAATGTGACTGGGATTAACCCGTTTGCCGATATAACAATTGGTATGATTTCAGTGGACGCCACTTCCCACATTTCGGTAACCTCGTGTACTAGGTCCAAGTACTTGCATTGCTTTTCGGTCTCGGCCTTCACAAGGTTCTCGTCATGAGGGATAGTGACGTCCACCAAAAACACCTTCAATTGCGCCCGATCCATCAGCACTATATCAGGCTTATTCGCAAGAATAGTCCTGTCAGTGATGACGGGCCGGTCCCAGTAGAGCCGGATACTGTTACTTTCGAGTACTGGCTCCGGCGAGTACTTGTAATAGGGTAATCTCTGGCTCACGAGACCGTACTTCAGGGCGAGCTCTTGGTGGAGAATTTTGGCTGCTTGATTATGCCTGTGCAGATACTCAGTGTTAGCAAGAGCCAAACAACCCGAAACTACATGACGGAGGGATTCTCCAGGATGGCGACAGGCCCGACAAATGTCCACTGTGCCATCCTTTATGATGTATTTTCGGTAGTTGTTTTTCTTGATAACCTGGTCTTGTATCGCACAAGCAAATCCCTCGGTTTCCCCAAAGAGGTCTCCAAAGCGCAGCTAATGCACGGAAGCTTTTCGGTCCATTGGGGCTCGTGTAGAGCCTTGAAAAACCGCCCGTGCAGCTCTTTCCCTTTCCATACGGTCTCGCGATCAGAGACACTTAGTATCGCCGGCGACTGCCATGACTCGTTGGCCAGATCAAGAGGGGTGAGTCTTTTATCACATTCTATGACATCACAATGCATCGTTGTGTCGGTCTTTGCCAGAAAATAAGCTCTGAGGCTAGATACCTCGCGGTCGTGCATGGTTTTAGCACTTAAGAGGAGTCGACCACCACACTTCCTCGGGATATACAGCCTCAAGACCGAGGACCTGGGGTGATGCATTCTATGTAGTGTCATAGTCGTGCGGACCTTCCGATCCAGAGCGTTTAATTCGGTCTGAGTCCATCTAAGTATGACAAAGGTGTATAAGAGAATAGGCATAACCCATCCGTTATAGGCTTTGACCTTATTGACCCCCGACAAAGAACTATTAAGTACCTTTATAAGGCGGTCAAAGAAGGCTTCACCAACAGACTCTTTTATGTCCGATTCCCTCACACCTATATTCTGTGACATACCCAGATACCGGTATGTATCAGTTTCGGAAAATGTTTGCAATTGGACGACACCAAGGTCAACCTCTTGCGACCGAGTTATCTTCTCCCTCGTCACATGAATAACCGCACACTTATCAACCCCCAACTCGATTCTGATGGAGCCACTAAAATCAACAACGATGTTTAGTAACTCCCTCAGCTTTGGAGCCGTTGGGGCTAACAGCTTAAGGTCATCCATGTAAAAAAGGTGCGATACCCGATCATTTCCTCTCCAAAACTGAAATCCCGTCCCTGAATTCTCCAGCAATCTACTTAGAGGGTTCAGGGCAAGGCAAAACCAAAGTGGACTCAGACAATTGCCCTGGTATATACCCCTCCTAATACTTATTTGGTCTTCCACATCCGCCATTCCCTCGCCAATGCTAAGGCATTGTACTCTATTGCTCCATATATTGCCCAAGGAAGTGTCGAACTGTATAATCAATTTTATACAGCTCGAGGACCCTCTTCAGCCATGTATGAGGGACTGAGTCAAATGCTTTTTTGTAGTTAATCCAGGCAGCAGAGAAGTTCCGACGATTGCGTTTGACCAGTTGGTTGCGTTGGCCAGCGACAGTATCTATGAGGAGAAGCTCCTTTGAACCGCGACTACCTGCCCGACATCCATTCTGAGCGTCAGACATTAGACGATGCGCGTCTATATGATCACGAATTTTGGCGCTCAGAATGGATGTAAGTGTCTTATAGATGGTAGGCAGACACGTTATCATTATTATTATTAATATATATAATATCTGGATTTATTACTTTGGCTGTAACATATATAGATTGAGTAAGTGCGAGCTAGCAGGTTATTTGATTTTTAAAGTTGTTCATTTTCATCTTTTGCTTAATTTCATGTTCTAACAAATTGAGAAGTTTCATTTAAACAAATCAGTTTGGTAGACCATACTTCAGAGATGGTCCCATATAATTTTTATTAAATTTGATTTAGCGCTTTTTGAGGAAATCAAAAAATAACAAAATATATACCTAGATAATGTTTTGTTTCGTGGTTCTTGTATCTATGTTACTCAATATCTTCGTCAAATTTACATTAAAAATGATAAAAAGTGCGAAAAAATAATCACCCCTAAGGATAGAAAAGTAGTGGATGCAATCGATGTTCAGCAGTTAACTTTTGTTTGCATTTTTGTGGTTTTTTTATTAGGATTTATCACTAAAATGGATAAATTAAATAAAACAAAGCTGACTTCATAAAACTAAAAACTAAAAATAATATTATCTTACTTTGCCGTTATTAACGGTACTTAAGCCTAATCAGTTACTTTTGCCCCGCTAGCATGACCACCAAAACACGATATGATATGGCGATATATCGACACTAACTGTAAAAATATGATAGATAAAGCCGCCATGTTGAATCACCGTTCCGGTGACGTCACATATTATGATCGCTGTTTCGATAAAAATCCAAAATGGCGGCTTTATCTATCATATTTTTACAGTTGGTGTCGATATATCGCTATATCATATCGTGTTTTGGTGCTATGCTAGCGGGACTGGAGTCGTTGCCAGCCGATAAGAGTTTGTTGTTGTTTTTGTTTGCACCGACTCAAAGTAACGAAGCCGTTTTTATAAAATGTATGTATTCTATACTGATTATGTGGAGGTAGTGTTAGTAAGAATGCTACAATAAAGTTTAAAAAAATTAAAACTGACATCAAAAAACTAAAACGCTAAAAATAATCTTAACACTTATGTACCTAATCAGTTACTTTCGGAGTTTTAGTTTTTTGAAGTCGGTTTTTATTTTTTAAATAAAATTAACTCATTAATCATCTATTTTAGTGATAAATCCTAATCAAAACAAATCTTAGGAGTGCAAACATAATTTAACTGCTAAACACCGATTTCATTTCCTATTTTTTCACCGATTTTTTCAAAAAATGCATTATTATAGTATCGTTGTAGTATAAGCTATTCATTAAAAATAATAATTAAAATCGGTCCACATTTGGCAAAGATATTAAGTAAGATAGATACTAAAATCAGTTGGCGTGGTACGGAGTTCATAAAAACAAAAGATTCCAACGAATTGAGAACCTCCTCCATTTTTGAAGTCGGTTAAAAATGTTACGAACCATGTACGGTGATCCAGATGAGGGGTTCATGCCAACCGCGAAAGCCAATGCTCACATACTTTAAACCGATGTCCGTGGTTTCTTTAAAAGAATTTTTTGCTAACTCCCAAATTACCTGTAAGAAAGCAGAGCGTTAGAAATCTATGTACTGCCGTGCTCGCACAGGTAAACATTATCTTGTAATGTAAACATACTATTTAAAAAGAGGCTGACAATGGTGACCGAGGTTCTTGCGCTGCTTCTTCTCGGCGCTAGCCCACAATAATTGTCCCGAAGCAGTGATAGGGTTAAAAAATGGGACGTGTAAGAGAGCTTAATTTAGGCCTATTTGCATATAAATTGGTTAAATTTTTTTTCCATTTATTTTGGCACTAACAGTCATTATATAAACAATGGTTATGAACAGTAATTATGCAGAAATGCAAGGCAGTGCTGATGTAATCTATGTTTTTATTCAAGTAAGGACTATACAAATTTTAGTACTAATACAAATATGACATAAGTTAATATTTAAATAAATAGATAAATACTCTTTATTGCACACACACAAAACAAACAGTACAGAGGAATAAAATCCATTTAGAATAATACAATTTAGGCGGTCTTATCGCTAGAAGCGATCTCTTCCAGACAACTAAATTAAATTGACGTATTGATGTGATTTATTGATGACATTGGGTACAATATGGTTGACATTAATTGACATGTAATTTGATGACATTTATATAAAAATTTGGTATATTGACAGTTTGTATGGTGCATTTTATTAATAATTACTACTATTTGTTTTTTGCGCCTAAATTAATTCTAGTTATTATTCATTACTATCTGTATCTTCATTCTTCTTCTTCTTTGCGTGTCGACTCAGGCTTTTATATATGTGAGGATCAAAACTCAGCCACCGATATAGCACTATGGTGGCCTTGTAGAGATCCTCGCGTGTGCAGGTCGAACGCGCAGGGCATAATAAAAGATGTGCCATTGTCTGGGGGGAAATACCACATAGACATACGCTCTCCAAGCTGTAACCCCACCTGTGCATGTTCTCCTTGCTTCGGCCTACTTGGGTTATTTATGGACTTCCAAGTTGCCCAAGGTAGATCATGTACAGGGGGAGTCGCTCTGACAGCTCTATGGGATATTTCTCCTTTCACAGCTTTAACATGGCGTCTTTAGCATCCCCTGTCTACATTGAAACTAAAAATCACATACAGCTGCGCTGGTGAGATAAGTTGCACTTTATTATTTTGAACATTTTTTTTATTTTTTTTATTTAAAAACTTTATTGCACAAACTTAAAATGTACAACAGGTGGACTTAATGCCAAGGGCATTCTCTACCAGCCAACCTTTGTGTCATGCAGAAAGCAGGTTAAATGGGTGCGGTAAAGGTCCAAAATAAATTGTAATTGGTACTAAACAATGATAATGCAAATTAAATTTAATAAAATACACATATATTTGGATAAATATGATACAATACACAAAATAAATAAATAATAAGTAAATAATCATACATACTATTAATAAAATAAGAAAAAATATGCAACTATGTACTGAAATATTTTTTAAGTTTATTTTTGAAAGAAAGTTTTGATTCCGAATGTTTAATATCTAAGGGAAGCAAGTTCCAGAGTCGTGTAGCCCTCACTGTGAACGAACAACACTTTTGTAATGCCTTCTCTCTGTGAATAAATCTAATCTGAATTTGAATCCTATATTTTGTTTGATTAATTATGTTACTAGACAACGTTCCCGCAGATAAATTGTTTAAACAGTTTTGTGGGGTTATGTATAGTAACTGTAAAAATTTTATGTTTCTTTAAATAATTATATTTTTTTTAAAAACTGTGTCGATGCGTTCTTAGAGTCATTACTAGGTTTGCATGAACGTTAATTGATGTAGGTGTGAATTGTATTTTTGTTTAAACAGTACCTCGTAAGGCGTGATTAGGTACGAAAATACACCCTTAATACAAATAAGATAAAACCCAATGCACTGATTCAAGGTTGAGTGGTAGATATGCTGTATATCATTAAGTCCGCTATATGTAGTTATAGCAATTAAAGTTTTTTTTAAGGTAACAATGTTTCCCTTTTTTTAAATTTGCTATATGTTTATGACACAGAAACTACACCACCAGAAGATATTTTTGTTAACAAAAAAAACGTTGTATTTAAAAAATATATAATAACTTAAGCAATCCATCAAAAATACGGTAACAATTAATTTATTTTGATCTGTTATAATTAACTGACTAAGAACATAGATTAAACTTAAGTTGTTAATTATATAATTGGTGTGAAAATTATGTTGTAAAGTGTTTAAGCAGATCTCAACTCTGACCTCGGCTTCGGCCTCACTGTTGATAATGGCCAAATGTCCCCCCTCTTTAGCGCACATCTCGAATGCGTCATACCAGTTCTCCTTTTTTTCGAATACTTTGTAGCAGCTACCCGTCCGGTGGCTCAACACGAACTCTACGATAATAAAATAATTATTATTTGTCAATTATATCTATGTAGCGGATGCAATCAATATTCTTTATCTTATCTTTATCTTTAATGGGGCTTTACGATGATAAAATTATTATTATTTGTCAATTTGATCTATGTAGCAGCTGCAAAAAATTATTGTTTATCTTATCTTTATCTTTAATAGGAGCCTAGGCTAGTGACTGAACTGATTTGTAATCGTGAAGTTAGCACCATAGAACACTAACTTACTTATTGTAATCATTCTAGTGTCCACATAAGATCAGTATCAAAAAAGAGTGGGTAAATATGCACTGCGTCATTTATTACCATCAACGCACGCCACTAAAGTAACTACTAATAACGCACACAAAGACAAATTAAACAAACAAATACATTGTTATGTATAATGTTGTAGGTATTGAATCGTTTGGAAAATCGTAAGTGTGAAATGTAGGTACTCTAGTACATATTCTCCAGGGCATTATTGTATCTTTAAAAGGATTACGTCTCTTGCGTCACTACGAAATGTAGATATGTTTAGACTGCTGATCCTATAATTGGACCGTATTATGGGATCTGTTCAGTTTTTGCAAATGCTGAGAGGAGTGTATATTGTTCCCTTGTGATCACTTCGAGTTACTCAACAAAAGCTCTATTTAGAAATAACTAATTGGGAGAAGCTTAGCTTTGCTTACCGTTGTCTAAAGGACCGCATTTGTCCATCTCGACCCCTTCTTTTTTGTAGCAGGTGAAAGGTAGGCAAGCAGAATTATATGGTACTACGGTGCCAGATCCATTCGCATTCATGACTACGCCATTACCTTGCGAAACCAAAGTAGTCGCGTTGAGTTCCGCTGACAATGAAATGCATATATTGGAAATAGGCACACCTAAAACAAAGAAATAAAATTGTATATGCCAATCGTCGAAGACGCACAAATGTTCCATTTTATGGCTTTTTGTAAAGGGCTCTACTTCACTCTGATACTATGGTGGCGCAACATTCGACAAAATGTATGCAAAATGCAATTGCCAAATTAGTTGCGCGTGCCAACCAATTTATTATTAAAACATATCGTTATTGGTGACTACTGGTTGCAAAATTGCACCGCCACAGTGCAGTCCCGGTTATATAAAGGCCTAAGTAGATATATTATATTTGGGATAACAAACAACTTTCGGGATCTATGCGAGATAGTAATTGTGTTACAAATATACACCGAACCTTCAATTACTTTTTATATGTGACTAAGTTATTGACGTTAGTTTGACTTAATCTAATTTTTAAACCGACTTCTCAATTTCTTCCAATTTTCAAGAAGATGTTCTCAATTTCTCTTCTTTTAAAAATGTTTTCTTTTAAAAATTTATATATATTCAGCGATCATTAGTTACCACGGTAACCGATTTCGATAATTCTTTTTTTGTTCAAAAGAAAATACTTTCGGAATGGTCCCATATAAATATTGTCGAGTTCTGATGATGGGATCTATAAGAAAAGCATAAAATTTGCATGAACTCCTTATCGCGCCAACTGATTTTTGTATCTCCGAGTATGTTACCCAATATCTGCGGCAAATGTAAACCGATTTTAATGATTATTTCTTTATTAAATAACTTATACTTCAAAGATAGTATACCTACTTAACATATTTGGTATTTTTTTTACTACTAAGGTTGTAAAAATAAGGGCTGAAATCGGTGTTTAGCAGTTAACTTTTGTTTGCACCCTTATGGTTCGTTTTGTTGAGGATGTATCACTAAAAATAGATGAAATAAGTAAATTTTATAAAATAAACCGATATTATTTTTAGCTTTTTACTTTTTTGAAGCCGGTTTATAAAGGCAAGAAGTCAAAGACCACTCTTGCTAAGTAAATATGGTGCCTATATACCCCTTTTATTAAAAAAAATACTAGCTATTTTATGGTAGAAATCAACAGGACGGCGGCACCCATGCAGCCTGCGCCAAACTTAATGCAACTGGTACCAGCCAGTGGTATTCTATAATTTATGAATTAAACTAAAAACTAAAAGTATACAAAAACAGTTTCTTTTTTTTATATTTTATTGTTAGGCCTTCTTACTCGGAGGTGTTCTGGTGGTGTCAGCTGGAAATCTTCCTCTGAATAATTTCAAGTATTATATCGTGTAGTTAACTCTTATTATATAATGTGATTCATAATAAAATAGGCTGTTTCATAAAAATTTCAAAGTATACAATACAATACTGTCAGTGCCCGCTAACCCGCCATGGGTACGTGTTATGCAATACGCGTCAAAACAGCTGACGCACGAAAATAACACATGCCACAGGCGGCCATGGCATTTTCGCACGCAAATATTATGCAAAAGCTAGGGTTAAATAGTTTACCTTCCATAGATTGATATTCGTTAAAAGAATGTATGTTACTGATACCAGTAAACATAGCCGTCACTCCACGCTCCACCATGATGTTGGAGAGAGCCTTGATCATATTTTCATCGATCGGTGATGCTAATAAAGCTCCTAAAATCAAACAAATTAATCAAAATGTGGAATGAAAAGAACGGTTGCAGTTGTATGTTACTTGATCAGTTTTTTTATATAGTTGTATAGTTGATGGTGTTACCACATCAAATTATTAAATAAGTTTTCCAAAAAATATTTCTATGTCGTTAATCTTTACAGAATGGGATAAAGTATTAAGATCTACTTAAGTACCTTAATACACGCAACTTTTGGCCGCGTTTAACCATGTAGTTGGCACGGGATTAAATTTCAGCCAGCCGCCTACACCGTGGTCGTAATAGTAATCTCGGCGAAAAATGTTACCACCTGAAGACAATAATGACAATGGTCACGCAGTATCAAATTTAAACCCAGGCTCGGCGCAGAGGAAATGTACCTCAAAATACTGGTAATCAACATTACCAGTATTTTGTTAGTAATTAGTAATTAATTACTGCATTAGGGACATCGCCGAAATATTTTTCTAGATGTATAAAATTGCTATTGAAAGTTTTGCAGGGGTTGTAATACTCGTATTAATGTTTCAGTAAAAGGATCATTAAATTGCTAAAATGGGTGTTAAGCGTGAGTAATAGGGGGTATAATCCAAATATTTTTATTTATTTATTTATTGAACATAGCGTGTACTGTGTGTCATTATAAACTACGTAGGTATTTGTTTACCTTTTTACCCACATGCGTTAAAGATGTGTTATGTTTTTCTTCACACGTTTCTGTTTATGTAGTGGGATTCTTATAAATCGAAGCTCTAAACACAACGGTTAGATAATTTTAAATATTATTACTATAAATAAATAAGTAATTATTTGACAACATCACATACATTGCTCTGATCCTATGATAAGTAGCTTAAGCACTTGTGTTACAAAAATCAGAAACAACGACGGTACCACAACACTCAGACCCGGGACAATATAGAAAAGTATTTTCTATATTGACCGACCGGGAATCAAACCTGGGACCTCAGAGATAGCGACACTAAGCCCGGTATGCTCGCCTCTCGGCTACGGAGGTCGTCAGTGTTTTAACCATATATTACCACTACTACTATTATTAAAGTGGTAGCAGATGTCATCAATGTTAAAGAAAACATAAATAGTTATATGACAACATTATTTGATTCATAATTACACTGATTAGCAGTGTAATAGTATGGTTCAAAAATATTTCATATTTATAATTAATATTTGTTTTACAGTAATAATCACATCACACTTAAGTAATATCCTAAATGTGAAAATAACGATGCAATGGTTTAATAATTTAATGTGTAGATGTTTTTCTGCTGGTACACTTCAATTACTGAACTGATTTGAATGAAACTAGGTAGGTAGGTAAATAAATAATGTTGTAATATAGCCTCCTTTATAAACTTTTCCTAATTCAAAATAATAATGTTTTCTAAGCATGTCGAATAACTGTTTTGTTATGACACACTTCAATATAAAACATCATCTTTAAAACAAGACGTGTTTCTTATTCTAGTTATATTTTCAAATCCTGTAGCCAAAATACTACATTTCGTTATCAGCACGAAGCTCTGAGTTTATAAGAATCCACGTAATAATATTGTTTGTGATTTTGTTCATTGTGAAGTCGGCAAAACAAGATGACATCGTCTAGTGGAGATGGTGTTTCTCATAGGAGATCAGGTACTTCCTTACCGTCTTTCTTCTTAAATAATAGAGAAGGTTATCCTGCATGGAAATTTAAAATGCGGAATTACCTTATCCATGAAGAACTATGGGAGACAATAGAAGGGTATTCTGCCGGAGATGTAACGCCAGTATCCGAAAAAGAATAACTAGAAAGACGAGCTTTATCTAAGATATGTTTAACTCTAGATGGACAAGCTATAACCCACGTCCGTAGTGCTAAAACTTCATTAGAAGCATGGACTGCTTTACAGGATGCATATGAGGACAAAGGTATGGGTAAGAGGCTATCGCTAGAGAGAAAACTCTATAAGTTGATGTTAAGCGATTACAATGATTTGGAAGCTTATATGAATGCTGTTTTATGTACTGCTCAAGACCTTGCCGATATAGGCAAAATAATCGACGATGAGTCAATAGCAGCTATTCTTTTGGGAGGACTTACTCCAAAATATGAGCCTCTTAAAATGGCGATCGAAAACAACAATATTAAAGTATCTACACAACTAGTAAAGATGTTATGTATGTAGGTACCTATGTATAGTGGCTGCGCCCGCTCTGTTCGTTTAGTTCGTAATAAAATAGTGTGCTAATGGTAACCAGTGTGCTTACTCGTTTCGGCGGTCCTCCCATACTAACCACTGGCGACGAATACTTACCTACCCACATAGTGCAAAATGTCCGTTACACAGTTCGGAGTGTTAATATATACTAGTGTTAATATATTTTGTTCGGAGTGTTCGGACTTCACTCGTTTCGGCGGTCCTCCCATACTAACCAAAAGACTAAACTTTTAAATGAAATTTCGAAAGGCAATACTAGCGAGGATGTCACTGCCTTACGTACAAATAATACAAAAAGTTCAGCAACATTAGTTATATGTTATGAATGTAATATAATAATGTAATAAGCCAGGTCATAAACGACCAGATTGTCCAGTACGGAAAAATAAAATGAAGAAGAAACCTGCCAGCAAAGATTCGACTTCTTTGTCAGCTCTGGAAGCGACAAATGATCAAATGGAAAATAAATGGTTGGTAGATGCTGGAGCAACTAAACACATGACTTTTTATAGATGATTTTTCTCGACAGGTATTTGCTTATTTTATATCTTCTAAGAGTAAAATGTTTTTATTGTCTACTGTTAATGTTTGCATGCTATGTTGTATGGCTAAGTATGTCATGGCACTGTCTCAAACCAAAGACCACATTTTTTCATGTACTGTACCCTACTTAATAGCAAATAAAGATTTTGTATTTGTATTTGTATTAATCAATTGAAGGACCAAATTATGCAAACGCGGTTATTTACATTACATTACAAGTAGGGTTACTTGAGTAAAGACCGTTTCCTATTTAACAAGTAAATTTCTACTTTTTGTACTCTTAAGAAGATACTTTAAAAATACACTTGTTTAAAAACAATTGTGTTGTTTATTATGAGTATTGGTTGCTTGTCGAAGCTGACCCCTAATCAATAGGCTGCTAATCAACTCCTAAACAACTCACCTTTGACTTATCGTACTATCTGGCATTCTCCGAATCTGGCATTTAACGAATCTGGCTTTTTGCGTTATTGACAATTTGCGACAATATATTATCAACATCTGTCATTTTGCGTTTTTGTCACTATGCGCCTAACTAAACCGTTCACTCGAGTGCCTGTCTGTCCGTCTGTCACAGCCAATTTGCAACGTATCTACTGGACCGTTTCAGTTGAAATTTTGTACATGTATGAATATCTCGACGTATACTCAGCCTCGAAAGACAAAACCTGCGAATAATCGTGGGCACAGTGACCGGTCACTGTCTCCTAAACAAACACCTCTACACTATAGGTAACACAGACAGCCCTCTCTGTAGGGCATGTCTCACTACAGACGAAACTGCCAACCACGTAGTCCTGGAATGTGAGGTGGTTGCGTCACAACGTAATGAAATCCTTGACAACCCAAGGTCGCTCCGCGAAGCCTGTGAAAGACCCAGGAAACTTCTGCGCTTCTGGGCGGAGCTAGGCTGGTTATATCCGTAACCATCATACCCCTACGCACAAAGGACCGAATTTGAGTCTAAGTGCGGAAAAGGGAGTCCATTCTCATACTCATACTCATACTCATGTATGAATATCTGTGACCCAAACATGCATGTCTAACGAAAATAAACGATTTATTGATATGAGGTCAATTTTAGGGGGCAAATCAGTAGATTTTAAAAAAACTTTGCAAACTGTTCCGTGCGGCATTTCGAATTAAAGGGCTTTTTGTAAAGATCTTAAATATATTTTTATTATTATTATAAAATATATATTTGTACAAGTAATTTAACAAAATGGTCGAAAATTGACCATGCCGGGGGGCATAAGGGGGGGGGGGGATAAGGGGTTATCTCCGAAGTTACTGAGCCTACAATTTAAAAAAAATAGAGGATATAGATCCTTACCTATAGATTACAGGAAAACCTATAAGAAGTCTGGTCTTAACTTGCGTTCATACTTTATAGGATTAAATTGCCGTTACAAAAAAAAATTTGGCCGGCATGTCGTGGGATATCCGAATCACCCCCATGTATGTACCATGACTTTTTATAGATTTTGAGTTATAATTTTTTCCCGATTTTCCGAGAAATTTAGATACGTTGTTGAAATGTTGGTCTAAAGTAAATAAATTCCATGGAACGTACTTCCATGAATTATGACTTAAATTTTCAACTTTAAATTAAAATATTAATCAGGTTTCTAGTTAGCTTAAAAAATGCGCCAGACTTTCACTACTAAATTTCGCTAATTTGGCTAAAATCGGTCTTCAAAGAAAGCAAGGTCGAAAATTCTTAAAATTAGCCACCTGTTTTTTTTATATGCCACTATTATTGCTATGGCAATCTTTACGGCATTTCGTGTTACACTGTTGAAATCATTTCTTGTGCAGGTGTAGGAACACAACATTCAAGATAGCAGTTAAGCCATAGTTTGTGAGTCCGCACCACAGAAACATCAACTATGCCACTCAGTCGCCCCACTTTTCCAAATTTTGTTTACAGCAACCAACCTTTGTATGAAGACGGTTTAATGTCTTCCAGATTGACCAAGATTGGTAGTATCTCGGTAGGTGTTCTGTAAAAAATCTTTCATACAACAATGTACTCTCTTAGGGGCTGAATTTCAATACCATACCTTTTCTGTAAGCCGTTTTAACAGAAACTTCAGCTAAGTGACTAAATTTTAACTTTCTATCATACATAAGCCATATGGACTGGGCGAAAATTTTACTAGAAAAATAATGTTTAAATGATATAAGAGACAAATGCTAAAACGTGTATTCAATAATATTTGTTAATGTGCATTTGTGCTATATTTCAGGTCCTTAAATAAAAATTAAAATGTTTCCTCATACAAATTTTCCCACTCAATTTCACCCCTTAAAATGCATCCCGCATTTCGCTAAAAACATCTAAAGCAGAATTTTTTATTTACAAACAGTATCATAGATACCAACTTATATACTTAGTCTGGCCACTGATTTGGTCTGGCCATAAATACTGTTGCAATTAAAATAAAAATAAAAACACTTGAATTTGGAATTTTGCATTTTTATATGATTGTGCATTGAGATTTCTCATTTTGGCGCCAATATATTGTACAATATTTTGCGATATTAAAATTGAGTCACAGTGATTCGGTTCTCTATAACACCCGATAAAGAGAACCGAATCGCTGTGATTGCATTACACAAAGTAGGTATGGAGCCAAATGCAAGTTTTAAAACTCTCCATACGCTTAGTATTAGGTAAAATGTTTGTGTACCGGGCTATTAATAGGTACAATGAGACCTCTTCTGTTTGTGACAGAAAAAGATCTGGCCGGCCACGTAGTGTTCGTACGAAAAAAGTGGTCAAAGCAGTAAGGGAAAGAATTCGAAGAAATCCTGTCCGAAAGCAAAAGATTTTATCTCAGGAGATGAAGATAGCACCTAGAACCATGTCGCGTATTTCAAAAGGTGACTTAGGACTTGCAGCCTATAAGAAACGTACTGGTCATTTCTTACCTAATAATTTAAAAAAGAATAGGGTGGTATAATCGAAACTACTACTGAAACGGGTACGCAAAGTGAGGTCACAGAAAATAATTGTATACGGATGAGTTTTTTTTTCTATTGAACAATATTTTAACAAACAAAATGACCGTATTTATGCTCAAAGCTCTAAGAAATCTTCCCAATTAGTCGACAGAGTGCAACGTGGGCACTATCCGACTTCAGTGATGGTTTGATGGGGTATTAGCTATAAAGGAGTGACTGAGCCATACTTTTGTGAAAAAGTTATCAAAAAAGCGGCACAAGTGTATCAAGATATTGATATTGAGAAGGTAGTAAAGCCTCTTAATAACACCGAGTTAAATAACCAAGAATGATTCTTCCAGTAAGACTCGGCGCCGGGTCATAAAGCTCGGTCTACGCAGTCTTGGTTAGAAACGAACGTTTCGGACTTCATCAGATCTGAAGACTGGCCGTCGTCTAGTCTCGATCTTAATCCGCTGGATTATGATTTATGGTCAGTTTTAGAGAGTACGACTTGCTCTAAACGCCATGATAATTTGGAGTCCCTAAAACAATCCGTAAGATTGGCAGTGAAGAATTTTCCCATAGAAAGAGTGCGTGCTTCTATTGATAACTGCATTGCAGCCAATGGACACCACTTTGAATTAGCTTTTTATATTTCAAATTGTTTTATATTTATGTATTAAACTAAGTAACACACTGTAGTAATAAATGTTATTTGCATTAGATTTTTTTTTCATTGTTTTAGTATTTATGTCAAGACTACGGTATTTTGAACTTCAGGAATGACAAACTTTCATACAAACTGTAATCGTAATTTTCACCTTTTAGGGGTAAATTTCCCAAAGTTCAGCCTTATTCCTTGTCTTTATTGTTAAAGGAACGTCTATGCAAAATTTCAGTTTTCTAGTCTAAGATCCAAGAGTTTTGACGTTGATGAGTCAGTCAGCGAATGAATAAGTGAGTCAGGACTTGTCTTTTATATATTACACAGGGTGTTTGGTAATTATTACATCAAACCGAACTAGCCTATGTTAACATATGCATGTAGATACTATGGTGAAGTCAGAAATTTATTTTTACCATAAAAAAAAACTTTTAGAATCCATGTTTTCTTATAAAAATGATGATAATTATCAAATTTTAGTATTTATATGTTAGCATATACCTTTTTCGGCTTGATAGGGTCATAACTAAAGGATTCGATTCGGGATCCCTGGATTCCGGTTATATTTTAGTCCCGAAATTTTCGGGATTAAATTTAATGAATCCCGGGATTTTTGAGATGGATACCTTTTTTAAATATGTTAATAAAAATGTGCGTGAAACGCGACGCACTTACCTTGATTTGACATTTGGCAACCATCTTGTTTACACAGCTGATTTCATTTGTTTTCGCTAACGACCGGTATCGGATTATGTGTAAAAGTGTGTAAAAAATTCCGCTTTACGTCGTGTAAGTATTGATTTTTTTTTTTGTTAATTGGTGATAAACAATGAATTTATTAAAAAGTCTGAGTAAATATAGATGAAAAACAACAAATGTTATTTTCTGTAGCTCTAAGAGGTTAAGAGGAGGAGGTTCTTTATTTTATAAGAAGAAAGTATAATTTTGTTTAACCGCCTTTTTGAAGATTTTAAACTTAAATATTCTATTTCCTCACAAAACTAAAAGTTAAATAAAAAAAATGATTTTGATATGTTTTACTGTCTTTTTGTTACCACTTTCCATTACCAATACAATCCCGGGACTATCCCGGGATCCCGAGATTAACTGTAGGTAATGACGTAATCCCGGGATTAGAAAAATCGACCGGGATCGAATCCTCTAGTCATAACCTAACACAGTGTAGAAGCGGACCGTGGGCTCCAAAGCAATGGCTTTGAACGCAACCGGGATTGATCGTATAGATGAAGAGGGAGAGTCATAACCAAGATTATACTGTAAATTATTTACTAAGTAATACTTTTGTTTCTTTAACAGTAAACACAAACATAAAATAATGCTTTAAACCGTCTCTTGGCATTAATATGACTTACTAAATATTATAAGACCTTTATGTAAAACTGTATTCTTGCAAATATATATATATTTGATATTCATTTGATTCGAACAAATTTACTTTACCAATTAAAATAAAACATAAGTTTTTGTCATATGCGAAAACGTAAGCATGATTAAAGTTAGAAACAGACAAATAAAATTTGTTTAATAATTAGAACTTACTTGTCACTCCATACAATACGAAAAGTATTTCACAAGTTCGAAAAAAATTGTACATTTTAGTTAACTTAAAGAAAACCCTACGATATGTTATAGATACTATGCGATTGGAAGTTAGTGAGCGCACTGAATAATGAGGATTTTAAAATTTCCTTTTATAGATTGTCCCCAAAACTAATATTATTGATAAACTGAATTTTGCTGAAAACAGGATGTGGTTTGAGGCGATAACGTAAGGTATAGGATAATTAAAATTTTAACATATCGCTTAAACCCATATTCTGCATTTCTTACATTATGTCCCTGAAACTAATATTATTTAAATAAACTGAATATTGCTGAAAACAGGATGTGAGGATAAGGTAAAACTACCAATTATAAATTTAAAGTTCATCATTTCAGCCACAGGACGTCCACTGATGAACATAGGCCTCCCCCAGTGATATAATTAGGGGGGGACTGCTAATACTCGCCACGCTTGGCAGACGAGTTGGCGAGATTAATATTACGCACGCAGACGCTGCTGCCCGTTTTGTGCTACAGAAATTAGTCGCCTCTTCCAACACGTCCGTATTGAAAATAAAGAAATTTGAATTTGGTCCCATGGGACTGGAATATGATGCGGAATCTCAGGATACCGAGCTTAATAAATATTATACGGTAAAATCGTCTGTGGATGATAATATTGATAACAGTATAACTCTGAAAGTACTGATATTTTGAGCTAGGTGTCTTAGCAACAATTGTTCTACATTATGGCGCTATGCACATTGCACACAGAGAAACTTTTTTAATTTGGAGCAACTAAGCGTCTCGTTGCATACAATAATTTTAAAATAGTTTGTGTGTTTGTTAATGTTTCCGTTTTATTTATTTACGCTGACGTTGTTGCAGGCAAAAGCTAGCAAATAATAAATAAGTATGTATAGCGACATAAGGCCATACATTTGAAATGTTGTTTAATGTTCAGGGAAAAATGAATTTCTCAGTATTTCAAATAACATCCTGTTCGCGATAATATTAATGGTTAAAATAACTAATTAACTTTAACTACCTTTAAAAGCATTATTAGTACCTACCATCAATCATCGTCATCTATATCAGGCTTTGGAGTTCCACAGCTGGACATAGGCCTCAGCGAGCGAGTCAGGGATTTTTTTTGGATTCAGCTTGCTCAGCTCTGTCTGTTTACTTTTGACATTGTTATAATACTATTGTCACGGAAGTGGGTACGGGATTGGAAGAAAACGACAAATCTTCCTAAAAGCCGATTTATTCCTCTTCACACAAGACACACAGACGCAGCCCCGATGAGTGATAGAGTTCCGAAGTAGCACTGACGTAGTCTCCTTGTCTTTCACGGTCCTCTTGACGGACACAGCACCGACGTGGTCCTCTTGACTGACATAGCCCCATCGTAGACATCTTGACACACACTGACACAGTCTTCTCGACGGACTTAAACCGCACTATACTGCACTGTACTGTTCACTACAACTAGACACTATTGCACTTCACTACTTTCACTTTTCTTCCTTCTTCCTTTTGTTTCCGCTTCACTAGACTTTTACTAACTGCCCGTAGACGTAGTGCAGCTCGCAGCCCCTTATACGTAGGACACACTATTTTAGTTAGTTTTGCGTAACTTAAAAAAACAAGATGTTATAACCAAAATATTATGTTTATTGCTTTTTAAAATACTCTCCTTTACATTTTAAACATTTTTTCATGCGATCGAACCATTTTTTAAAACAGGAGGATCACAGATTTCAGATCTGTGGTCCTCCTGTTTTCTACGTGCTGATTGCACGCTATCACTGCCTCTTCGGAGTTGGTAAAAGTAAAACCTCTCATCAAATCTTTGATTTTGGGGAAAATACAGAAATCATAGGGTGCTAGGTCGGGGCTATGCGCTGGATGGGTGATGAGTTGTACTATTTCGGAAGCTAAAAATGACTTTGTTTTGGTGGCCGTGTGTGAAGAAGCGTTGTCATGATGTAGGAGAACGCGGCTTTTGGGTCTTTTTTTGCGAACTTTTTCTAACCCCCTGGGTAAACAAATGGTAGATTACCACTCGGCATTAACACTCTTTTGATCTTCAAGTGGAATTGTACAGATGGGACCCGTAGCTGAGAAAAAAAACGCAATATTTTTTTTAACAACGTTTCTTGCCTGTCTCACTTTTGTTGACCTGTTCTCATTTTCAAACACCCATTCACAAGATTGCGGTTTTTTTCGGGTTCAAAACAATAAATCCACGTTTCGTATCCTGTGACAATGTCATAAACAGCATTAGAATGTCCGTGGTCATACTTCAGTAGCATCTGTGAGCACCATTCTTCTCTAAACCTTTAATTCTCCATGTAAAATTTTCTGAATTTGGCTCATACCAATCCCCAATAGTCCTCGAATTGTCTCATAGGTAATCCGCGGGTTTTCTTTAATTAGCCGCTTAACAGTAGCCACATTATTTTCGTTGACGGCAGTTGAAGGCCGCCCTTCACGAAATTCGTCATAAAAAGAAACTCGACCTCCAGTCTTGCGGAGAGAGAGAACTTTTAAAATCATAAAAAATCATCGCTCTAAAATCTTTTCGTCTTAATTCCATTTTCGTTGCGTACGTAGAACTTTGATGTGTGATAAAAACAATTGACAAATCATTTCACGCCAATTGTTTTTTTTTTATTACTAAGAAGGTTGCAACGTAAAAAAATATAACATTCGAAATTCAAATAGTTCCGATTAGCTAGAATTGCAAAACTTTTAGTGTGCCCAGTGTATACCCCTAATCGAAACTTCTAGACCTTAATTTCGATAGTCTTTTCGATTGTCATTTCGTTTATCTTCTTTTTAGTCGGTTCCTGTATTCATTAGAATTTTCCCCATTTTAATCGAAACATTTATTTACAAGTTAAATTTTCTAGAAGATTCCAAAAACGCTAACAAAACACTTTTTTATCCTTTTCGTTGGCTGGGTTTGAACTCGCGGCCCACAGAACATAGTTTGTCATCTTAGCCGTTAAGCCAACGGTATTTGACTGATGTCGACGTCACACTATGATTTTGATTTTTGATTTTCGATTTTCGATTTTCGATTTTCGATTTTCGATTTTCGATTTTCGATTTTCGATTTTCGATTTTCGATTTTCGATTTTCGATTTTCGATTTTCGATTTTCGATTTTCGATTTTCGATTTTCGATTTTCGATTTTCGATTTTCGATTTTCAATTTTTGATTTTTGATTTTTGACTTGATTTTTTGATTTTGATTTTGATTTTGAACGTGAATTTTTTTCTTCAAGCGAACATTTGGATAACTGAAGGGGGTACACTTGACAAAAAAAAAATGCACTAACCCTAGAGTGCTCGCGCTATGAGCATTTTGCCGCTCGCGGCACAATATTTGTATTATTTTGTACACGATGCATTTGTCAAGGTCAAGCGTCTTAGTAGCTGCCTCCCCGTTACTCACCTCCTTGTTTTAGAAATTAGAGTAAATTCCGTGCGCAGAAAAGAGAGGTTGTTGCAGGTGTGTCGCGTTTAACGGCAAATTGCTCACTGCGCGACTACTCATGTAAGTACAATTTTTAGGCCTGGTTTTACACTTTAGTTGAAATCTAATTAGTATTCATTGCCTATAGTATTGTTTTGCTGTAAATATGGTATTAAAATTAATTTTTGGTTTGTTTTGATCAATTTTTTGCTTTGTTTTGCTCAGTTTATTTTATATCTTTTCAGATAATCACTGCGTAAAATGAATAAAAAAGACAAACAAATACTTGCGTAGATAGAGAAGGAGAGATGACAAAGAAGATGATGCGCATAGTTCATCACGAATAGTGTCTGAAAGTGACCGGGAAAGTGAACATAGTGATCATAATACTGACACGGAGCAATCAGCGGCAGAATCTGACAAGGATGTGCCATCAACCTCTCGCGTAACACCTGTAGTGTCCCCTGCGCCTATCCAGGAATCATTACGACGCGGTCGTGGACGCGGTTGCGGACGTGGTCGGGGACGTGGTCGTGGACGTCGTCGCGGAGGTTTAGCCACAGTACGCCACCCACGGTCGCTCAATTTGTGCATTTAGATCATTGAAATATACCCTCTGGTAGGGAAGGTATATGTGCAGTGTGTCCGTCCAAGAAAAATAGAAGGACGAAAAAAGGGTTCAATAGATGTGAAAAGTTACTATGCAACGAACATTGCATGTACATGTGTTAGGATTGTTTTGCTAAAATACAGGTTGTAGATGATAAAATAGTGTAATTTAGCTATTAAGTGTAATTTCTATTTTTATATATAAATAATTGTAAAGAGTTTGCAAAAAACCAAGAAATTTTACTTAAGATTTCCCAAAGCATTATTTTCTAATTTTGAAGTATAAAACTTTAACTAATGTTTCTTATTATGATAAATTATGTTATCCCTTAAACATAAATATAAAATCATATAACTCCTATTTAAAAAAAAAAACGTATTCAGTATGGGCGGTAAAATGCTCCCCACGCGATCACTCTAGGGTTAAAGCTATATTTAATTACCTATGCAAATGGATCACTAAATCGAAAAATCTAAAGTTAGTGCGTGTGGAGTTAGAAGCTTGGCTCTTCGTGAGATTTGATAACTTTTGCAATGCGTGCGACAGAGCGTGCAATATGATCTCGTCTTGGCCACATTTTACATAAAAATGGTTTTTGTTGGATTTGACTTCTCTTTGTAAGTTGATTATGATAATATTTTTTTATTCAGTTTTGGGGTAATTTACTATAAATCCTGAAATATGTATTTTATTATTTTTCCCTCCCTACATTTTCTCGACCTCTAGCATCAAAATTTGCGGAAGTTTCCTACAAACTTCCAACCCTTAATCAAAAGGGTTGGGAGTAAACGTTTCAAGTTTTAGAATTATTTGTTGTGTGTGTACTAAACCTAGCTTACATACCAAATTTCAGTTTTCTAGGACTTCAGGAAGTACCTTAAGAATTTTGATGATCATCAGTGAGTCGTGACGAGATCAGGGTATTTAAGTAACAATAAAATCTAAGGTATTAAAGCTATGCAATTGAAACTCTATATGTTTATTAAGTTTACTATTTACATCATATCTCGAGAATTTTGTTAAATCTGTTAAAATCTCAACCCAAGTTATGAGGGTTCAAAAAACGACGATTCGCTTTGAGAAAAAGTATGTAAGTAGTACCCTTACGCTTCGCTTGGCTTGTCTTGGCGGAGACACTGTCGTGCTCCTAGATACATTACAGCGGCTCGTTGTTCTGTTACAACTAAATGCTCTAGTCTATACTTACCTTTAAATAATGATACAATGTCAGTACACTATACATCATGCATCTCCCAATCAATAGGCACAATAATACGTTCTCATTTAACATCCAATTTAAATGTCATCAGCTAGTTTGAAGCTATTTAAAGCACAAAAGTAATTTGCTGAAAGCAGGGTTGCTAGTCTAACCTTAATATTATTATTATTTAAATATTTTGTGATAACTTTATTAACTACTTATATCTAACAATGAAAAACCGGCCAAGTACGAGTCGGAATCGCGCACGAAGGGTTCCGTACCCATTGACTTATAAATCAATGTCCGTATCGTTATTAGCAAAAAACGGCAAAAATCCCAATGTATCTGATCCCCTTTTAAATATTTATTTCATTATGTTTTTAGTATTTGTTGTTATAGCGGCAACAGAAATACATCATCTGTAAAAAGTTCAACTGTCTAGCTATCGGTTCATGAGATACTGCTTGTTGACAAACAGACAGATAGACAGACGGTCAGTTGGGTACGGAACCCTAAAAAAGTAAATCTTGGACGTCGTTTTAACTTTTTTCTAACTGTTGTATTAGTTTAAACTTTGTAAGTATGGGTAACATCTGATTGATAAATTAAATAAGCGCTAGACAACACTTCGCTTGTGATTTGAATTTTAAATTTATTCGCCAAGCTAATCATTTCTTCATCAGTATATTATCACAAACTAAGATTGGTAGTTTTACTGTCGATTCATGGCACATTGTGCTTCTTAGGCTGGTTTATCAAAACAACTGGCAAAGTTGGGATACAAGTTCTGGGTAACCACATGCACACTGACCAATGAAAACGGATCTCTGCATGCGGGTCCCATGGCATTTGTTACAGAAATCTTCAGCGCGCCGCATGCTGGCTTTAACACTACTTAAAATGCACTTTTCTATAGTACGTTTATTACATGTAATAGGTAAAGTATAATCTATTTATAATCGTTAACAGGAAAACATTTGCTATGTCAATTAAAGTGTTCCAGTTGATAATAAATAAATTTAGCGTGCTCGCATTATTTTGTAACCTTAGACCATTATTTTCATTAAACGTTCAGATATTTGTTACTCAATTACGCTTTAACTCAGTGGTGAGGTGCTTGTAGCTCAGCGGCAGCAGTGCATTGGTAGTGATTACCAAAATCAAGCCCACATTGCGGTCGTGAGTGGATGGGTGACTATTCCGACCATATTTAGTTACTGATGACACAAACATCTGCTGCGGAAGGTACGTTAAAGGTTGTTCTCGGCTAATCATCACTTGATAATAGTCGTGAAGCCTAATCAGAGGCCTTAAGGCAGCTTGATAACATTTGACAATAAGGTTTAGTCACTACCCTTAGTACACTCCTCCTCCAATCCGCTCTGGGCCCGCGTGATGGAGTATGCCCCAAACCACCTTATAGTTAAGGTGGGGCCTATGCCTTGCAGTGGAATGTTTATAGGCTAACATAACTTACGCTTAAGAGGCTGAATGTAATTAGCTGAAATGTCACTTACATAAAGAGATACTTACTTAACACATATTATATTTAATTCCGTGTTTGTGTTTCCGTAGGATGATTATTTATTCCCTTCGGGCCAGGGGCGTGCATCCCATATAGGCTATTATGCAGAGCCTACCTTCATAAAAAACCGACAGAACAGCTAACCATAATTATTAATTACGTATTCAACAATAAACAATAAATTTTAATATTCTGTGACCATTTTGTCCTCTACCTGTACTTATTCCTTACTAAAGCGCGCAACTTAGATTGTTACTGTGCAATTAACCAATGTTAGGCTGCCACAAGATCGCCTACCGTTTCACGCCAACTTAGGTACTCAATTTTCACTCACAGCCTACCCCCATCTGAAACCAATGCACGCCCCTGCTTCGGGCTCAATTCCGAAGTCTACACAGACGAAGTCGCGGGCAGAAGCTAGTATTCTATACAACGTGTAATTCCAAATACCCAAAACCTCTTAGATGATTCAAATTCTCAAATACAAAAGCTTTAATTTAGAATCAACATACAAAGAAAATAAAAAAAGATTTTCTAACAAATTATCTCACGTGACCAATAAGTTAATTAAACATAGTTTTTATTTTTTGAGATTTTGTTATTGGTACCAAAGAAAAAGTCGTTGTATTTTAGCATAGCCTCTAAAAGGTTTTCCGTATTTACGTTAATTAATTACGGGATATGAGACAAAAATTACATTCCGAGATATAATAATATATTAGCACGTGGCAACCCTATGATAGTGAGCTCAAGTGGGCGGCCCATAGGCGTTTGGCGCACTTCCAGAAGATTTCTCAGGTAGCATCAGCTAAGGCAGGTCTACAATATTTGTACTAGAATAAATAATTTAGTAACCACTACACAACACACGTATTTAATGGTCCCTTAGTAAGGAAGTAAGATTTTGTTTGTCAAGGTACTAGACAGTCAATAGCCAGAGTGGCGTCTCTTGTCACACCCAGACATAAAAGAATTTACAAAAAAACGTTTTCTGTGTTAATGTTTCTTTTAAAAGCCAAGATTTACACTGCAGAGCAAATGCTTATCCTAAATCTGTTTAATCTTCTTTACCTACAGTCAAATTTAGCTAACCATGGGAAAGTACTAGTCAAGATCGTCTTGCCACCTTTTTCTTGCCTTACCCTATAAGACGAGTATAGTCGTCAAATGTAAACTAGTATGTGATTTCAAAGGGTCTCCCATTAGGGGAGACCGGGGATAGTTGAGTATAGGTATTGGTTGACTAACTGTCAAAAACTAGACATAATCGACAGTGTTGCGTTTTTAACTGAGTGCTAGACATGCACTGCTGCGTGTCCCGCGACTGAGCGGGAAGAGGAGACTGTTTTTTGCACCCAGTGAATATTTTTAACAGAACAGTAAAATTATAATTATTCTGATATTTAGTCAACCTACCCCTATAGTCAACCATCCCCGGTCTCCCCTACTTATGCCCAGTTTGTCAGAAAAATATGTAAAAATATATGCAAAAAATTGTCAACACCTACACAACATTTTGAACATAGTATTTGTTTCTAGAACCTATACTTCTCGAGAAAAAAATATTGTAATCATTGAAAAAACCAATTAAAAAGATTATCTTTCTTCTTTTTAATTCGTTGATTGTATACTTCGTCTTTTTAACACTTTGATTGATAGGCCGATATTATAGCTAGCTATTACAACACAACTAAGCATAGTTTCTTTAACAGTTGCGTTTGTACGGAAAGTATTATTTTCCTCAATATTCGATACCTAAAGACTTTCGTAACAGCCACGTTTTATTGCGCGCTGTTATGAACCGTATTTTTATGAGTTTTCGGCCGATATTCCTAACAACATTAGTTGAGTCGCTAATTTAGGGGCTAAGGGAAACATCGGTGTTTTTGGTTTACCGCTTACGCTTGGCTCGAAAAATCGTTATAAGTACGGCAAATGTGAAACAAAACATCTCTGTTTAGCCAAATGGTCGACTGGCAGAACTGAGCAAAAAACTAGTCGTAGTTACCGCAAGTGTCTAAGTCCCCAAAGAAGTCCAGCCAGTCACTTTTTAGACCGGCATCAATAGTCAATAAATCAATAAAATCAATGTATTTCTGTAAAAAGGCCTAAATTGAGCTCTTTAACACGTTCCAATTTTTTTTTACACTACCACTGCTTCAGGACAATATTATGGGCTAGAGCCGAGAAGAAGCCGCGCAAGAAACTTGGTCAATGTTGTCGACCTCTTTTTAATAGTTTGTTTACAACAAAATAATATGTACCAGTATTTAAGTATTTAACTCCAGACATTTTTGTCATTTAAATAGTCATTAACAGCACAATAACCTTTTTCATTAAAATAATATTAACGTGCGATTTAAACTTAAACTGGCTAGTTCAACAATAGACTGTGCTAATTTGTTATAAAAGCCAATACGTTAATTCCCCATGAACGAATAACCCACTTTAAGCAGTCTGAAATTTGAAACAACAAGTTTATTTTTACTCCGGGTATTAAAAATTATGTTAATTAAGCTATAACTCAGAATAACGATTAAACTGTGAATAGTACACACAGCAACAAGCCACAACCAATCATTGTCGGGGTGGACGATGGGGGGTTGTGGTCAAATTCCTAAGTGATTGAGCCGGGAAGGGTCGCCGTTAGATTGTGGAATAGGGGGGTAAGACACGTTTCAGACCACGAAAACACAAAATCATGTTAACTAAAATACAATAACTAAAATATTTATTGAAAAGTTAAAAAGTTCTTTAAATGTACTGACGACAAAACTGACATAATTTTAGAATAAAAAAGGTATTAAAAAAAGGTATTCAAAGCTTTTCTCATCGGCCGTCATTTCTAGGTGTTAAGCCACTTAGGTCGCTTCCAACCGGCCAATCTGGAAGTCACTGGGGGAGACCTATGTTCAACAGTGGACTTCCTATGGCTGAAATGATGATAGCTTTTCTGTATTATATTTCATATTTCCATACTAATAAATAAATGCGAAAGCGTACGAAAATAAACAAATACGATTTTCGCATTAAAAGTCGTATTTGTTTGTATGCTTTCGACAAAACTACTAGGTAAACAGATTTTAATTAAATTTGGTTTAGAGAAAGCTTGAACTCTATCGAAGGATTTAGCTTATATTTAATAAAACCTCTAAGCATTCAGCTAGGGAATTATATTTCCAATTAATTTCTTTTAGATGTTTGATATATACCCATCACCATTGAGATATATACCCATTCCAAAATATAAATGACACAACTCTTACTAACTAACAACGATATCTACTTCAAGAAATTTGCAAACAAAGTGAAAGGTCGTGAATTCTAATCCTAACCAGGGACAGTTGTTTTTTTTTCAAGTTAAAATGATATCTTGCATATTAGGTGATCATTAGTATCAAAACTGTAAGAGAATATCTCTTGGTGGTTACTCCCCAGCCAGCCAGATATGATATGATATAGTGATAATTATGTCGACACCAACTGTAAAAATATGATAGACATAGCCGCCATGTTCAATTGCCGGGCCGGTGACGTCACATATTATGATTGCTGATTCGATAAAAATTCAAAATGGCGGCTATACCTATCATATTTTTACAGTTGGTGTCAGTATACCGCTATATCATATCATATCATATCGTGTTTTGGTCATGCTAGGGGGGCAGAGCTACATACTTTTGATTACAGTCAGTGTAAATACCTACCAGTAGGTAGCAATAAAAAACAAAAATCTTTTTCAGTACTTCACCTGTGTAAGCCTGCCTTTTGGAAACTTTTGCAAAGAGCTATAAAAAGTAATACTCCTGCATAGGTTCGATACAAAGTTGCCGACGCTATAAAATACAACAAGTATGTCTTTTAAACTAAAATAAAATATGGTGAAACGTACGCAGTTAAAAAGTATTTAGTTTTTGAATGAACAACTACAGCCCAGCATTATATTATTTTTACAGCAAGATGCTAAAAGCGCCTTAGATACTCGCATGAGTAGCAAATATGGCAAGTATAATGCACCATAAAGACATGCTAGTTACGGGCCTCACTTTTAATTCTACAATTTTGTTTTTAGTGTTAACTGCCGACAAAATTTTAATATTGACACTGAAATAAGCGTAGTTTTAACGCGCGAATCTGGAAGTCACTGGGGGAGGCCTATATTCAGCAGTGGACGTACTATGGCTGAAACATTGAAAAAAAAAGGAAAAATGATGAATAGTCCAATACGTGTGTGTGTGTGTACCTATAGTGGGGGTGTGATTATGCTGGGCATCTGTAACTTCTGTGGCGTTTTTAGAGTTTCGTAGTAAGGCAAAAACGAACCCTAAATCTGATCACATCGTTGTCCATCTGTCTGCCCGTCAATACCATTTTTCTCAGGAATGTAGAGGTATCGCGTTGCAATTAATAGAAATACTCAACCTGTGAAAAAATCAAACTTCTAAATCAATGCAATGCATAAGAAACGGCTGTTTAAGCTGCATATTTTGACATGCAAGGGAATCAAAACGTATTAAGGACTTCCCGCTGACAAAGAATCATGTTTGGTAAGAAGCAGTGTCTTATAGAAAACTTCCAAAAATCGTAAATTTGTAGTCACATTTAAAAAAAAACATAGGAAAAACGGTAAAAATCGTCCCGCTCTTTCCGATATTGGCAGGTAATACCAAATACAAATAACTTTACATACAGAGTTTTTGGTGAGTTGTCACTTGGTGGTACGTAATTAATGTGCTCCTGGCTTAAAATAAAAGTGATTTGTAATCTCTGATCACGTTATCGGAGCACCGGCGGCACCGGTTGGCAGCGATCGGCTTCGCTCGTGAATGAATACCTTTTAATCGGCTGGCCGAAAGATTTATTTGGTTTTAAATTAGCTGGCGCACCTTCGCTTTACTTGAAAATTGATTTATGACACAGCGGATTTTGTGTGGGTATGAAAATTGGTCTTATAATCTAAAAAATGTAGATACATCTACCTACCTGCGTTGCTTTTAGTCAAACCAGGTTATTCATGATTGTGAAATAAAAACGTTCCGTCTCATAAGGAGTAAGTGAAAGGGAAAAATTATTGAAAGAGATAGCCGACAGAATGGCTGGCAAAAATAATTTCTATACATAGGTCGATCAATTTTCAAGGCCTAGATATTATCTTTTTCAATCTAGATTGACCCTAAGCCGTGCCTAAGCAAAATTTATCTATAAAAAACCAGGCAAGTTCGTGACGGACCACGCCTAAAGTATGGTTCCGTAGTTTCCTTCACAATTTGCGGTATTTGCTATTACCTGTTTTGCTTAATTAACAACATCATCTAAGTAATTTTCTTCTCCAAGTAGGTACATTTTACAAGTTAGCTCGGTAACATATAAAGTATACTTAACTGTGATAGTTTTCCTTTTAACTTTGTTATTACATAATACTACTGTCGTAGATTTTTTGTCATTTCTTTACGCAACCGCTTTCAAATGGGAGAACACATTATATCTTTTTAAAAATGCAAAAAAGAAAAAAGAATGTAAAATTATGCAAATGGATCAAAAAGATGTTGCATTTGCAGCTGTATCATTTCCTATAAGGATTTGCGTATTTGGAGTAACATGTTGCATCACCATCATCATCACCATTACAGCCATAAGTCGTCTATTGCTGAACATAGGCCTCCCTCAATGGCTTCCGGATTGGTAGATTGATTGGAAACGGCCTGCAACCAATGGCTCCTGCAACATTTTCTGTTTGGGAAACTACACAACGAATTCTTGTTCAAAATACCTCACTGCCTAAAGACGTCGAAAATGAACTTTTCTATGTTGTCTCGGGTCTGCGTGTTCGCCATTTTTTCAGATTTCTATAACAAAAGTGCTTTAGCTACTTATCTTAGAATCAGAGCAATATGTGTAATGTTGTCCAATAATTATTTAAGAGGTCAGTGTTTGTAGCTCTACGCTTTGGCAGTAATTACTAGTTACACAACTCATACCGCAGTTGCAAATGGGTGACCAATCCAGCCACAAATATTAACATATATCAAATCGCAACCATTTCTGTGCTTTTGCAGGAACGTTAGATGTCACTTAACCTAGTTAGAGGCGGCTGTATTACATCTGTCAGTAGGTTTAGTGAATTGTCTTAAGGCACTAGTGCTTATAGACACATCTCTTCACAACACCGCTCTGAAACCGCGTGGTGAAATATGGCCAAAACCACCTCACGATTCAAGTTAGGCCTGCACCCTTTTTTTTTTTTCGCAGGAGAAAATGCGTTAGCATACCATTCGCGTCAGGGTAAGCGGGAGGTTATGTAGGACTCTCTTGCCGGGAGGCAACGCTAGTCGCTGTCTCTCGGCAAGCATACCATACTAAAAAAACCTGCGGTGTACACCTCAACGTATGTTGGTGATGCATGGGGACCCAATGTATAACTTCCATGCATCACCTACGTACGGCTATGCCGGGCCTCAGGCATATGGATTAAGTTGATCCAGTACACACAGGATCACCCCAAGGCTGGCAGGCTGTGCAATGCAAGCATAGGGCAAGGCCTGCACCCTACCGTAGGACATTTAACTTCTTACTTTGAGAGTTATACTTCTTCTTCTGTCGTATCAATGGCGACTCTAGACGGACTGCGACTGGCACTATTAAGGTTCATCACAGGTATCACTATTCTACTATTATGCTTATGATGTAACACATGGCATATACGGGGACGGTCTTTTACAATCCATAGCCACAATTAATCATTTTAGCCATGGGACGTCCACTGTTGAACGTAGGCCTCCCCAATGACTTCCAGATTGGCCGGTTGGAAGCGGCCTGCATCCAGTGGCTTCTTGCAACCGTTACTAGGTCGTCTGTCCACCAGGTACCCACAATTGCAAAAATAAGAATACATTAATAAACGGCTCTTGTTATCATCTGACAAAACGTCCATTCAAAGGCAGTGTTCCGAAATGGTTGCAATTCATTCGTGAAAATGATAAATGTAATTTCAAGCCGAGTGACGCGAACACGCTCCATTATCAAGATGCGCCGACGCAATTTAACCGCCTGTATTGTTTGGAGGGGAAAATGTTTTTGTGTTGTGGAATGTAGTTATTTCTTGCTTTTGTGGATACACGAGTCATTGATTTAAAACAAGCATGGCAGCATTTGAATTCTATTAGGTACACTGCAGATAGCAATCCTCCAGCGCCCTCTCGTAACAAATTATTAACTTAACAAACTATGTACCTGACTAGTTTAATCCTAAGCTTTTATTTGTATGGAATTTGCTCAACCTCGAAGATTTAACCCCTAACTGCTGTCGTGCAATGCTTGCATTTTGTCTTTGTATGTGTGTGTCTAGTGTTAGTTTAGGTGATCCAGATTATGTATTGGGGTTTAAAAAGTTTAAATGGACCCCATGATACCAGTTTCATTTGTCAGATTATCGATACCATCTAAAGGTTAAATACGAGTAGTAGCATTTGAAGACTTCTACTATCCTACCCTAGCTCAACAGATCTGTTTATTGTTATCTAAATATTGTATTTTCAACTCAATTTGATAGACAATGTTTCTTTTCGATTCGAAAGTTAAAAGTAGTTTATAACAACAGTTTATAACTTAAAAAATTTGATTACATGGTTGACTGACTAATGAAAGCTAGCAAAAAGCCAAAAATATTGTAAATCCGCAAGATACTCGTACCATACTTTTCTTGCATGCGTGATTCGACCATTGATCAAAAAGAGACAGTTGCCGCCGACAGCCCTCCCTCTCGTCATGAAAGTATAAGTTGCTGTAACGCGTGCAGCACGCGGAAATGCGCGTGCGTCTCTCCACGCGCTTTTGAAGTGCGCTCACGAATGAATAATATTTTTTTCTTTAATTGCTTTCGTTTAAAATAAGAGACAGAAGACTTCAGAAACTGACAACAGATAGACTATCAATCCTTCAATTACAACTGATTTGATATTGAGACAACAAAGACAATTATCTCGTACATCGTTGTATAGTAGTTCAACTACTTTATGCTACTAAACACAACTGTCAACAAATGTCTTGGTAACAACGCATTGGTAAGCATTTCACTTTGATGCTCGCTTCACGTGCCATTGTTCGCCAACGCTAATAATATAGTAAAAACTTTACCTCGAGTTCACCTTCACTAGATAGTAGTACAGTACCTCTTTTATTTTGGCCATTGAGGCCGAGTCCGACCCGCACCCGGATTGGGTCCAATAGAAAGGAACCTGACCGTGGTCCGGCTACCACTCGTGGGTTAGCCGATTAGTAGGATGCCTTACCCACTGGACACTGACTAGATCACGGCTGTTAGTATGATCCTACGACGCGTTCGGCGCGCACTTGATCATATTTTGACATCGACATCGACCAGGGTGGACCTAGGCAGACCACTTTTACGCTCGCAACTACTGCTTGGTGTAGCTGGATAAGATTCTTGTTCAGTAGTCAACAGCAATAGATCCGTCCAAAAAGAGTCAGTTACCTAAATAAGTACGAGTAGATACTTAAAGAATGGAATATTTGGTAGACTCTTATTTGAAAAACAATGACACGATTTTCATTAGTTGATAACTCGGTCGATATACCGCTGTACTGTCAACCACAAAAAACAAAAATAAAAGTCCGTCAAAAAAACCGGCCAAGTGCAAGTCGGACTCGCGCACCGAGGGTTCCGTACAAACCTGTAAGTAAAAGTTCGCCCGTCACGACAAACGAGTCATAGTTATGGTATTTTTATTGCAAAATGAAAACCTTAACATTACGAAAGGTAAATAGCGGTTTACGATTCATGACGTATTAAAAAAATACTTACTAGATAAAAAACCCATACGTGTGGGGTATCTATGGATAGGTCTTCAAAAATGGTATTAGGTTTTTAATGTCATTTATTTCTTAACTGAATAGTTTGCGCGAGAGACACTTGTGACACACGTGGTAAATGTGCTCCCCCCCTGTAACTTCTGAAATAAGGCATGCTACCTGCATGCTGAACTTCAGCAGTAGCCCTATGGTATGCCATACAGAAATCACCCGAACCCCGCATACAGGCGCTAACGATCAAAGAAAATGCGCCTCAATCTTAGTCCTCAAACCACTTTTCTAGGTCATTTACTTACACTCAATTTAGATAAAACGTTTCCGACCTTCTTCCCATTTTGGGTCAATTTTCATTTAGTACAAAAATGCAAATTTATACAGCCTCGTATCTCGGTTATATGCAAATTCGTGAAACTTGACTATTTTCGGGTCGTTTTTGCTTTGTTACTTGAAATCAAATGAAGCTTACGAAGTTTGAAAATAAAGCGCAGGTCATACGAGAGAAGCAAAAAGAAATAAAAAAAATGAAAATGTTTTATTACATAAAACATTCGTTTCTCTTGTTGTGTTGTGCTCGTCTCGATTCTCCCCTCGTATGGCCTGCTCTTTAACTGAGATATTTTTTTTTCAATAATCATTGGAGATTTCTCTGTGCACACATTCATGTGGGTTGGGATTTTAATTTAAAAATACGTCTTTCAAATCACACTTCCCCTTTATTTCTTAAAACGTGCAAATAAATCAAATAGGAATGTTTTTGGATTGATTTAAGCTAGTAGATCATATATCATGATAGAAAACGTTGAGTTAATTGGAAGAGAGATTACTGAGGATTCCCAACGACCTGGTTTTATGTAGTTGTTAAAGTTAAGACTTTGTACGCATAGGGATGGGAAAGTCCACTCTTTACCATTTCGTATATTATTTGAATACATAAGATCTATTCTGCAAATAATTCGGTAACCCTAAAGCATTTTTAACCCCCGACGAAAACGAGGAGTGTTATAAGTTTAATGTGTGTATCTGTGTATCGGTCTGTGGCATCGTAGCTCCCAGACGAATGGACTGATTTTGATGTATTTTTTTTTGTTTTATAGCTTATTTTACAGAGATGAATCTTAGCTATTTACATGTCCATTTTTAGCGTTCCGTAGTCAACACCCGTTAGTTTCATCATGTCCATCTTTCTGTCTGTCTGTCTGTTCGTGACTTAGCTCAGAGACTTATTTTCTATACATTTTACCACGCCGACCAAAGTGAAATAAAGGCTTAAAAATAATATTTTCTGTTCTATTACGTAAAGTGGTGATAAATATTAATTTCTTTAAGAAGAATGTCGTTCGATATGTTATTTGAAATTATGTGTGTATTTTTTTTTAAAAAGATCTGTGAACGTATTATTAAGCTTTGAAGTGCTATTTTATTGTACAGTTAATGTCTAACACATTCAAACTCAGCATAACACCTAATACGAAATACTTAATCAAAGAAAATGAGGTACTTCCAAGTCACAGATTAATTCTACTTACACAAGAAAATTAGAATGCTAATGAACTCATATATGTATGTGTATGTATGTATATGTAATAGTGCCGTCTTATCTGAATAGGAACTTTATACTGAAATAGTATATATTTATTTAATCATAAAACACTAATCAATCAACACAATCAAAAAATCAACAATACATAAACAACAAAAATAAACTAACCTAAATTTTAAATCTCATTATTATCATCATCATTTCAGCCACAGGACATCCACTTGACTGTTGAACATAGGCCTCCCCCAGTGACTTCCTGATTGGCCATTTGGAAGCGGCCTGCATACAGCGGATTCCTGCAACCTTTACCAAGTTGTCTGTCCACCTTGTAGGTGGACGTCCTACGCTGCGCTTGCCAGTACGTGACCTCCATTCCAGAACCTTTCTGCCACATCGGCCGTCAGTTCTACGTGCTATGTGCCCCGCACACTGCCACTTCAGCTTGCTAATCCGTTGGGCTATGTCAGGGATTTTAAACTAGAATCCACTTATCCAAAAATAAAAGCGTGTCCATGAGGTAAGGAGGCGAGAATGCTTGCAGCATTTCCTCGCTGAATAATAATTAAACAATAGTAATAATAAATTTCAATTTCGGGTAATTAATAATTATTATATTTTATATTTTCCTTGCTCAGAGGCTTAGTATAGCCATTAGAAATTAAATAAATACAAAATGTATGTTTCATTTTCGGACATCAAACCATTATTTTCGGTTACGTTAACATCCTAAACGTCCCTTTTAAGTGCTAGTTACAAGTATCCTAAATAGCAACGGGCCCTAAGTCCCTAACACGTAATTTTATAATCATTGCGGACCCTCCCGAGCGCCTTTCTCTTTTGGACTGTAAATTACTTAAAGATACATTAAATGTATATATAAAGTAAGACTTCTAGGGTAGGGATGTATATTATTATTTACAGTAAGAGTTCTAGGATGAAAATATGAATAAACTAAGTGAAAAGTGCTTTAAAGTACTTGTAAAATAAAATATTAAATATAATTCATGGAGGAAGGTATTCGCCCCAAAAAATTAGAGCACTCTATTTGCCAACTTTAATAATGAACAAAAATCTGGCCAAGTTTGAGTCGCACTTACACACGAAGAGTACCACCGTGAAATACGCAATATTTTAATTTATATGACGTGTAGTTTTACTGATGAGTAAGTATATCTTCTTCTTAAGTATTTATAATTCTTTTGTACATGTGTTTGGCCACTAACTCCTCCCATACGGCTAGACCGATTTAGTTGAAATTTTGTGTGTATAATATATTCTCTGATTTCAATAGGTTCCTGGATGGTTTGAAAACACAATTGGACCCGTTAAGTGGCAGTGCTATCAGGTTCTAGAATTTTTATCTTCTGACACCTGATTTGTACAGTCAACGGCAAGTCAACCTAGCCTAGAAGCACTACAAAGCAAATCTCAGATGGCGCCAGCGTGTTTGGCCTTGTCGCTGATCAAGTAACCACTATGCATGCCACTACGTAAGGGACTTGTCAACCAATGTCCAAGCCAATGCCAATGTTTTTTTTGTGCTGGTTAAATAAACACAAAATGTATTTGCTAGACTTTAACAATACAATGAGGCGTCGTTTTAAACAGAGATACAATTACTGTGCTTATTGACTAATTACCGTAATGTATTTGACGCAACTTTAGCACACGTTAATAACCTATAACGTAGAGATTATTTGATCAGTGACAGAACCACTGAATCAGTGACCAAAAAATCACAACGGGCAAGGCCTAACACCATGCGACAGCTAACGAGCTAAGTGTGCAGTGTAGTTTCCCATTTGGTGACTATATTTACCTAAACTTTTTCGGTAAATGTACGGTTCCCGAGGGATACAAGACAACTGTTTTAAAAAATATAGATGGCGCTTCTTACCGTTAGATGTCGATGTTCAGTTGGCAAAGTTTTTTAAATGTAAAAAAATACACTAGCTGTTCGACTTAGTTCGCGTGGTCTTAAATTAAGGTTAACTATGGTTTTGCAAAATACCTCAGTGCCTAAAGACGAAAGTCTTCAACCAGTGTGTGTTACTAGTAATGACATAAGGAACTGAAACGTGGCCTCTCACTATGGGCCTTATTAGAAAGCTCAAGGTTGCACAGCGTGCTATGGAAAGGGCTATGCTCGGCATTTCTTTGCCAGATCGAATCAGGAATGAGGAGATTCGTAAACGAACAAAAGTTGCTGACATAGCCCAACGGATAAGCAAGCTGAAGTGGCAGTGGGCGGGGCACATAGCACGTAGAACTGACGGCCGATGGGGCAGAAAGGTTCTGGAATGGAGGCCACGTACCGGCAAGCGCAGCGTAGGACGTCCACCTACAAGGTGGACAGACGACCTGGTAAAGGTTGCAGGAAGCCGCTGGATGCGGGCCGCTTTTAACCGGCCAATCTGGAAGTCCCTGAAGGAGGCCTATGTTCAGCAGTGGACGTCCTATGGCTGAAATGATGATGATGATGATGATGATGGTTTTGCAAAGATCACGCGAACAAAGTCGCAGGCAACAGCTAGTAGTTTTTAGAGTTGTATATAGGTAGGTACTATTATGTAGTTGATCAGCGTACGGAACTCTGCGTAGGGCAGTGTCACGTTACTTACATTTATAGCCATTGAATAATTACTTACCACTTATAATAGGTAATAAATCGGTATTCATTCATAAATAATTTGGCGCAGCAAAGATAAATATGTTAAGGTACCGCCCTAAAGTGTGACTAACAAATCAAAGTCACTAATGACTCAAATAAACACAGTGAAATGTATGACCAAGAAGAAAAGCTGTATAGAAATACTTTTGAAAAATTTACCAGATCCGACCCGGTCTGTACATGCGTGTGTGCGTGCGTGCGTGTGTGTGTTTGTGTGCTTATGGACGTGGCATATGTATTTGGGAAGATCTAAATAGAAATTCTCGCAACCAGGAATGAATAGTATAGTTTGCTATAAGTAAGTTCCGTTAGAATAAATATACCGTATGCTACCCGCACGTGCTTGCGTGTGTGGCGTGTAAGTACGCGTTTGATTAATTCTTAAAAATTATAAAATTCATGTGAAATTCGTTTATCACTGAAATAAGGTTTTAAAAACGACTCTTAAAAAAAACGTCTTCCTCATACTAATACAATCTTACGACATCAGAAATCAAGGTGAAAAAAATAAAACGGCACTTCCTTGTAACAGTACTGTATTGTACTGTACTCGATCTATGAAAGGAAATGCTTCAAATACCTAATCCAATTAGCATGTGATTATTATTCATTCGTAAAAGTAGATGTAAGTGGGTGTGAACATAATATAAAAAGATAGAGTAGCAAATAAAACCAGTTTCGCAAAGTACCTTGCTGTATTTGCGGATAAAACTACTATTTGAACCAGCTTGCCTAGCATGAGCACTAGTGATATTAGACGTTGTGTCAGACAGCATCAGAGACTCACATGAGCAGCCACCATGGCTGCTGATGTATGCTGACGATATCGCACTGGTGGACGCGGACAGGGGCAGGCTGGTGAGACGGGTGAACGAGTGGAAGCAGTCGCTTGAGAGCGGTGGTCTGAAACTCAATGTGGCGAAGACCGAGTACCTGGCCTGTAACTCTACAGATCCAACACCCGTTCGCATAGGCGGAGACAAGGTCGAGTGCAAGGACCAGTTTAAATACCTTGGATCTGTACTTCACGCGTCCGGAGACATCGATTGCGACGTCAAAGCACGCATTGCTGCTGCGTGGGCCAAATGGCGAGAGGTGACTGGTGTCATTTGTGACCCCAGAATGCCGGTTAAGCTTAAAGGACAGATCTATAAGTCCATCATTAGGCCTGTCCTTTTATATGGCAGCGAAGCATGGCCGCTACTTGAGCGACACAAGCAGGAGCTGCGTGTCACGGAGATGAATATGCTGCGGTGGATGTGCGGAGTCACGCGTAAGGACCGCGTGAGGAACTCGCGCATCCGCGGTAGCCTTCGTGTCCGTGATATTGCAGACAAACTGCAGGAGAGTCGCCTACGCTGGTACGGCCATGTTTTGCGGAAACCGGCAAGCTACGTAGGAAACAAATGTCTGGCCATGCCGCCACCGCCAGGCCCTGGCAAAAGGGGTAGACCCAAGAAATGCTGGCTTGACGTTGTGAGGGCTGACATGCGTGCCAATGATCTCACAACTAGAGACGCTCAAGACCGCGCGAAGTGGAGGAGCAAATCAAGGAAAGCGGACCCTGGGCTCCAAAGCAATGGCTTTGGACGCAACCGGGATTGACCGTATAGATGATGATGATGCCTAGCATGAGCACTAAAACACGATATGATATGATATGATATAGCGATATATTGACACTAACTGTAAAAATATGATAGTTAAAGCCGCTGTGTAGAATCGCCGTATTATCGATCGATCAAAATGGCGGCTATATTCATCATGTTTTACAGTTGGTGTCGATATATCGCTATTTCATTTCATATCATATCGTGTTTTTAGTAGTCATGCTAGGCAGGCCTGGTGGACTGACGACCTAGTTAAGGTAACGGGAAACCGCTAGATGCAAACGACCTATAGTTACTCGCTTAGGCGTTCTATGGAGGTGGATGAAGTCAAGCAGTGGACTTCCAAAGGCTATGGTGATGATTTAAGAGGCCGTCTTAGAAATCGTCGTATTTCCGTACATTTTGTTCTCTGATTGTAAAGACGTGAATGATAATTGAAACAAAATAACACTTGATTTTAAAAGATTAGTTCTTATTCGTGCATGTAGCGTAAATTGATATTTCATATCATTTCCAAAATAAAAGTAAATCACCAAAAGAACTACCCTTATTTCAGAAAAAATACGTTTGTGTTACGTTTGAACATCGGTTTACAAGAGACTACAAATTATCCTGACGTACCTCCTGAATACTCGTAGTACACCACGTGTTAGAGGGAGACTTCTGTTTTTAAGTTCATTGTGGTATTGGCTCGATCGCTCATCAGTTTGCGACATCGAATGCCTTGTTTGTTATCCAATGACTCACGACCTATTGATATGTTAAGTAATTTTAGACAACACATTACTGCTCCATCACATTACAGTTTTACACGCGTCAATGATAAGACAGTGATGTATACGCATGTTTGGGATTGCTCGTGTTAAATCGGCCGCTCTTTTGTTACGTGTTAAGTATTTAGTTCAATAGTTAGACCGGGAATAGACTGCATGACTAACGGTTGCAATAAATCTGTCAACATCGACAGGCATTTTGATATTAAAACGTAGTCGTCTATTTTAAAAATGTATTTCTGACTAGATCGATTTATTAGTACATATTTGGCAATCAGAAATCATAAAATACATGAGTTTGACAGAATAGGAGCAGGGATAGCATAGTGGTCGAAGTTTTACTACACATATGTGGGTCTTCAGTCCGTAGGTAACTTTGGATTTTGCTGAATATTATCTACTTTTTTATATAACAAAGAGCGATGAGGTAGCATCTAAAAAGAACTTGCACTGAAAATAATTAAAACAAAAATACAAACAAACAAATAAACTATTTCATTTCATTTTATATATCACAACTTTTGTTTGTAAATAAAAGGAGTACCTAATAGTTTTTGTCGCCTTTCTTTTATTTATTTAATTCAGGTTCTATTCATTCCGGTCACTTGCTATTACCTACCTACCCACGTCAGTCCACTGCTTAACATAGGCAACTCTAATCTACGCCACTAAGCCCGCTTCTCGGCTACTCTTCTCAATCCATCGCTTCACCTTGTCGGTGGTCGCCCTACGCTGCGTTTGCAAAGTCGCAGTCTCCAATTAACAATAAATCTACCCTTTTGGTTCTACTCGTATGTGACCAACTCACTGCTGGTCTGGCTGGTGAAAATACAGGGTTACATTTCAAGGTAGTGCCAAATTTTAAAAAAGGTCTGTAGAACAATATACAAATACTTATTTATTGTAATTAATTTGTGTCGTCATATTTCTGGAGTAAAATATACTTAAAAATGTCCGGAAAGAAAAGAAAACGCAAGATGCGCCGTCATTCATCAGAAATCCCAGGCATACGTCGACGCCGCTCCAACAAGAACCTCATGCAGTGCACATACGGTGCAATTTAATCGTGTAATCGTAAATTTTCTACTTATTCTATTTTTCAAATGCAGAATGGAAGAAATAGAAAAAAAAAATGAGATTGTTTTTTACGTAAATCTGATTCTGAGTGGTCCCTGAAAAATTGGCACTACCGTGAAATGTAACCCTGTATAAAGTTGTGCTAATATTTTCTTTATATTTTTTATCTTTATATTTTTAGATACATCTTTTTAGTTCTGTGTTGATGACCTCATTTCTGATTTCACCCTTCAGAGGAACTTGCATCATCACATAGGTCTCTTCACAGCTTTCTGAGCAGTAAATTGGTGTACTAGCATTGTAAGTGTGCATATTTAGTATACCGTGTGGGAACGGCCGTAAATAATACTTCCCCACCGCCAACAGGAGGCGTGTCGTAAGAGGTGACTAAATCCTGTAGCACAAGACGGGCAGCAGCGTCTTCGTGCGAAATCTTATAAAAAACTGATCTCGCCAACCTGCTTGCCAAGCGTTGCGAGTATTGGCAATTCCCCCCAAAGTCATTGGGGGAAACCTATGTTCAGCAGTGGACGTCCTATGGCTGAAATGATGATGATGATGATGATGTCTAGTGTCGATATGTCATGACAAAGCCGCGTATTGGCAGCCTTATCGTCAAAGTCAAGCGAGTGCATAATTACGTCGTCTGTCGTCGCCTTCATTCATGCTGGATCGTTGGCACTAACTAGGCCAACAAATATTAGTGCAAATTTCTATACAATGTAGTTGTGTAAAGTACGCAGTTCTGCAGGACGGTATTACGCAAAGTATTTGATTTAATCACATTTTTACTCTTCTTCTTCATCTATACGGTCAATTCCGGTTGCTTCCAAAGCCATTGCTTTGGAGCCCAGGGTCCGCTTTCCTTGATTTAGTCCTCCACTTTGCAGGCCATTCTTAACCGGCCTCTAGCAATCATTGGGGTAGGGTCCTATGGCTAAAATGATGATGATGATGTTGAAGCCCAAGCTCAAAAGAACACGTTGTGTACGTCAACGTGTTCTTTTTTGATTACTCATGACTTTCAACGGGCGCCTTGACCACCTTGACGTTGTCGCGTTAGGGGTTATTATAGGAAATAAGATGCCCATCACAGCGTACACAAATTAAACGGAATTTATTAAACACACACATATTATTAAGTGAGTTTTAGATTAGAGTTAATGATTGTTATCTTAAATGAAATTATAGAATGTAAAATTATGTGAAACGTTTAGTATAATAAGTGATTTGTTATAAGAAAAATAATATTCATCAAGAAATTATATCATATTTATTATGCGTATAAGCGTTATGTATACTAATCATATTTATTTAAAACATAACACACCCTACACCGACACCCTATATTCTGTAACACTAGTCTATCGTGTAAACATAAAAGAAACCCGTCGTTTTTATTATTTAATAATTTCAAATCGTCTTACATCATACGTCTAAAGCAGACAACCGAAAATTCCCCTAATACGAGAGAGGAGACAGGTAAGATGTATTTAAAATACATCCATAGAATCAGAACACGAAAAAAGTATAGACACTAAAATTTTCGACAAAAAAGACAAAGTAAATTCTTCATTTAAATTTTAAAAAAGTTTATTTAATGAAAATATTTGTGTGTTGAGCACGAGCATTTATACCCGAGTTATTAATGTCAGATAAAGTATATAAGTATGTCCATTTATTATCTAGTCACCATAGTACAAGCTCTGCTTTTTATGATGCTAGATAAGTGACGATTTTTGAAAGAATTTATTTTAGTTTACGAGTAAAGTTCATCAATTCTTTTTTTACGCATTGTGCTATAACTTACAAAACAGCTTAAAGATATTTATCAGTTGATCAGTTTTCGTGATGACAGTGCTGCCTACTTACTCAGCGACTTGATTGATTCAAAAACTAAAATAATTTTGCAGTTTTAGACGTTTAGTAAAGTATCAGTGAGATGACCTAGTCAAGTAGTTTGCGGACTACAAAGCCAGGCGATCGCAGATTCGAATCTCGGAAGGCAGTTATATTTAAGAAGCACTACTAATTTGTACCTAAGTGATGGATTTAATTAATACATTAATAGTTTTTCAAGCTCTAAGCAGTTTGGGGCTTAATGATTGGTGTAATCATTGAAAAAAATCATTTAGGACATTTAAAATATATTTATCAATAACCTTTCTAAATCTAAGCTGTTTTCTTTCACCAAGTGGAGCCAATAAAAGGTAATCCAATATATCAATGATTGACAGAAACGAGGCCTGACAGTCAAAGCCGCATGTAACGTATGTCTAATAATGTGAAAAACATTTTTATTTGTTCTTTCGGGGCTTTTTGATACGACTACAATACGATACATCTGTTGCTGTTTCATTATATTTCATGTCAATTTTTTTCAATACTGTCACAATTCAATAAATTGCCAAGACGATTTTATTATAAAAATTTACTATACTGTTAAAAATATGTATGGAATTAAAAACTGCCCTGCTTGCACAGGTATTTAAAAACCTACATATTTAAAAAAAACGGAAACCTTATAGGATCACTTTGTTGTCCATCTGTCTGTCTGTCTGTATGTCTGTCAATACCTTTTAACTCGGGAACGCGTGGAAGTATCCAGTTAAAATTAAAACCATATGTTTTTTATTTATTTATTTGGATTACCAACAGTTATTACATCAATACTTACACGCTAGATACATTTATCTGGGTTACAAACTTAATGCATAGCTAATTATAGGTAAACATCTCATGCAATTTATGGCGAAAGACAAAAAAAAATTACTAGACCAATTATATAAACCAAACAAATGATATATTTTTTTAAATTATAAAACTAAATCTCTTTGTTAACAAGTATAATAAAAAAAACTATTTTGTAACATTATTTTCTTTAATTTATAGGGTACTTTTCTTTGACCTTGAACTATGAAGAACTATGAGAACCAAATGAATTTAAAGTGCTAAATAATTTCTTATTTAAAAAAAAAATACTGAATGGCTTAATGACAAAAAATTCTATAGTGTTAAGGAATTTATTGACAACTAGCTTGATTTTACTGACATATATTTACTAATTTTGATTCCAGACATTTTAATTATTGCAATTTTTAATTCATGTAGGTAATAACATACAATTTGCATGCTATTTTTTATTAGCGAAACATGAGCTCTTTTTATTGTTTAATGTTACCATTTATACCAACCATTTATGTTTTGTGCAAATAAACGATTTATTATTATTATGAAATTTGGAATATCATTACAAATTACAAGTACAGGAAAACAAATGAAAACTATACATTTGTAATAAAATTTTGTAAATATTTTTTAATTAAACTGCGAGACTCGATTCCTGAACTATTCATAATAATATTTGTACGGAACCCTCGGTGGACAAGTCCGACTCGTACTTGTTTTTTTTTAAATAACAACTGCTATGTGGCTGCGACGTTAGCAGAATTCACTGTCCAGTAAAGTCAACAGCAAACCTATAAAATCTCAAATTTGCTTAATTGATATTGAACTTTACGCGTTTAATTTTAAGTCAAAAATCGGTTTAGGAAATTTAACATTTTGTAATGTTGTGTCAAGGTGGACGAAAATAATATTAAAAGTGTTGCCATTTAACGTCAAAAGTATTATTTTTAAATGAAACCAAGAAAACCAATTTATTTCTGTAAATAGGCCTAAATTAAGCTTTTTTACCCTACAACTCCTTCGGGATAATATTGTGGGCTAGTGCCGAGAAGAAGCAGCGCAAGAAACTCGGTCACTATTGTCAGCCTCTTTTCAACCGACTTCAAAAAACGAGGAGGTTCTCAATTCGACTGTATGTTTTTTTTTTTTTTTTTTTTTTGTATATTTGTTACGCGATTACTCCGCCAATTATGAATCGATTTTAATGATTCTTTTTTTGTTTGGTAGATCATACTTCAGAGGTGGTCCCATATAAATTTTATCGAAATTGATTCAGAACTTTTTGAGAAAATCAACAAATATATACCCAGATAGTATTTTGGTTGTGGTTCTTGTTACCTATCTTCGTCAAATATGAGCCGATTTTGATGATTTTTATTTTATTGAATAGCTTATACTTCAAAGATAATATGCTAAAAGTTTTCTAAATAAAAATCACCCCTAAGGGTAGGAAAATAGGGGATGAAATCGGTGTTCAGCAGTTAGATTAGGATTTATCACTAAAAATTGATGAAATAAGTAAATTTTCTTAAAAAAAATAAAACCGACTTCAAAACACTAAAATGCTAAAAATAATCCTAACACTTAAGTACCTAATCAGTTACTTTTGGAGTCGGTGCAAACAAAAACATTGAATCTCTCATCGGCTGGCACCGACTCCAAAAGTAACTGATTAGGTACTTAAGTGTTAGGATTATTTTTAGCATTTTAGTGTTTTGAAGTCGGTTTTATTTTTTTTATTAAATAGTGTGTTTACATTACAAGATAAAACGTACCTGTGCGATAAAATTTTGATAACACGACCGTCTTGTGAAGTGGTTCGCGTTCCGGACTACAAAACCCGCAACCGTTTTGGTTTAAATCTATCTAGCCGCAATAGTGCAAGCGTTGCTTTGTTTGGGGCTAGATAATGGGCTAGTTTCCTAAAAAAAAACTGATTAGTCCGTCAGTTGGATTACCAGAAAATATTAGATACGTATCTCTTCTTTTCTCAATTAAACAAAAACTGATGAAGATATAGGCCGTTATAGTTCCGCGTAACGTCACGCATTGCGACACTTTTTAGCAAGGCATGACGTCACTCCCAAACTTTGATGCTCTTTATCTTCGTAATTTTTTGTTTGATTGACCAAATACAAAATGTAGGTCTAATATTTTTTGATAATCTAACTGACTGACGGACTAAATAGAATAATATTATTTTGACCCAGGAAACTAGCCTATATGTGCGATGGTAAAAACAATTTATTTAATTGTAGTGCTTTCTAAAAAAATATATTTAATTATTTTATAACTTAATTACAATGTCTTTTTGATCAATTCTCTATTCGTAATAAACGAGTAACTGGTGAACTTCGTATCAGCTCTTTATTATTTCTTTTGTGATTTTTGTAATGTTTTAATAGTTATTCTGCTAAACGGTTCTGATACAAATCCAACAAACCAAAGATCATTAAAATCGGTCCAGCCGTTTATATTATTTTAGCCGGTTTATATTACTATCTGAAGTTAAAAAAAAACAGTCAAAATATTTTCCTTGGTAATAATAAACTAGCATTAACTAGCAAAAAAAAATTGATTGTGTTGTTTGGCGCATAAAAAAAAACGTGAAAATCGGTCGAGCCGTTTCGGAGGAGTGCAACCACAAACACCGTAACACGAGATAGATACTCTTTATTGTATTGTTACACCATACAAAGAAGTTACAATTTGTGTTTACAGAAAATAGCACAATTTAGGCGGTCGTATCACTGAAAATGATCTCTTCTAGACAACCTTCAGGTAGAGGACAGATAAGAAGGAAGGGGAAAGTGGTGCGAAGAGTTTCTTGGTACGCTTGGACTGTGGTCTGTGGTGAAGCACTCTTATTACGAAATGAGCTTTTTACTTTGGATTTGAAAACTTTTATATTATATTTATCAGAAAACAGTAACTTAGGTAGAGAGGTACCACAATAAATAATGAAGCAAAGTAGTTTGTAAGAGTCTTTGGAATTTTGACAGTAAATCAGTCTTTTCGCCGAGGTTTCCTCGTTAAGTGTCAGAACGATAATAGGGAGTTTACTGCACAGTGCCCGCAATATATTCGGTGTTATAAGCGAACCCTGCGTCTTTCCTCGCAAAGAACCAAAACCGGCTCCTCCGGCTTTACTCCTTGTATTTAGAATAAACAGAATCTCTGTGAATAATTCCAACTTTCTAGGTCTAAGAGTTTTTTAAGAAGGCCCTGAAGTCTATCTGTGAGTCAGGATATTGTTACAAAATAATAATCATAGGTATATAGGTGGTCATGTGGCTTTTACAGCATTCTTGGCAGTTCTCTTCCGTTGAAAGTATCGACAGTTAAGTAGCGCACACCCATTTTGGCAATAATTATAAATTTCGAACTCTTGCACTTGGCTTGCCCGCCAGCCACCCACGCCGTTCGATTTAGACTGACCAGTGATCAGTCGTTCGAACACCTCAATTGAGGTATCATTGGAAGGGTGAGGGTCGCAGAATACAGTTTGAAGGTTAGTGGGCCTGAAGGTTGTGAAAGTGGGTCGGTTGTGTTATGATGTGAGCGCGAGTGACGGCTTTTTTGGGAGCAATTTTTTTTTATTATGTAAAGTGCGTTTTTATTTGTACTTTATAGGGCATGTAAGTAACCTACAAGTATTTGCTTTAACGACGTGCAAAGACTAGTGAAATGCTTTTAAGTGAACAAGTACAAAAAAATAGGTATTCTAAACATGGTAATATTTACACAAATAAAACATTTTATTTAAATAAATGACAGTAATTTTAATAATACAAGTAGTACAAGTAATTTAAATAAATTCAAATCTAATTATTGTTATTATTTGTATACTCTTTCGGAGTTTACTGGCCAAAAATGACCCGGTCCTTTAAGGCTTGCGTGGGGATACACATCCAACACGTAAAGACCGTTTTAATCACATTACTCAAAGCTGAAAGTGTTACACTACTGGATCCATTATCTGACAACACCATGGGATGTAATCAGAGATTATACCCAGCATCTTTACATTATTATTATTTTCGGTCTTTTTTTTCTCTATCGTGGTTACCGATATGTAATAACGATTGCTACATGTATTCAGAATTACTGCTAATTGAAGAAGTGCTTAATACTACTTACTAACAAACATAATAATTAAACAACATTTAAACATTCTCTGATTATTAAAGTTTTCGGGCAAATTAATCATGCCATAAAGTTTTAAGAAATAATGCAACAAGCATTAGTTTTTGTTTAAAAACAGGATAATTTATTGTATTTTAAGTACCTATTTGGGATAAAAACTTTTCATACTTGAAACTGCTGTTCAACTGAGCTCTTTTGAAGCAACAATTAAATACTAAACATTTATTGGCTAATTAAATAATGTTGCAACAATCAACGCGTATTTTATAAATTCAACCAAAATTTATAGTCCGATTTTTTTAATGTATAGAAATATTCAATTCAAAATTCTCCAAAATTTAACTTTGTTATCTTTTTATCAAATTTGTAACGATTATAACTAGTATGCAAATCGTATTTTAATGTAGAATAAATAATCTCCAAAATTATAGGAGTTGGTACTTACATATTTACTTGCAATGATTGTACTAAACATAATTTTCATATTTCCTATTTTTTCAGGTTGTAATTTTTTTATTCACATTAAGCTACTTTATTATAACAAGAATAATATTACAGAATAGCTTTGATATTTATTTATTCAAAATATACAATCCAGAAAGTAATTAGACACAATAAAGAACGCATACTTTAAAAAAACTCATACTAAATCCAAATTTTACGATGCACAAGCGCGCGCTCTATAAAATAATATTGTAACGGTGCGATTGTAAGTTAGCTTTAAAAAAACAGCCAAGTCTGAGTCGGACTCACGCACCGAGGGTTCCGTACAAACCTGCAGGTACCTATATAAGTAAAAGTTCACCATGACAATTGAGTTATATTTATGGTATTTTTATTGCAAAATGAAATCCATCATTACGAAAGGTAAATTGCGATTTACGATTTATGACGTATTAAAAAAAACTACGTACTAAATCTCGTTTAAACCAATTTTCGGTGGAAGTTTGCATGGTAATGTACATCACATTTTTTTTTGGTTTATCATTCTCTTATTTTAGAAGTTACAGGGGGACACACACATTTTACCACTTTGGAAGTGTCTCTCGCACAAAATATTCAGTTTAGAATAAAATGATATTAGAAACTTCAATATTATTTTTGAAGACCTATCCATAGATACTCCACACGTATGGGTTTGATAAAAAAAATCTTTGAGTTTCAGTTCTAAATATGGGGAACCCCCAAAATTTATTGTTTTTTTCTATTTTTGTGAGAAAATCTTAATGCGTTTTACAGAATACATTTCTATTTACCAAGCTTTAACAGTATAGTTCTTATAGTTTCGGAAAAAAGTGGCTGTGACATACGGACGGACAGACAAACAGACAAGACGAATCCAAAACTTGACTTTCCTTAAATGTCCATAAAATATTCTTCAAATGACATGGTATCCAGCCTACGAAAACTCTCTTCCTAATAATAAATATTGGACAACATCACATGCTATGTATGATCCTATGATAAGTAGCTAAAGTACTTGTATTACAGAAATCAGAAACAACGACGGTACCACAACACCCAGACCCGAGACAATATAGAAACGTTATTTTCTACATTGACCGACGGGGAATCGAACCCAGAACCTCAGAGATAGCGACACCAAGTCCGGTATACTCGCCTCTCGGCTATGAAGGTCGTCAAAATATAAATGCGAAATTTTGGATAGATGGATGTTCGTTACTCAATTACGCCAGAACCACTGAGCGAAACCTGGAAAGAGAGATAGAATTATTTTTATTCCCTAAAAATGTACGGTTCCCGAGGGAGGCAAGATAACTGTCATTATAGATGGCGCTTCTTGCCCTTAGATGTCGCTGCACAGCTAAAAAAAATTGAATGTGAAAAAAAATTTTTACACTTGTTGTTTCCCACGACTTCCTTTCGCGTGGTTCTCAGTTTTGACTAACTATGGTTTTGCAAAGACCACGCAAACAAGTTTAAAAATAATAAAACTATTAACTTTTCGCAATTTTTGTTTGAGCTTATAAAACTAGAAAAAGCAATCGAGCTACACAAAATAAATCATACTGGCTGGCAATATAAAAAAAGCTATCACACTTTTTTTCTAAGAAAAAGAACACAGCTGATTTCCGCGATTCTGCCTTTGACATCATTACTGGCGTAATGAGAAAAATAAGAAATTCTCTTTGACTCTGCGTAGATAAAAATGGCGGGAAAATTTCTTTGTGAGGTGTTGGCATTTGGGGGATGTTATTACATTTACGCCTGAATACAGAAACGACGTCCACAGTGATGTTAAGGCTCAGTTATTTCAATTGTCTTCGTAAGAAACATGTATGAACATAAGGAATATCGGACAAAAGTTAATTTAATATTTTTTTAGAGACAACAAAATAGGAATTCGTTTATCTATAGCAAACCAGCTGGGTGTGGTTCTTACCACTATATTTTATTTGAATCGCTTTTAGTTCGAGCATAGCTCGCTCTTGACTGTTTTTTTTTTAAAGTTAATGTTTTAACACTTTAATCACAAGTTTGACGCTTGTATTACCGTTTTAGATGTAAACACTGTAATATAATAAATTTTATTTAAAAAAAAACCGACTTCAAAACACTAAAATGCAAAAAATAATCCTAACACTTATGTACCTAATCAGTTACTTTTGGAGTCGGTGCAAACAAAAACATTGAATCTTTTCATCGCCTGGCACCGACTCCAAAAGGGGTGATTATTATTTTGCAAAACTTTTATCATAGCATCTTTGAAGTATAAGCTATTCAATAAAACAAAAATCATCAAAATCGGCTCATATTTGTCGAAGATAGGTAACAAGAACCACAACCAAAATATTATCTGGGTATATATTTGTTGATTTTCTCTATAAGTTCTAAATCAATTTCAATAAAATTTATATGGGACCACCTCTGAGGTATGATCTACCAAACAAAAAAAGAATCATTAAAATCGATTCATAATTACTAGGAGTAATCGCGTAACATACATACAAAAAAAAAACATAGTCTAATTGAGAACCTCCTCCTTTTTTGAAGTCGGTTGAAAATGAAAGTTTTTTCATATCTTAAATTTTTCACTTTTGAAACGAAAAAACGAGGAGGATCTAAATCCGTCGGAAACTTTTTCGGTTTTTTTGTTTGTTTGTTTAATGTTTACTCTTTACGGGTGGTCCCACTTAAATTTTCTCAAGTTATGGTTAATTATGGATCCCATGGGATTCATGAAAAAATAATCAAATATTGTATCAAACCTATACTATTCAACAACAAAGTTTTGTTATATATATTTTGCAATATATTCTCCAAATGTTACGCGATTTTGGTGATTATTTATTTATTTAATTTATACCTCAACAATTTTCCTATTTGAGTTTAAATTACTATAGTATACTAGCTGTTGCCCGCGACTTCGTCTGCGTGGTCTTGAGGGGTATGAAAAATAGATGTTGGCCGATTCTCAGACCTACTCCAATATGCTCACAAAATTTCATGAGATTCGGTCAAGCCGTTTCGGAGGAGTACGGGAACGAACATTGTGACACGAGAATTTTATACATAAGATTGATATATATCCTGAAATAACAAAAATATCTAGCAAATACTGCTCCAGATTTGGTTCCTTGTTCGTTCACTTCAAAGTTCAGCTGTTAAAGCATTCTAGTCGACCAGCTAAGTTGTTGCAAAATGGTCGTATTTACTAAGCTGTTGTGAAACAACACTCAAACGACTTCGCTACGAAACTCTGCTATATCATTCTTGTAAATTCTTTACGAATTCCTCTCCCGAGCCCACGGTTCTTTGTTTAGAGTGAAAATAAAATTTCCACATTTCACTGTTATCCTGAAATTTAATATTTATTTTCTTTATGGTCGATAGAGTTTGTAAAAGTATGGTGTTGGAAAAAACTTTTGGGTAAATTTATTCTTCAAAGTTTCGTGTTTTTTTAAACTTTCTCTCTCTTTCTGTGATTTGGGACATAAATGCATTTTCTTAAAATAATACAACTTCGCCAGCATTAGGTTATTATAAAGTGACGACACCATACTGTATTTTATTACTGTAATAGTGTCTTTCAAAAATGATAATAATATTATCTTCTAGCGATAAGACCGCCTAACTTACACTATTTTAAATGTATGTTTTTCTTTGTTCTGTTTGGTGTGCAATAAACAGTATCTGTCTGTTTTGAAGTATACTTTATTACTTTAAATTTTAAATAGCACGTAAAACGTGCCGGCCGATGGGACAGAAAGGTTCTAGTATGGTGGCCACGTACCGGTAGTAGCGTAGGACGTCAAGGTGGACAGACGGCCTGGTAATGGTTTCGAGAAGGCGCTGGATGCAGGCCGCTTCCGACCGGCCAATCTGACAGTCATTGGGGAAGGCCTATGTTTAGCAAAGGACGTTCTATGGCTAAAATGATGATGATGGAATTTTAATTTTACATAAACATAATACTTAAGTATTACCTACATTAAATTTCTGTGCCTGACAGGGTCCATAGTAACTTGTATCTAACAAATAAGACCCACTGTAAGATAAACTTAGGGTTTTGCAAATAAATAATTTAATTGAATTTATTGAACACCAGCTAGTCAAGTTTTTGTGTTAGTTACTTGCTCAAAGTTACTTAAGTAATTAGAACTGAATGAAAATTAATTTGTAATGACAGTTGGTAAGCCAAAAATTGTAAATGAATATCTGTCACATAATGTATTATTAACTTGTTAAAATAAATAATTTATTTATTTAATAGGAGCAACCAACAAATCTTTCACCAATGATACAATTAACAAATAACAAGTTTAAAATATGAGCTAAGTGTAGATTCAGTTACAGGCTGCCACGACTTGCGAATCTGAGTTATAGTTTACTTTTAAAACAAGAGCTTAAATTAATAAATAAATAAATTCATTATTTAAATCGGTATAGTTGGTTCTCCTACACACTGGACTATTTTACTGGATGTTGATACTGGAATAATAGTGTGTAAAAGCAATGCAGAAGGGAAATCGTTCAAAGTGCAGTATCCATAAATCACAGGACATAGGTACCGTGTTCCCGAAATTCAGCTAAACTCGTCCGTGAGTTTAGAATGGGCTTATGCCTGGACTATTAACTAGCGCTGTGGGGCCACTAGATTAAAAGGCCGGGGCTAGATCGGTCGCGTTCCAATCAAAACAGAGGGGTTTAGTGCGTGTCATACTGATTTTAGTGCTCAAAACTTTTTTTTTCCTTGATAATACCAACGATCCAACCCAGAAAAAAAATCTTTACCTTAAGGAGTAGTCGTTTAGCTAATGTGAATTAAATAAATTGGCATCATTATTGACACAAATAAAATTGACCTCATACATTTAAAAAAATAAAATAGAATAAAAATTGACAAATATAATAAAAGTTTATGCTGCAATATAATAAAATTCATTATTCCAACAATCAGATTAATAAATCCACTCGTGGCTAACTAAAAAGAGCTTAAACAAATAATATGCTGATAAGTTGTGATTATAATATCTAGATTTAAGTAAAATAATTAGTTTAAATCAAACAAGAAAAAAGTATAAGTTGATAACTATAGTAAAAAAGAATAGAAGTAGATATTGTCCAATTGATTACGTAAGAAGTTAATAGTGGCGCGTGGGTGGTCAAATATACCTTTTTTTACCTTATATATCAGTTTTTAGTTACTAAGAACGAAAGTACGAGTTGGGCTATAAGATTAGCAAAAAACGTTAAAAACCCTGCCTAATTTTAGTTTAAATTAGGTTCCAAGAATGTTAATGTTAGCGTTAACATTAAAATGAACACTGAATGAAACTTGTATTTTGTACATACTGACTAAATACGTAGCAAAATTGCTAAATATTGCAGATATAATTATATCGTGTATCTATTCGCAATATTTGGTAACTTTACTATTTATTTAGACACACTGACACATTTATTAAGGCTTAACCAATGTATTATCTCAAATTATAAAAAGTAAATACATTAAGTGCGGTGCCAAATAAATATTATTACTATAAAACGACAACATGTCAATGTTGTATCAATAGAAAATGGGCATAAGATATACGCAATTTCAGAAAATATAATAAACTAGCTGTTGCCCGCGACTTTGTTTGCGTTGTCTTTAGTTTTTTATTCATAACTAGCTGGGCACGCGACTTCGTTCGCGTGGCCTACCCTGTTGTTCAGTATGTCAGATATAAAGCAACGCTGTGGTATGCGGTGAAGCACTTTTATCAAAAAAGGAGATTATTACTTTGCATTTGTAAACTCTCAGGTTTTATTCATCAGACGATAGTAAATCAGGTAGGTACCAGGGTCCTTCGCGGCTCGCACAATTAATGTTGCTTTTATCGAACACAATTCTTAATGATTTAATTTTGACCAATTTCATCAATTAAAAGTCTAAGTAATATTATAAATACATTTTATAATATTAATGGATTCTGTAAAATGCTTGATAACACCAATTCGGAATACACTTATCACTCCGTCAGTTCTAAGCACGCTCAGTACTTCCGTACGCTACGGCGGTTGACAACCGAATGCCCCCCACCATTGAACTGTAGTACACTACATCCCTTCCTTATTAAAATAAAATAACTGAGTGTAGGAAACTTGAAAATCATTTTAATCAAATCTAAACAATGGTTATTTTAGTTATTTTTTATAATTATTTTATGTAAGGGATTCGTCCTCATTTTGGTTGTTGTCCGTTTCACCATCTACGTTCTGATCAATGATCTTCCACTCACCATTTTCGACTCTTTTGAGGTGTACAACATTTCTGCGATATTCTTTTCCCGTTGTATCATTCCTGACCCTAACATCTCCACCGTTTATCTCTGTTACCGTGTGAGACTCGGGATTGAAGTTAGGAGTTAATTTGTTTTCTTTAATTAAATTTTTTACATAAACCTTTTCTCCAATTTCTAAGTTGTTTTCCACTGCTTTCCTCTTCTTGTCTGCATATTCCTTTCCTTTGTTTTTTTTCTCTGTATCCCTGTCTCTTACATCCGAATCCATAGTTTTATGTTCGATGTCTGCTGCAATCGGTATTTTGTCTCGAAATTGCCTTCGAAAGAAAAGTTCAGAAGGCGTTTTTCCAGTCGTTGTGTGGGGTGTGCTATTGTACATAATCATATATTCCAGAAGTTCGTCTTTCCATTCTTTTTTCTCTAACTGGCTTATTCTGAGTCGTTTTAGTATGTCCCGATTCTGTCGCTCAACTTCGCCGTTCATCTGGGGCCAATAAGGGATTGTATTGTACATTACGATACCGCACTCCTTACAGAATACTTTAAAAGACTCACTGGTAAATTGGTTGCCATTATCACAAGTCAGTGTTGCGGGATATCCCAGTCGAGAAAATATTTCTTTAAGATTTTTTATTGTTTCTGTGGCAGTAATATTTCTCATTATTTTTATCTCCTTGTACCGGCTATAGTAGTCGACTAAGACGAGTAGATAATCGTTTGATGGAAGAGGTCCCAAAAAGTCTATAGCCACATCAATCCATGGCTCAACAGGGAGGTCTCGCCTTTTAGTCGGATGGGGCGGGTTAGGTGCCGAAACAAGCGTACATCCTTTGCAAGCTTTAACTCGATTTTCGGCATCCTTATCGATCTTTGGCCACCAAACCTTGGTTCTGAGACGAGTTTTCATGGCAACTATGCCCGGATGTCCTTGATGAGCAGCCTCGATTACTCGCTCACGTAGTTGTTTAGGGATAATAAGTTTATTCCCTCTAAGGGCTATATTTCCATGAAAACAAATCTCTGACTGAAAAACTTTATATGCATTTACAGATTCAGAAGGACATTATTGTCCTTTAAAACCTGTAGCACATTGTTCAGTCGTCTATCGTGCTCCAGCTCGTCTGATCCATGGACTATAATATCGTCTATGAAATTTGCAGTACCCTCACAACCTAGCAACATCTTTTCTACAACTTTTTGAAACATTTCAGGTGCGCATGATACACCGAACATTAGTCTCTTATATCTAAACAAGCCCTTACTAGTGCTAAAGGTTGTGATGTATCTACTGTCTTCATCGATCTCCAGTTGATGAAAGGCGTTTTTAATGTCAAGCCGTGAAAAATACTTGCTTTGCCTGAAATGGGGCAACAGTTCGTCCATTGTTGGTAGTGGATGATTTTCCCTTATAATAGCTTCATTCGCCCTTCTCATATCAATGCAAATACGAATGTCACCATTTTCTTTCAGGACCGGCACCATTGGAGAAACCCATGGTGATGGTCCATTGACTTCTTCAATGATGTCGGCATCTTTAAGTTCAGCTAGTTTCTTGTTTACCTTTTCTTCCAAAGGAATTGGTATTCTTCTGTAGGGTTGGATGACTGGCTTTATTTCCTTATTAATGGGGATCTGAATTGTCATATCTTTAAATTTCGGAAAGATACTAATGTTATTGACAGGAACGCCTATCCGAAGCGCGTTAAGTTGGATTGCACTAGTTTTCCCCAGAAGATTACGGGTCCCATTCCGAATCACGTAGAATGTAGCCTTTTGGATAATGTGACCATCAACAGTTATATTAGCATCAAAAGCACCAAGTACTTCTAGCGGCTTTTGACTGCCATATGGCAACAATATCTTTTCAGGATTTTTGATTTGGTTGGTGGCTTCCACTTTTTGGTCTTTTAAATATTCGTATGTTTTGTCTGTGATGATATTACATTTGCTACCAGAATCTATCAGCATTTCAATAACTACACCGCCTACTGTACAATTAATAACTGCGTCATCATCTAAGCGGAAAACATAGTCTACTTCATCAGTATCCTGTTTGGATTGTTTGTTAAATTTCTGTCTTTTTGTACTATTAGTCTCATCATTCCTTGTAATCTTCCGTTTTTGTGCTTTGGTCTTACAATTATCCTTAAAATGTCCAAAGATTCCACATTTTAGACATTTTTTATCTCTTGCTGGGCAACTGCTATCAAAAGATAAATGCTTGCTGCTGCCGCATCGAAAACAATTTTTTACTGAGCTTCGAGTCATTGGTAACTTTTTTGCATCTATTTTGTTAATTTCCGAATTCTTCGCATCGTAAATTTTACTTGAACCCGGTTTATCAAAAGTGTCAAGCTGTCTATTGACTGTTTCTAGTGTGATAGCAATAGTAATTACTTGCTGAAGTGTAATACTATCTCCTCCGGCCAAGATTTTTTTTCTTAATTCCGCACTTCGACCTTTTTCGACAATTTGGTCGATCAAGTTTTCGTCCTTGGCGGTAAATTGGCATTTATCAGCTTGATTCCGCAGCCTTACTAAAAAAGTTTCAAACCTTTCCCCTTCCTCTTGTTTCATTAGTCTAAATATATATCTTTCGTAATATCTACTTTGTTTTGGAGAGAAGTATTCATTTAATTTCTCCACAGCAACTTGATATACGTTCACGTTATCGCCCTCATCGACGTGAGCCCCTGGTAAGTTATAGTACACTTCTTGCAAAGCAAGGCCACCAATGTGTAAGAGGGTAGCTCGTTTCTTTTGGCTTGCGTCGATGTTAGCGGCAAGGAAATATATTTCTAGGGCTCTTTTCCACTTTTCCCATCTCACTCCTACTGAGACCGGGTCACCATCACACTCGAAATGATCTAGGTTTGGAAGTGCTGATGTTATCTGGGACATACTGGGGCGATCTGTAACAATCGCATAACTACCTTTAGTAGTGGGTTCTACTGCATAACGAACAGAGCCAATTTGCCAAAGTTTTGTCTTGCATGAGTAATTCTCACATAACAGTGCATACCTATACTAGTCTATCATATTGACTATTCGCAACACAAGTACTCAACACAAAGTACCATATTATATTGATTTTTTAACTCTTGTATCAACACTTGCACAAAACACGGTCTGTCAAATTGACCTTATACTTATAGTCTTTCATATTGACCTTACAAAACCATCAGTCTATCATATTGACTTTACAAATCAACCGCATTCATTCAATTGAACTTTTCAATTGCATTCACTTGGTTGCACAAACATGGTCTCTCAAATTGACCTTAAGAACCGTCAGTCTTTCATATTGACCTTACAAATCCACCAGTCTATCTTATTGACTTTGCAAATTAATTAAACTTGTCAAGGCATTATTTTTTTTTTTTTTTGTTTATTTTGGTCTCTCATATTGACCAATAACAGTGTTATCAATCACTACGACCTATCTTATTGGCCATTAATATATTATTTGTATAAATAAAATAGTATAATACACATTCGTGATATTACAACAATACTTACAAACACTGTCATGTTTTATGTAGGTACCTACACATTTGTTATAACAAACATCAAATCAGTTAAGTACTTATTTATTTAAGCCATAATTTCCACTTGTTACCCACTACGTAGGTATTGTATAATTCGATTTTTTGAAGTTCTACTGATTATTTCATTTTATTGTCTAAAGTAACGTAATCAGTCATTTCCCAGCAATAAATGTTCTTTTATGTTAATACTACAAACCAATATTTCCACTAAAATACACCCTATATCAAAATTACAAAGAAGTTCATCTGTTGTTTACACATTCCTTTATTCATTACTTCGCTTAGGAATGTAGGTATGTACTAACCATGGAATACTTAGCGTAAACAACGCGATGAGTTAATATCATCGCGCACTATGCCAACCGGTAGGTTCGGTTGATACGTATAAACCGTTTATTCAAAAATAAATTCTCCACTAAAGCATAAACACTTCAAACAAATACTTCCTTTCTATTTCAAGATTACTTTCATACACCTACATGACCACATTTTCTTTTCGTTTTTTCAAAAAAAATGTCTGTACTCACATTTGTCCACGTCGCCACTTGTAAAATGCTTGATAACACCAATTCGGAATACACTTATCACTCCGTCAGTTCTAAGCACGCTCAGTACTTCCGTACGCTACGGCGGTTGACAACCGAATGCCCCCCACCATTGAACTGTAGTACACTACAGATTCTCTGCGCAACATTCTTATTTTTTTCTTTCATATGAACTGTCCAGGCGCCAGCGTCTACATAAACGCCACGACAAATGCTGAGCGGGCACCTTTTCGACACATCTAATTTATATTGTTTTGTGTATTTTTTCTCTTGTGTGTCGAATAAACGTTTCTTTCCTTCTTTCTTTCTTTCTTTCTTTCTTTCTTTCTTTCTTTCTATACTTTTATAGCAAAAGCCATGATTTGTAAATTGTATTCATTTGTTATTTAGGCTCAGATTTATAGTGTAATAATGGTCCTCGTACATGACGAACACTCGTTCTCTAGACACGGTAGCTGCAACATCTATTTTTATTAAACAAGTATTAACTTAAATTGGAGTTTTCTTCGCGCTCCATTATATCCTCCAAAGATATAACATGTCGTGCTGATAACGCGAAGGTCGTGGGTTCGTTCTCCTCATGGGCCACCATGTTATATCTTTGGAGGATATAATGGTGCGCGTAGAAAAGAACCTTCTGATAATAATTAACACAACAAAAAAAAATGCGATGTTGTTCCATCCGTTCACGCGTGATGCGATGTCCAAGGGAAATAGAGATAGCTGTTGCCCGCGTCTTCGTTTGCGTGGTGTTTAGTTTCTTATTAACTTTCTTATTTTTTTTCTTTTTAAAGAACCTTCTCCTCCTGACGACCACCGTAGCCGAGAGGCGAGTATACCGGACTTGGTGTCGCTATCTCTGAGGTCCCGGGTTCGATTCCCGGTCGGTCAATGTAGAAAAATAACTTTTCTATATTGTCTCAGGTCTGGGTGTTGTGGTACCGTCGTTGTTTCTGATTTCTGTAACACAAGTGCTTAAGCTACTTATCACAGGATCAAAGCAATGTATGTGATGTTGTCCAATTTTTTAATTTTTTTTTAATGAAAAATTGCGAAATTGTTCAATCCGTTCATGCTTGATGCGATTACTAAGGGAAATAGAGATTCATTTTTATATATATCGGGTGTAAAAAAAGGCTTAACGAAGCCGAATACCACATATTCTACGTATTATTACGATCATTTTTCTCTTTTACACTAAGCCTGGGAAATGATGGGTTACCGAGTTATTGACAGTTTAGTTAAAAAAAATTTTCATAGATTTTTACAAAATTGACTTCTGTTTGATAAAACTAAACTTTTTTCCAAAGAAACATGATTTAAGTTTTCAGTACTTCTTTCATAAAAGGCCTTTAAAGGGCACAGCCGGCAATGAATCGTGCGCACGCACACAACTACGCCGTCTTTCAAATGTGCATGCGCGCTCGCTGTATAGCGCTCACTCGTGTGCGCGCGATCAGCTGCTAGCAGTTATCGAGTTCAATGACGCCTTGCCTTGTACTGACTCGCTCATAGTCTTAGATCGATTGGTTTAATCCATCTTATGAAATTGGTCGAAATAAGGAATTTTGTGACTGGCAATTCATTATCTGTTAATTAATTAATAATTTTAAATTATTTATTTATTGAATAACAACAAATCAAATCAACATATCATTTTACGTACATAAACAATTTGAGAAGAAAAAACAAGTTTAAAAGATTATGCCTGTGCAGGTTCATACAACACTTTTACATTAGTACTGGTACGAGATCGACTAAGAAAAAAAAACTTTGTAATTAACTTTTACACAATACAAATTATTTCAACAATCCAAATTTGTGGTAGGTTGATGAGCTGCTGTCTGTACATCGAAAGGTCTTACATTTGAGACGTAGTCCGCTTCTCCTTATCGTGTGGGCTGCAGAAACTGATGTTAGAATTTAAGCCTCCGTAGGAGTCTGACATGACTTCTGTAACGACTGCTGCCAGAAGAAGCAATAGCCAGGATCCACGCCGAAGCACGAAATCTTGTCTTATCTATCAGATAATCAGGTTTATTTATGCCTGTATTCAATTCTAACCAAATTTTATTAGTGTGCCCACTTGGAAATCAAACGCAGGACCTCCGGATTACGAGCCAACACTCTAACCATTAGAAAACTGAGGCGCGCAGTCTACTACAAACTCCTCAACACAAGTTGTTTGTTTTATTTTCGAATAGCAATTAAACGTACCGAAAACAAGCCAGTCAAATAATCGAGTCTAATATTCAGGCCTGTAATCAATATTCTAACCAAACTGGGAACCACCTGACCCTGAAAAAGTATTTATTTCTAACTTGTGTGCCTACCTAAGAATCGAACGCAGGACCTCCGGATCCAGAGCCACCACTCTAATCATTAGAAGATTTAGAAGACAGAGGAGTGCAGTCTACTACAAATTCCTAATCACAAGTTGCTTGTTTTATTATCGAATATTAATTAAACGTACAACAATTTATTGTTTTAATTGTTGAATACGGCATTAGCTATTTTACGATAAGTACCTAAGTTAAAATCTAACTGGCAAAGGAATAAACGTTCCAAGTTCTGTTGATTAAAACCCCTACGAAAAAAAAATAGCAATTCTTTATAACGGATAAATCAAACTAATTTCTTTTAGTTAGGCTCGTACTTTCACATATCGAGCTAAATCAAGAAATAAAATAAAGCTTCATGGCATTTCCTGTTGGAATAATAATAATTTTAAATTTACTCATCATAACTTACTTTAAAACATTTAATTTTTTGAGCACGATTTAAAATAAATGTACCTTCATTTGCCCATAATTTATGAAAAACGAAGCGCCTTACAAAATCTTCACAAAGTTTTTTGTAAGGTCCCCGTTGTTTAGTTATTCAATGGTTGAACTCCCAGACCCGGAGGTTCTGAATTCGATTCCCAGGCGCTCGCACACAAAAGCATTAAATTTATTGTCTTCTTCTTCTCTTTTAAGCAACTCTAGTGCCATAGGCGTCTGACATGACTCATCTAACGACTACTAACGACCGATGCCAGAGGCTGGTACTGCCTACTGTAGCCAGGACCGACAGCTTGTCATGCCCTTTGAAGCATGGAATCATCTCATATCGGACAATCTGATTGATGGATTCAAGCCTGTAATTTCTAAATTATAACTAACCAATTTATTGGAAACTTACTAACTTTGCGTTCCCACTTTAGAATTGAACCCACGATCTTCCGAAAATCTAACCACTAAACCACTAAGGCGTAATTTGGTCGCGGACCTTAAATAAAACATTTCAGAAAGAATTGACATGGGTCGTCTGATTTACCAAGAGTAAAGCTAAATTGGCTAAGAGCTAAGCCGATACCATTGTTTTCAAAAAATCGTTACGTTGACTTAAAAATTGTGGCAATACCTACAGAAAGTTTTACACCGAGACCAGTGAGGCTCGCTCGTCCCCGTGGCCGTGCGAGATGGGCGCGGGGCGCGGGGCGCGAGGTACGGGGCGCGGTGTGCGGGGGAGTTTGCGCGAGCGGCGGCGGCGAAATCAAAGCCGAAGAATAATAATGCAATTTGTGAAAATTTAGTTCGGTTTCTAACTTCATCGAATGCGCTTATTACTTGTGATTTTTACTGTTTCCTCTTACAGTTTGTGTTGTGGCAAGTAGTTGAGATTAGTGTGATAGTGGAGTGTTTGTGAAGATGCCTTGGCATCAGTTTAGTGCTCGCGAGTATGTAAACATGGTTTCCTGCTACGGTATGGCCCATGGCAATGCTTCCGAAGCATTGCGTATTTACGCAGCTGAATATCCTGACGCGCATCACCCTCGTGATCCGCAAGTGATCACTCGGGCTGTTCAGCGTTTGCTGGACAATCAGCCGATTGTACCCGTTTCGGAGACAGGGCGCGGGTCAATACGTTCTACCACGGAACAAGCCATTTTAGACGTCATGCGGGAAAACCCACGTTTAGGCGTGCGAAAAGCTCCTAAAGTGCTGCGGAGAAGGCGAGGTTAGCTTAATTAACGGTTATGTAACGAATACTTTACAAGACATGCCACTAGTCCAGCTGCGAGAGACGTGGTACCAGCATGATGGAGCGCCGCCTCACATTGTGAGACCGGTTCGAGAGCGGCTTACGGAGTTATTTGGTGACCACTGGATCGGGAGGTATGGGCCTCACGCGTGGCCTGACCTTACTCACCTTGACTTTTTTTTGTGGGGTTTCGTCAAAGACAGGGTTTTTGACCGTCCTTGTGAAAATAGTGCGTGAAGGGATTTTGGAGCGAGTGCATCAAAACACGCTATACCGAGCGCGTGTTTGTTTGGAAATGGGAGGTCGTCGGTTCGAACCACAACTGATTCGTATGGAGAGGCCTGAATTGAGAGGTAAGTAGCTAAACAATTTACAAACATAAGAGGTACCTAATTTAATTGAAACATGTTATATTCGTTGTTGTGTTTTTTAAGTAAATTTATACTCATTTGGCGCGCGCGCCGTAATTGGGCGCAGTGTCTCGCGCCGCCCGCTCGCCCGCCGACCACTTACACACACAGGCATAGTCTGTGGAGTGCGCGCTATACATTGCGGGTTAGAAATAAGTTATTTTTTTTGATACCCAAAAATAAAAGTCATTTCCCAGCAATTTTATTTTTTGCATTCTACTTGTTTTTATGTATAGAATTCGTGGTTTTGGGCTTCGTTAAGCCTTTTTTTACACCCTGTATAGATATATTTAAAAAAAATACATTGACAAATTGTTTAAATCAGTTTTTCCCAGAATACAATCACAAATTATTAGTTGAGTATAAGTAATACTTAAACCTACGTAAGGGTTTGATTTTGTACCGTTACGGTTGCTACGGTTTAAAATGACTATTGATTTTAAAAAAAACGGTTGCTACAGAATTTATCTTTCCATCAGCTATTTTACACCAGTTTTTTTTATTAAATAATTTTTGGTTTAAATTGTTGTCTTGTCTTGCGCATATTTATTTCAGATTTTTTTATAACCCGCTGTTTCTATGGCTCCAAAAAGGAGAGTAAAGAGCGATGCCTATGGGCACCCACATCGACAGAGTGGGCGGCAGAAAAACATCGAACAAGGCAGTCTGGCCAGAATTTTTTTTTGCGCACATTGTGATAACAAGGAATCCTTAATTCGGGTTAAAGAATAAACTAATTACCTATTCTTGTCTAGTAGTTCTGATTAATTAATGTCTTCTTGTCTAGTGGTTCTGTTAAATTGATGTCATATGGTGAACGCGAAAGTAGCACATTGTTTTTTGGGTTTTCTGTAGAAAAATCAACTTACACGTGTAGTCCTAGAAGCGAGTGTAGGCACTAGGCAGACGGAGAAAAAAGAAATTAAAATATCTTGAATCATTCATATATTCATATCGTTGAGATGAAAGTATAATCTGAAATGAAATAATGTTATTTTACGTTGGCTCGAAATCGTTACACATGAACTAAAACGAGAATTAATTTAACATACTTTCATTATCCGAGTATCTATATCAGCAATTATGGTTGTCAATCGATTTAGAAGACGATTTGACAACATCGCATACATTGCTCTGATTCTAATGAACTTGCTTCATTAGAATCAGACAACAATAAGGTAGGATTTTTAACGTTCTTAATAACCATAAACTGATATATAACGAGATGGATATTCTCTATCATCATCAGTTTTTGGAAGTACACTTCTGGACACTTGCCTACCGGTCGCTTGTTTAGCGGACACTATAGTGTCCAAGACCAAAATACACTCGCTTGTTTTCCGGACACTATAGTGTCCAAGCGCTACGTTAGCAGAAATAGCTTTATCCCGCTTTAACTCACTACCGGACCAATAATCCTGTCTCTCCTTTACGTTTCGTGATAATAGTATGCGTTTACTTCATGCAGAGACCGCCACCTTCCTGCGTAAAATCATAGAGTAAAAAATTTTAATAGCTCGACGCGCGGGATGAGTTATCGCCCGCTAACAAGTGACTACCCGCGGTGCCCCTCGCGGCTCGCAAGCGACCGGATAGAACATCACAGCGAGTGACTCTAGGCCTTTTGCATGCAGCGGCTACCCGTAACCTGGAATAGGTTGTCATTCCACCGCGTGGGAGGACTGCCCACGCTGCGTTTTCCAGTTCGTGGTCGCCACTCGAGAACCTTTCTTTTCCAACTGTGTCTGTTCTGCAATCGATGTGCCCATTCTCAATCGATCTGCCCATTGCCATTTGCCACTAATGAAGGTGGATAGTGAAACGTTACTTGTAGCTTGTAGACCCATTTGATTTGGGCTTTTTTATTAGATTTGAAGATCATTACATTTACAACCGAGTCTTTAAGATTTTAAAAATTAGTATAAAAATTTGGTTCTTATTTATTTACGAAGATTGGGAATTTTCCCAAGTGTCGTATTATTAGAAAGAGAAGGCGTAATTTTTTATCCTGCAAACATTTGTAACATATTGCGTAGTCTCGATTGAATAATAAATATAATTTCGGGTTTATAAATTAATAATGGGCCCTTGCGATAAAAAATATCGTTATCTTTTAAGAAAAATCTTTCATTTATTAATGATGAATGTGTTTCAAATACCTATTGTAGATTCAGTGAACAAGCGCGTTTTAGGTTAAATAAATTCGATTTCCGTTTCATTTAAATTACATTTACTGATATCATTCTAACTGGAAAATATAATTTAATTGAACAGATTTTTGAGACTATAAAGATTTTAACGGAACTTAAGTAGAATAACGTCAAGCATAATCGAAAGTTTCAAATAAAGAAGTAAATAAACCTTATATCTATCGCGTCAGACAAAAAATCGGACAAGCGCGAGTCAGATTTACCCACCGAGGGTTCCGTACAAATTTGTAGATACATAGATTAATACCTACCTTAGTTAAGGAATCGAGTCTCGCATTTTAAGTACAAATATATTACAAATGTATAGTTTTTAGATTTTTCTTTGTACTTCTAGTAAAGATGATATTACTTGCCAATTTCCATTGCTCTAGGTCAACGAAAAGTACCCTATTAATTTTGATTCCCTTGACAGTGTCGAAATATACGTTTTTTTGTTAACGGCAGTATATTTTTTTTACGTAAACTTAGAAATTTGTTTTTTTTACAGCTTCATCGGACTGTAGACTTGGGTTAATTTTAACTTGATGCCGCTTTATAAGGACTATTGATTTTAATTTTAATACGATACCTCTACGCGTTCCTTAGATAAAGGGTCTTGCCAGACTGGGGGACAGACAGACGGACAACAGAGTGATTCTATAATATTCTATCAATCTTTAGGATACTACCCTGATAAAGAAATAAGGAGAAAGAAAGGTAAAGAAAGACACACACACACACACACACACACACACACACACACACACACACACACACACACACACACACACACACACAACACACACACACAAACACACACACACACACACACACACACACAAACACACACGCACAGGTACCAGGCAACTACTACGCCAGCTGGTTGTCGTTGCCCACTTTTTCGCACCAGATTGGCTGAAACCCTGTATATTGCCTGCTAGTGATGTCACGAAAAACAGTTTAACGTGCTATTTTTGCTTCTTGCCTTGTTATATTATCAATGGATGTTATATCAAACAATCACTCCACTAAATTAAAATCAACGAATAAATAGATAATAAATAAATAAATAAATATTAGACAACATCACATATATTGCTCTGATCCTATGATAAGTTGCTGAAGCACTTGTGTTACAGAAATCAGAAACAACGACGGTACCACAACACCCAGACCCGAGACAATATAGAAAAGTTATTTTTCTACATTGACCCGACCGGGAATCGAACCCGGGACCTCAGAGATAGCGACACCAAGTCCGGTATGCTCGCCTCTCGGCTACGGAGGACGTCTTAATCTAAATAATCTCTCAGTCTCAGTCTAATAAAAATGGTCAGGCATACTTTTGATAAACTAAACTAACTAGGTCTCTAGGTTCTATTTTAGTTTAAATATATATAACCTAAATATTTTGTTAGTGGTCAAAGCCAACTGGAGTACCTGCCAGTTATTTGTATTAAACTATCGATAAGCTAAACCATAGAATGTCGTGCAACACTAGCACGCGTCAAACAGTGCAATATTCTTAATTCTAATCAATTGTTCTATCTTACTGGTTCCCTTATCTGGGTTTGTCTGTCTGTCTGTCTATTACAGCTAATTTGCTCTCAATCTACTAGAACGACTAATTTGGAATTTGGTACATAGACACATTTCAGTGACCCAAATACAGGCATGCAATGTAAACAACTATATTTTGAATATAGGGTCACTTCTGGAGGACAAATAATAAAAATAAAAATTCAAATTGTACCTATTGTGTGACATATTGAATGAAAAGCTTGGTGTAAGAGTCTTAAATATAAAACTTTTTTGTAGTCACAAAGTTTCCAATTTAATAAATATAGAAAATTTACTATTCCTTCCACCATAATAATATAAAAAGAAGCACAAAGATTGCAAAACAACATATATATAAAGTACAAAAACAGTCTTCACAATGAAACAAAAAGAATCTAAGTACCTACCTATTACGCAGTGTAATTGTATGATTAAATAAAATTTGAATTAAAATTTAAAATCACATAATTTGGCCAACCACTACTGAATGGGGAACTTAATTCGGCGCCTGCCAAACGTTATGACTGTTTTGGACATTTAGAGTGACAGGAAGACCGATAAAAATGAATACCTCCTGTCTAAGTGGTGCCAATTAAAATGCGTATTTGATGATTCATAAGAGCATCACTCTTTGTTTATCCTATTAATAATATTTATGACACTGTCATCTTTGTTGTTACCAGATATTTTTGTCGCATTTTATTTAAAAATATTATATCCACTTATCAGTTTGTGCCTTTTGCTGTCGAGACTACGGGTTGTTGGGGGTCTGAGGCAAAAAGTTTTGTAGCAGAGCTAGGTCGACAACTGAGGATGAGGACTGGTGATCCTCGGTCTGGGTCATTGCTGGTGCAGAAGCTTGCCGTAGCCATACAGCGGGGCAATGCTGCAAGTGTGATGGGCACTTTCACTCCCGATTTGACATTGTGTTGAATTTAAATTGTAAATAATTTTAATTTATTTACAATTTAAAATCAATGTATTATGTAAAAATATAATTGTATTCTCAATCTTCGTTAGTTTATTCTTATTGCTGCAATATTATATGGGCCTTTTCTAATGCACACCACTGCGCCAAATCTATTGTTTTCGATCGATAGTCGAAAACCTAAAGTAAGACGATAGTGTATCGATAGTTGACCGTGAGTATGATAGTTTTGAAAAACAATACTACTAATAGTTTATATACTATCGATATTGTATCTTCTATAGTGTCTTATTTTGTCGATACTATCTTAAACTATTGATGTATATTATAAAAAACTGTCAATTCTTCTTCTTCTTCTTTGTCTTTACCTTATCCCGTTACGCGCGGTCGGCTTTCCTTATCTTGAGGCGCCATTCTCTTTGCTGGTAAGCGTCGTCAACAGATAGACCCAACACCTTCATGTCTCTCCGGACATTCGTCATCCACGTGGTTATAAAAACTATCAATGGAGTAGCTTATTTTCGGTTTAACTATCAATAGTCAAACTATCGATTTTTTGGCAACACTAATCCGGACCTAGGCTATTTTTTTCCATCCTATCCACAACCAGCAGCAAAATTGATTATTGCAAAAAGTACTGTCCAGAGATTAGCTAAATCATCGAAACTACTTTGAGGATTTATACTATTAAATAAAGTCCTAGTTTCACCCAAGACGGAATGGAGAAGATATATGCGTTGAGGGCGAAAGATTGTTTGTTTGTTTGTGTTGTGTGTGCAAATATATAATGTTGCCATTTATCTCGGTCATGCCATTAACGGTTCGACTGATGCAGATGCGGTTTTCTGTAAAGGGTAGGTGAGTCATCACGCGATGGTTTTAAGATAGGTGTTATGGTGTGAAGTCGCCTGGCGGCAGCCCCGACGGGTTTTCTTTGGTTACTTACGACAGCAAGGACTTTACAATTTTATTTTATTTCAAGGTCGTGGGCTTTTTAAAATATTTTGTATTAATCTCCTCTTAGGAGGTCTAGTATACACATATTTAACAACTACTTTTGCTATAGGACTAAAATCAAATTTATAAAAAAAACTTTTAATTTTTTCACTTCCAACTGATCTAATAATTATGGGTGAGAGATTTTTTTGCGATCGTGATGTTGGTTCGATAGTAAAGATTTTGTCTTAAAATAGTAAAATCACCCACTAAAATGAATAAAATTGCATTTTAGATTAGCACTAAAAGTCTAAGTTATTTTAGTTTATTCGGTATTTGAATGTTTAGCAAGGTATTGTTGAGTTTTGGAAGGCGATTAGAATTAATATTTTGATAAATATCTAAGGCACATTAAAAACCTACAACTCTTTTCTAAATGCATAATAGGTATATTATGCATTAGGGATATGTGATTGGCACATAGACATGTTTTGAATTTTCCTGTTTGAGTTTTGTGCCAACTCCTCTCATTGATAATGCATATTTTTTAAATGCCCAACTAATTAATACTGATATTGATTTGTGGTTGAAGTGGCGGGTTTACATTTACTTTCCTTTCCTTATCTACAGATAAAAGTACCTAAATAATGTGTAACTGTTTGTTATACGCAAATAAGGAAAATAAAATTATACATCATTATGAAAATATTTAATGAAGAATAAACATGCGCGTTTTAATTTTTTTTACCGGTACGCCAACAACAGAGAGTTGTATAAATAAATAGACGCTAACAGGAGAGTTGTATAAATACACTTGTTCCAGGGTGATGCCTCCCGACATGGCAATTTCCATGCGTCACTCGAAACTGAAGGCGGAGGAGGCTGCTCTCCTCGCGGGAGAGCTGAACAAGCCATCATGGGAGTCCCGGAACGAGGGTATCCACGAGAGAGTCAGCTTTGAAGACTCTATCTGGGGATTCGACCTCGCGGGCGGCTCGTTTTATAAGACTCCGTTGAGAGTTACCTATGTAAGTTAACCCTGTAATTAATTACATTTATTATATGCATCATCATTTCAGCCTATTGCAGTCCCGCTTTCCCCTGCTATTTTCATTCAGCCACTGCCATCTATCTTAATATCCATGATATTTGGTACAAAATGCTCGTGCTCGTCGTCATCACATAGATATTTTCCCGTTACGGGATTCGAACTCGCAAACACCTTTGTAGTCCAGAGCGCAAATCACTAGATAAGACCAACAATAATATACTAAGAGTCGTAATTTTAAATAAAAATATCTACTCCACTACTATGTTATATATCTATTTTATTATTCTATCAGTACATATTCGGATATTCCAGCTGTAAATCAAGTCGCACATTTCATATTAAAATTTCTGGATGAGCATCTTATAACGAAGCTCCGATGAATTACGGTCTGTGGCAATCACTCCACTGAAATAACCAGTCTTACATGATTAATGATAAAGCAAGTATGAATGCCGGATTATATCCCTTAATATAAGCCGTTGAGCTTAATCAGAGGCATTAGGCAGGCTTGATTACATCAGAGAGCCTAGTTTAAATTTTTTAACATATAAATCTAAAATTAAACGTTGATCTGTATTATCTTCGGGGTAGCGCTCTCGCGTATAAAAATCAGCTTTTACGTTTTCACCAATTTTTTTAAATAAACCTAAAAGGACCTCAGAATCTGACAGTAAGTTGTCTAACTTGATTTTATACCCAAAAGTATTGGTATGTAATTAATAACGATAGTTAAAGGGATGCAAAAACTTTGTATCGTGTGGGAACGGCCGTAAAGAATACATTTTCCCACCGCCAGCAGGAGGCGACTAATTCCTGTAGCACGAGACGGGCAGCAGCGTCAGCGTGCGAAATATTATAAAAAACTGCGCTCGCCAACCCGTCTGCCAAGCGTGGCCAGTATTGGCAATCTCCCCCTAATGAGTGGCACAAAATAGTCCAGGCCCCCAGTCTCCGGTGGTCCCGCTGTTCCTGGCTACAGTAGCGGTCAGGGTGACAGCGGGGCAGGGGGTGCTAAGAATCCCCGGAGGCGGTTCGGCTACCACCACAAAAGATGCGGGCCGCTTCCAACCGGCCAATCTGGAAGTCACTGGGGGAGGCCTATGTTCAGCAGTGGACGTCCTAAGGCTGAAATGATGATGATGATGAAAAACTTTGTATTAGTTAAATTAGTTAATAAATAATAATCATTCATATCAGGTATATTAATTATCACACTTTAGCTTGCTTATCCGTTGGGCTATGTCAGCGACTTTTGTCCGTTTATGGATCTCCTGATTTCTAATTTGATCTCGCAAAGAAACACCGAGCATAGCGCTTTCCACAGACCGTTGTGCAACCTTGAGCTTTCTTATTAGAGTTATAATGAAAGGCTACGTTTCAGTTCTAGAGTGTGTGGCCTAGAACAGGGGATAATATTAAAAACCGAGATTCTTTTGAATATTAGTATTTTTTCTGAAAAGATTCCTGTTAACCAAAACCCATGCATTACAAACAATAAGAATTTAAAGTAACGATTCATAATCAGTGTATTATTGCAAAACGATATTATCGCTAAAGATGTCAATGTCGTCTCAAAGACACGTCCCGAGTAGCTCCGAATACGAGGATGCAAAATGAATTCAATCGATCCAGTTGAGCGGAACTATTGCATTGTTTGAATTTACGACTAAGTTTGTCAAAAAATCAAAAAGTAAAGTTTTGATTTTAATTTGTTGGGACCATAATGATTCCATTACTAGTGATTTAGAGAGTCTCTGTTTTTAATATTATCGCCGGTTCTAGGTCACACATTTTATATGTCTTCACTAGTAACACACATGGGTTTTATTTCAAATAAATAAATATTGGACAACATCACATACATTTCTCTGATCCTATAGTAATTATCCAAATGAAAGTACTTATGTTACAGAAATTAGAAACAACAACGGTATCACAACACTCAGACCCAAAACGATATAGAGGTAGATAAGTTATTTTTCTACATTGACCGACCGGAAATCAAACCCTCAAAGATAGCTTCACAAAGTCCGGAATGCTCGCCTCTCGGCTATGGAGGTAGTTTTGCCTCTCTATTAATATTTTATCTTATTGTCAGGTCAAACCAGACAGCCGAGCGGCTAAAGCCGGCATTAGACCAGGCGACAAACTCAAGCGCATCAACGACATCGACACCTCGACGCTCACCATCCAAGAAGCGCACGAGATCATCATCGAGTCGGGGATACACCTCAAGTTAGCTGTCACTGCGTAAGTATCAGAAAAAAATTATTTTATTTTATTCTACACAAAATCCACAGCCCTTAAATAATATAGTTACCAACACATACGGCCAATAACTTTAAAATTTCCCAAAGTTAACATCACTGATCTTAATTAATAAAGAATAATTATTAAAACGCATGCATGTGTGGGTGTTTTATTTTAATTATTTTTTTATAATTTGCACTTCAGTAATCATACAGCAGTAATCTGTAATGTATAATTGACTAGCTTTTGCCCGCGACTTCTTTCGCGTGATCTCTAGTTTATTCATAAAGGATTTTCTGCCCAATTTTCTTAATTGTTCCTTTCATAAAAACCTTCTCCTGATAATTAACACAATAAAAAAAGAATTAGTGAAATGCAATGACCAAGGGAAATAGAGATTCATTTTTACTTATATATATTAAAAATATCAACTAGATTTTTACTAGCGGAAGATCGCTAGGAGGGTGCAGCTTTGCTGAATTCAAAAATAAAAAACTAAACCCCTTTTTTAAACCAAAATTATAACGCGGAATAGTAACTAGCGTAATTACAATTTGCAAACTGGAAAGTCGCTTTTCTATCTTGCTCGCGCGGTGAGAAAAGGGTTAGGCGTTCATTCTTTTTTATGAAATAAAAAAAAACAAAAAACAGTCTTCTTCTTCTTTGCGTGTTGACTCAGGCTTTCATATATGTGAGGACCAAAACTACCACCGATATAAAACCAATAAAACCTATAAAACCAAAACCAATAAAACCAATTTATTTCTGCAAATAGGCCTAAATTAAGCTCTTTTACACGTCCCAATTTTTTTTTACCCTACCACTGCTTCGGGACAATTGTGGGCTAGCGCCGAGAAGAAGCAGCGGAAGAAACTCGGTCACTATTGTCAGCCTCTTTTTAAATAGTATGTTTACATTACAAGATAATATGTACCTGTGCGAGCAGGGCAGTATTTAATTCCATACATTTTTATCAATTAAATAGTCATTTACAGTGTAATAATCTTTTTTCATTAATACCATCTTGACATGCGATTTAAATTTATGTATAGGTAGTTCAGCAATAGACTGCGGCAATTTGTTAAAAAAGCGAATACATTTTCCCATGAACGAATTACCTACTTTATGCAGTCTGAAATTTGGAACGGCAAGTATGTCTTTATTCCGGGTATTATGATTATGAATGTCACTTGTCTTAGGAAATATATGCAGGTTTTTACAAATGTACATAATATTTTCATAAATGAATTGAGAAGCCACTGTTAATATATTAATTTCCTTGAACAGATCTTTTAACGAGTCTCGGGGTCTAAGGTCGTAAATTGCCCGTACAGCTCTCTTTTGTAGCACAAAGATAGACTCAATATCTGCTGCTAAGCCCCATAACAATATTCCATATGACATAATACTGTGAAAATAGCTAAAATACACCAATCTTGCCGTTATAGCACTATTAGTGGCCTTGTAGAGATCCTCGCGCGTGCAGGTGTAGGCACACGCAGGGCATGACAATAGATGCGCCATTGTCTGGGGGGAAATACCACATAGACATGCGCTCTCCAAGCTGTAGCCCCACCTGTGCATGTTCTTGCAATGTTGCTTTGGCTTATTTGGGTCCGTAGTCTATTTAAGTACTTCCAAGTTGCCCAAGGTAGATCATGTCCAGGAGGGAGTCGCTCTGACAGCTCTATGTATGGGTCTATGGGACTTTAACATTTAAAATGGGAATATATTTTTTAGTATGTAAGGACGCTATAGTGTTACAAATTAACGGAAATTCTTTTCGTTAGTTAACATACCGTATAAGATTGTGATTCAGCACACTTTATTTTTATAAAGTTTTTTTTCACTTCTATCTAAGTCTTTACCCGTTTTAGTGCGAAGTCGTGTCAGTTTGTTTAAGTGTATTCTAGCAAAGTAGGGAGGACTTTCCCCTCGCTAAGCTTAGAGTGCACTTACTCACTCAAATGTTTAAAGTAGCGAACTTAACTATAGTTTGGCGTTTCACTTTAGAAAATAGAAACGCACGAAGCAATATCTAGATTTAGACGACACACCATGAAGGTCTCAAAGTAGCGAATAAAGATTTTTGTGTTAAAATGACAATGTAGTGTGCTTGGGACATCTCCCAACAACCCTAAGCCAATTTATAAAAGTTAATATGATTTGACCCGAAGCGGGAATTGATCTCGGCATTCCTTTGTGTTGGAGATGAATCACCGGGCCACTACGATAATGGAGCTGTCTATATAAATTTTGACCTGAAGCGGGACTCAAGCCCGGCACCGTTTGTGTTGGGGATGAATCACCATGCCACTACGACAATCGGGCCGTCTAAATAAATCTTAATAATATTATAAATGCAAAAGTTTGGATAGATGGATGTTTGTAACTTAATCAATTCTGAAATGCTGAACGGATCTAGATGAAATTTGGCACAGATATAAATTACCCATAGCCTGAATCCACGCAAGTTACTTTTCATCCCAGAAAAATATACAGTTTCCAAGGGATTCAAGACAACTGTCATTACAGATGACAACATCATATAGAGTCTTTTCCTTAGATGTCGCTGTTCAGTTGGCAAAAAAATTTCAATATGAAGAAAACATTTATTATATTCTTTACATCACACACAAATACCGTGCCGTGTAGGGACAGCCATAAAAAATACACTTCCACACCGCCAACAGGAGGCGTGTCGTGAGAGGCGACTAATTCCTGTAGCACAAGCGTGGCGAGTATTGGCAATCCTCCCCGAGTTCAGCAGTGGACGCTACGGCCTGAAATGATGATGATGATGACACACAAATACACTAACTGTACTACTATGGTTTCGCATCAGCTAGTATGAATTTAGATAAATAAAAAAAACGCTAGAGGATTGGTCAAACTACTAAATAATGTGATTATCTTAATTTCAGGCCTGAAGACGAGGAGGATGCATACTACTGTTATCAAGATCCAGTTGTGAGTATTTATTTAGATAAAGATTTTTTATTGCTAAAGGACACTGACTCCTTACATCACACAAAAAATATGACAAACAGTAGAAATATTACAAAGAGAAAAAAACAGTGGTTAAGTACATCAAAAAAGCTCAATAATACATAGCAAAAACATACATATATATAAACTCCATCAAATGTTTATGTGTGAATAAATATTATTCTTATCGCATTTACGTTCTTCCTAAAATTAGGTTGAAAACTTTTGAAATACTCTACTAATATTTGCCAGCCATCGCCGAGTTGCAAGTCGCAACGCAAACATTAAAACAAATATACGTTTGGTATAACTACAAAATGGAAATTGACTGGCTCATTTAGATTTGTATTTAAATCCAGTGAGGTTTATCAAACATACTGCTTTTCCAGGAAAACATCACAGCATTATGAAGTCTGATAAATTCTATGTTCTTAATTAATTTTGAACATATGCATATCGTAAACAAAAGGAATATATAAACTCTATTATTACTTTAAATTAATTATGTGTTATTGAATATTCTAAATTAATTTAAATAATTTAAATTCGAGTGAATTGTAATTTAAACAAAAGGCTATAATATTTTTAACAACATCACATACATTGCTCTGATCCTATGGTAAGTAGTCTAAGCACTTGTGTTACAGAATCAGGCCTCCTCCTTTTTTGAAGTCAGTTAAAAACAATTATAGTAGTAAATGTTTTCATATAAGTAGGTTGTTTTGATAAATCATCAATGGTGTGTCACTAGCCAATTACGCACTTTCAAGGAAATACATAATTGCGCAAAGAGAAGGAGCAAATCAAGGAAAGCGGACCCTGGGCTCTAAAGCAATGACTTTGGACGCAACCGGGATTGACCGTAAGATGAAAAAAAGGGAAGGGAAGATGTTTAGTCTGTTTAAATACTACAATCTCAAAATATTTAAAGTTTTCACTCATGTGTTTTCATTCCGTATTCAAATCGCCTCAAACACTTTTGTGGCCTTTGAATAGAACTAAAACGCGTTTTGCAGAAGTCTTACGTATTGTGATGTTTACAAAGGCCTCGCCTACGGCTAACATCACATTTAATCTCGCTCACTACCACAACTGGGGTTGACATAGCGGGTACTGTAGTAAGAAGAGGGAAATAGTAAGTAAGTACTTTACTACATGACCAATAAGGCTCTGCGCACATGAGTCAACCACTAAAGCCACCGGTGGCTGTCACGCGCCACCTCCTTTAATTAGGTCAGCATCAAAAGTCGATGACTACATTTTTTTTTAAATCTGACTGTGGTCGTTTTTAAAATCGCCATACACCATTTTATACCTAAATTTCCAGAGTTGGCCTCATAATGATAATCATCTGTTTCTGTTAATCGATTTAGGTATAATGTATAGCAATTTTAAAAATCTGGATGTGGTCATTGACTTTTGATGCTGACGTAAACGTATCACGTAAACGAAGCGTTACGTACGTTAGCGTAGGCCTACTAGATAATAAATTAAAACCATTAATTTTTGACAACCTTGTCAATTTATGAACATCTGAAACTAGCCAGGTAAAAAACACGACCATTTTCAATCATAAATTATCAAAGGTTTGATATAAGTAGTTGGTATTTAGATTTTTAAGATTAAGACGTCCGAACGAACAAAAATTTTTCGTAGTAGGCCTTCAAATGCTGCCACAAGTGGTCGTCACAATTTGATAGATAAAAACTGGAGCGGCACGTGTGTGAATTTCTGCTATTTGTATAGCGAATGGCCGCCATTAGTGGCGTGTCGCAGACACCGAGTCACGAGTGGCCACCAATCGCTACACGTGTGCGGCGATTCCATACAAAACGTAAAAATCTCGAAAACTACCCGCCGCTAGCTATCGGTAGCCATGGTCGTCGGCTCATTTGCGCGGAGCCTTAGACATGACAGTACAAGATTCATCGCCCACGCCTTTACACCCGCGTTTTTCTCCTCACGTGTGCTCTCTATCGGCAGTGACAATTACGTCTATAATAAGACTTCCTATGTTATTACTATTGGTATTTTGGTATTATCATTCTAAGAATCGACCGTCTGGTGTAGTCGTTCGCGCTTTGGACTAAAAAGCCAGCGGTTGCGGGTTGCGGGACGAGAGTCAAATGCTTGTGTGATAAGCACGAGCATTTGTATCTAAGTCATAGATGTTTATAAATTTATATACTGTATGGCCTAGAACCGGGGATAATATTGAAAACCGAGACTCTCTAGAGAATTAGTATTTTTTCTAAAAAGATTCCAGCTAACCAAAAAATATGCAGTAGGTACACACAATAAGAATTAAAATTACGATCAGTGTATTATTGCAAAACGATATTATCGCTAACGTTGTCAATGTCGTATCAAAGTGACGTTACGAGTAACTCCGAATAAGTACGATGCAGAATGAACTCAATCGATCGAGTAGAGCGGAACTATTGCATTGTTTGCAAAAGTTCCGCAAAAAGTAAAGTTTTGATTTTAATTAGTTAGGACCATAATATAATTAAATTACTAGTGACCTATAGTTTCTGTTTTCAATATTATCCTAGGTTCTAGGCCACACACTGTATAAGTATGTCTATCAACAGATAACTAACTAGGTATCGATTTAGTAGTAAATCATAATATAAGCTTTGCTTAGTTTGGGACTACATAATTGGTGTTATCATGAGAACAATTTATTATCATTATTTGAATCCTTAGTACAACTTACATCATGTAAATGTCGTTATAGTTGTCATTAAAAATAAATATCCTCGGCCTCGGGCCCGTTGAGCGCCCCCGCTGCCGAGGCGCCCCCGCCGCCGCTTCCGCCCCCTCCCGTCGGGACGCTTGCGCGTTCCACACCCTACAAAAAATACAAAATTATTTACTTACATACTTCGCTGCTTCACATTATTCAGCGTGCACAATGTAAGATCCTGCGCACCATAGCTAACGGTCCATGGTACACAACGAATGCAGAAATCCATGATTACCTGGAAGTCCCATCTGTAGACGAGGAAATTGAGCGCAGAGGACGCAACTACTTGGATCGTCTGAAAAAGCACACAAACCCTCTTGCGCGAGCACTGCTGAGTAATGTCGCTACTGGCAGGTTGAAAAGAAGGACATGGGTCGCTAAAAGGACTCAGCCCCAAACGCCAAACTTCTGACAACAAATCAGCTAAAAGTCACGATGACTGATCGCAGATCAAGTTAGCAAAACAAAAACAAAAAAACTCACATACTTTGCGGTCTTCAGTCAGACACGTTATGTCCTACAAAGGAAACAATTCAAATATAAATTGCACAACATCTAATACGCTGATCCTATGATAAGTAGCTTAAGCACTTGTGTTACAGAAATCAGAAACAACGACGCTACCACAACACCCAGACAAGACACCGAGACAATATAGAAAAGTTTTCTACATTGACCCGACCGGGTATTGAACCTGGGACCGACATAGTGACACCAAGTCCTGTATGCTCTCTCGGCTACGGAGGTCGTCAATATAGTGATAGAAATTGTAATACTAACAAACTAAACCACATATTGTTTTTTATCACACATCAAAGATCTACATACGCAATGAAAATGGAATTAGGTCGAAAAGATTTTAGAGCGATGATTTTTTATGATTTTAAAAGTTCTTTCTCTCCGCAAGACTGTGCCGCTTGTCTTCAAAATGCTTTTGGGAGAGAAGCACCTCGTTTGAGCACCGTGAGGCGATGGTTTGCTGAATTTGAGAGAGTTCGAGTTTCTTTACACGACGAATTTCGTGAAGGGCGGCCTTCAACTGCCGTCAACGAAAGTAATGTGGCTACTGTTAAGCGGCTAATTGAAGACAACCCGCGGATTACCTATGAGACAATTCGAGGACTATCGGGGATTGGTATGAGCCAAATTCAGAAAATTTTACACAAATAATTGAAAGTTCGGAAACTTTGCTGTCGTTGGATCCCTCATGAACTGACAGCGGAGCAGAAGCGGGCTCGCGTGGAATGGTGCTCACAGATGCTACTGAAGTACGACCACAGACATTCTAATGCTGTTTATGAAATTGTCACAGGAGACGAAACGTGGATTTATTGTTTTGAACCCGAAAAAAAACAGCAATCGTGTGAATGGGTGTTTGAAAATGAGAACAGGCCAACAAAAGTGAGGCAGGCGAGAAACGTTAGTAAAAAAATGATCGCGTTTTTTTTCTCAGCTACGGGTCTCATCTGTACAATTCCACTTGAAGATCAAAAGAGTGTTAATGCCGAGTGGTATTCTACCATTTGTTTACCCAGGGTGTTAGAAAAAGTTCGCGAAAGACGACCCAAAAGCCACGTTCTCCTACATCATGACAACTTTGTTGATCTTTCGTTGACAACAATCTTTGATTTGTTTAATTTGTCTCAGCCCCGAATAGCAGAATAAATATAAAATTCACGAAAAAAAAATTATGCTAGTTAAATATAAAAATCTCATCATTTTTATCATTTTTCATAATTTTAGCCATAGGACGTCCACTGCTGAACACAGGCCTCCCCCAATAACCTATCATCGAGGGGGATTGTCAATACACGCTACACTTGGGAGGCGGATTGGCGAGCGCCGTTTTTTTATACAGCAGACGCTGCTGTCCGTCTCGTCGCCTCTTACGACACGCCTTCTGTTGGCGGTGAGAAAGTTTATTCAAAACACAGCAATATTTTTTTTTTATAAATATTGAAAAAACAAAAAACTTTGCCCAAGACACTAGTAAACGTTTGCCTCTTGCAAGATTCGATCCTGCAACTGCTTGGCTTTGTTATCAGGAGTGCGAACTATTAGGCCAACCTATCTGTCTTGATCATGATAAAAACATTTGTAATAAAACGATTGAATAAAGCGTCACCTTAAGTATAAGCGTTTAGTTCATCAAACATGAAGTAATTAAGTAATTTACGAATATCATCTTAGCTTGAACTAATTACTTATCATATCATGATCTTACATAATCTGTGGATAACGTTAAGTGCGCTCCACATCTCATGTAATTATTATTCCCCCTATGACAAGCGAATTCTGATTACCTAGCTGTAATCATAATAAAATTGGATACAGTAGATTCAATGCATGAGTACATACCCTACAAAGTATACATTAATGAATAAACGTTTATTTGGCCTAATTAAAAACAAAAGAGTCCAAATGACAAATAAATATCTTTAAATCCTTTTAGAACAGGTTTCTAATAACCTAATGTACTACAAAAAATTGCGCTTCAGACCGAGAAAAAAAAGTTTTCTTACTCCAATTGAAAATTAAATCAAAAATAAAATATTTAAAATATCAAAATTAGTAGAATAGGTTTAGAAAATTCAGTGTTTTGAGTACAAGGTTAACACTAATTATACTATAGGTTTAAAATTGGGTCAGTTCTGAACTGCTACTATTAGTTTAAACTTCAATGAGATTGACGAGGTTTTATAACCTTTAATCTTTAGTTATTTATTATAACTTAGTTTACACATTTAACCAATTCATATTATAGATGTGCACGATAATTTAATGCCTATTAAAGGGACAAACAATAAAATCAACACATTCAAAGGCATTTTGACATATTTAAATACTCTAAAAATCTCTCATGTAAGTAAATTCATTGATTGCACTCTTGATTATAAAATACGTGACAAATACGCTGTAAAAAGATCAAAAAAGAAATTTTACGCATAGAATTTCAAATCAATTAGGCTACTACATTACTAAAAGATTAATTTATGTCACCTTTAAGTTTACTTAAGTGCTCTTTCGCCTAAAGTACAGGTTATACTACTACTTTTCGTGCCCTACCTCTCCTGTCACCTGCACGCAAGAGGACCTTTACAACTCCAACCAACCAGAAGGCCATTGATGTTGCCACTTTTTGGGCGCAGATAATTTAATTGCCATTGACTCCAGAAGAAGAAGAAGAAGTAGTACTAATTGAAATGTAATCTGCTTTTCGTCTATTAAATAAACGATATTTTTTATTATTATCAAATCCCATCTAGGATTTGACGGCGAGGAATAAGAGACAAACGTCCAACTTGATATGAGTATATTGATAACTCTGCAGTTAAACAGCAAATACTATTACTATATTCGGTATAAGTTTGTGCTAATAATCCCAAACTGAACGAAAGAAAATAATAGTGCCACCAAGTTTGATGTTTGTATGTAATCGTATGCAACGGCATTTCTTTGTGCTCAAGTTCGATTTGCACTTGATCTTATATACGGGGCCTACTGGATGCACGTAAATTCTGTTGTAATTTAGACGGTTGGTACAAAACCTATTTTAATCACAATGTTTGGCCGTATTATCTGAGTGGTTAAGGGGTTTCTACACGTGTCCTATACGGACACGTGTAGGCTGCTGTTTTGATAATAGTTTGTTGTTGAAAATTATACATATTAAAATTATAGCTGCGGGCAAATGTGTACCTAAACTGGAGTAAACTAAGATATAATCGTACCTTATTGATTATTTTATGTTTTAATGTATCTTTTAATAGTATTTAACATAAAATATATTTTAGTGACATCTCTGATAGTTTTATGTTAAATAACTGTCTGTACATATATTATGGTGCGTTACGTCAAACTAACAATACAATAATAATAATTGTTTAGTACAAATTACAATTTATTTTGGACCTTTACCGCACCCATTACCTGCTTTCTGCATGACCCAAAGGTTGGCTGGTAGAGAATGCCCTTGGCATTAAGTCCACCTGTTGTAAATTTTAAGTTTGTGCAATAAAGTTTTTAAATAAAAATAAATAAATAAATAACAATAAACATTTCTAAAACTTGTGTTCTTATGGGTTTTTACAAAAACGCTGGTATATTAACACTTTATTTAAAAACAAAAATCATCGAATTCTAAAATAATTAGGAGTTGTCAGATTTTATGTTATATTGTCAGATCTAGGATGCCTTTATTGGAAGAGAACAGATAGATTACATCTCAAAGATTTATTAGTTATAGCGATTCTGTAAAAGCCAGAACCGGCCAATCTGATAGTCTATGGCTGAAATGATAACGATAAAAGGCTTTTCTTCTATCTTAAATAATCAAAGTTTTACTAAGTAATATAATTCTGATTGTTCGGTTGGAAGCGGTCTGCATCCAGCGGCTTCCTGCAACCTTTATCAGGTCCTCTGTCCACCTTGTGGGCGGACGCCCCACACTGCGTTTCCCAATCTAGAAATCACTAGTAGAGGTCTATGTTCAGCAGTGGACGTCCTGTGGCTGATATGATGATGATGATGATATAGAATTCAGAGAACTTTACACCATAATAAACCACGAGCTGATCACATCCGCTAGTATGGGCCCTTACGTATATACGCAAGACCTCAGACTCGCCCGCGTCTCGGTCACTGCTATTGGGGCCGACATACGCTAAGTGCTTCAGCACTCACCCAAACTCGCCAAGTATTGCTAAGGAGGCCGTTTTTCAAAAGTCATTGGCGATGAGTAAAAAAAACTGTACCGTGTGGGGGACGGCCGTAAAGAATACACTTCCCCACTGCAGGAGGCGTGTCGTATAAGGCGAAATTTCCTGTAGCTCGTGACGAGCAGCAGCGTCTGCGTGCAAAATGTTATAAAAACTGCGCTGGCGATTATTGGCAATTCCCTTGATGAAAAATTATTGGGGGAGGCCTGTGTTTAGCAGTGGACGTCTTATGGCTGAAATGATGAATGATAATGATGAAAAAAATAATAATAGTAAAACGTCGAAAGCGCGCGAGGTAGTGGTATAAGCTCCCTTAACAATTTCTTAACGAAGTGTAGATACTTGGAGAATTAATGAATTGGTTTGCGTACACGAGTCGGTTAAATTGTGAATAAATTGGTTTCCCTTACCAGGGATGCCAAACCAATGGCACACTACTAAAATAACTGGAATTAAATACTAGAGTACCTTTACGAAAAATCCTTAGGCTACCCATTACACAATTTGTGAACGTCATGTGATAATAACATTGATTTATTATTATTACTAGCCCATTACAGCCCACTGCTGGAAATTGGCCTCTACTATATCGCCAAAGGCACGCTACGTTAGGGTTCCGCACTTCAAAAGGTTAAAAAAAAACCTTATAAGATCAAATCCTTATTTATATTCTCTGTTTGTCTGTCAGTCGGTCTCATGCCTGTCAAGAGCCTGTCATAGGAATGCATGGAGGTATCAAGTTAAAATTAATATCAAATACTCTAATCTGTAATCCTTTGAAACTGTAAAAAAATCTAATTTTTAAGTCAACGCAATCGAAAGGTACGGCCCCATAAGCCGTAAATTTTAATACTCGCAAGGGAGTCAAAACCTATAGGGTACTTCTCGTTAACCTAGAATCATATAATTTGATTGAAAACAATGCCTTTTAGCACAAGTATAGAGAATATAAAAAAAAAAAAAAAATTGCTTACATTTATTATTTTTTAGAGGTGTGCGTCCCTGGTGCAGCACCAACAGCATTCTGAGCATGATCGCGAGCAGGCTAGACTACGAGACTACTACTATACATAAGTCATTGCTGTACTAAATCAAATGGATTGGTGCAAAAATGATCTATGTAATATACTTTAAAAAAAATAAATAGGTTAATATTAATACTAACCTACTGGTATTTGATTACATGAATCTATGTTACTTTAATAAATAAAAATATTCATTCATTCATCCATTACATTATTCAAGAAAAAGTTTTCTAATAAACTCGTTAAAACGATACAAATTTTTAAGACTTGATTCTGGCTATGTACGAACTATTTACATATCTACAAGTGTGTACGAAACCCTCAACGCGTGATTCTGAATCGCGCTTGGCCGGTTTTTTGCGGTTATAACCTTATTAGCCGAAAAGTTCAGAACCTGGTTTTTTTCGGATAAGAAATTACGCGCTAGGAAAAAAGGTTCACCATCCCTTTCCACGAGCACTTGGAAATGGTGCAAGTATGTATCACAGATACAGACTGGAGGATGGAGTTATAGTTCGGTTAGTTTGTTTTTGTAATATTAGACTGGTAAAATAGTTTACTTGGAATAAATCACGAGGGTTTGAAATAAAGGTAGAATCACAGTGATAAATTATTATCATGTGGTGTACAGGGTTAAATTCCACGGTAGCGCTAATTTTTCAGAGGCCACTCAGAATCAGTAATTAAATCAATCTACGTGATAAAAACAAACTTTTTTTCATTTTTAATTCTTCTATTCTGCATTTAAAAAATAGAATACGTAGCAAATGTACGATTTCTCGATTTAATTGCACCGTATGTGCACTGCATGAGGTTCTGTTGAAGCGGCGTCGGCGTACGCCTGTGATCTATGATGAATAGCGCAAGCGCATCTCGCTTTATTTTTATTTTTTTCGGAAATTTTTAAGTATATTTTACTCCAGAATACGACGACTGAAATGAATTACGATATATTAGTATTTTTATATTTTTCTATAGACCTTATTTTTTAAATTTGGCACTACCTTGAAATGTAACCCTGTATAAACTGTTAACCTGCATATTCAGATAACATTGAATGTGTAGCCATGGTCCAAAATAGTTTGGTTTTCCTGTCAAGGTATGATGGCAATAGCTTTAATAATAACCTTTAAGCAAGATATTACAATGATTCAATATCAACAAAAAAAAATTCGTGTTCATATCTAAAAATGATAAAATAAAAAAAAATACACTAATATTTTTTGTTTTTTGATTAAATAATAATTATTTTTTTTGAATTTACTCGATTTTTATTATTGTTTGTCTTTTAGTACTTTTTGATAATAATTTTATTTGTTTAACTTATGTTACCACGGTCTGAATGGGCGGTGACTACCTGATACATGTATATTTATACTTACTAGGTATGTCACCACAAATTGTTGTCAACGAATGGTTTGTTAACAATTTTTTTTTCGATTTTTTGTATTAAAAACCAGACATGCCGCTTATTGACCATTGTCGAAGCGTCCCGAATCGGGAACGTATTTTTAATAAATTACAACAATGCAACTGCCAGTATTTAAACTCAAATTACATGTTAAGATGATTTTAGTAAAAAAGGTAGTGATTATGTAAATAATAAAAATGTGTGGATTTAAAACTGCTTAGCTCTAGTTTCAAACCAAAACTAGTAAAAGTATTAACCTTAGGAAGGCAACAGGGGTGACCCGTCACCCCACTACTCGATAAAAGTGTCAATATTTAGTTGGTATTGTTTCTGTCTCATTCTAACGCTCAATCTATTCTCTAATTGGAGTGGATGCAATCAGTCGCACTCGTCAACGTGTCGCGGTAAGTTGTTGTTTTTGTTATATTAACATTGCTGGGGTGACTCATCACCCCTGTTGCTATTTACGTAAGTATTTCTTTTTGTAATTCTGTAATAATTGTTTGATTTTTTTAGGTAAAAATGGCTTCGATTTCGGATACGCAGATTCAAGACTACTTGCAAAGTATTGTTGATGCTAGCTCTGATGATGAGCGCCGTTCCGAAGACGGTGATGTGAGTGAAAATGATGATCATGTTTCGGTGCACTCGGAGGAGGAGGACATTATTTCAAATTATGAAGGTAGTGACGACGAGGATGTGCCGCTGGCATAATTACGCACTAATATGTTGAGAGGTGAGAATGGACATGTTTGGTCGTCTATTCCACCATCTTCGAGTAGAACACCGCGGCGAAATATAGTGACTATTCAGCGACTTGGGAGAGGCAACGCTCAAAGTATTGAAACGGAAAAAGATGCATTCATGCAACAACACAAGCAAGATGTGCACTATGTCCAAGAAAACGGGACAAAAATGTAAAAACTTTTTGCACAAAATGTCTTCAGCCCGCTTGCACTGAACACCATAAGGATATTTGCTTGAACTGCATTTAACCCAAAAAAAAAAAAACTAATTAAGGGTGCCATAATTAATACTTTTTCGTGTTATTAGTAATTGTATAAGTGATTGATCTCATAATAAATAACTTTCGTTTTCTTACAAATTGCTGTTTTATTTGAGTTCAAAAATAAGGGGTGATGCGGAACCCCTGTTGCCATTTATGTATGTAAAAAGAGTGTTGCCTGCCGAAGGTTAATTTTAAAAGAGGCTGACAATAGTAACCGCGTTTCTTGCGCTGTTTCTTCTCGGTACTACCCCACAAATTGTCCCGAAGCAGTGGTAGGGCAAAAAAATAATATTGGGACGTGTAAAAGTGCTTTTTATGACTAAGTCTCTTAAGTAAGTCTATTTTTTTACAGTTAGTCAATCTACCCCTAAATCCAATTATCCCCAGTTTTACCTTCTTTGGATTTTGCTCTCTGATCACACAAAAGACGCTTGTTGGTACAAACTATTTTTTACGAATAAAGAACACGTTTCTAATGTGTATGAAGAACCACACAATTTCCTTATTTCTCGGTTTTTAAGTCAAGCGCTTAGTTGAAATATCAAGTCAATGAGCCATACTTATCATGGCTCAAATAATACAGCGTTTTATTAGCAAAAGACACATACAGACGGTGCTCACCGTAAGCCTACGGATCAGGTACGAGTAACAGGACAGGATCCCATTTGTACCCTTCTATAACAAATTACTAAAATGGGATTGGCCGCCATCAAATTCAATTTTCAATACTTAGGTAAGAAACTGGAAAGTAGATAATTGTACTAATGGAGTCACAGTCTCGCTGACAATAGAGCAAAAGAGAGCTTTGTGACAGCGCACTCCTTTGAGCGAGCTTAATAATCATTCCTTTGGGCTAAGGTAATCTCTAATGACGCGTGGCACCGACGTGTCTCAGTTTCTGTAGGCTTAACCATTGACGTGATCCAATCGCGTGATTTCGATGGATGTGAGTCACGTCACTCGTGATGCATAGACAGGCTTGTGGTCTAATAGCTTTGCGGCGTAGGCAAGGCTGTCTGTCCGTCCATGCTGTATCTCATGCTGATAGCTAGACAGTTGAAATTTTCACAGATTATGTATTTCTGTTGCCGCTATAACAACAAATACTGAAAACAGAATAAAACAAATATTTAATTGGAGCTCCCTTACAACGAACGTGATTTTTTGCCGTTTTATACTCGATATTTATTATAACGGCAATAAGTAGACGCTTGAAATATTCACAGAATATTTAGTTTTATCTTCACTTTAAAAAATCATTATAGCGTACACGCGCACGAAGGGTTTCGTACATCATTAATGTATAGATAATCATGGTACGGAACCCTTCGTGCGTGAATCCGACTCGCACTTGGCCGGTTTTAATACTTGACCGAATTAGTCAATGTTCACCAATCTCTCAAACAAAGAACCACTTGACTTTCGTCGCGTCGTGATTTACCTTGTAGGAAAAGGGTTCCTGGCTCGATTCCCGATTCGGACCCGTTCAGAAAATAAACTTTATAAATTAGCTCCCGTTTTAGTGTGTTAAGAGTTCGCAAAATATTATATATAATATTGTATTTTTTGCAGGATGTTGGGTACGACAGCGAGGAGGAGAGAAGGAAAGAGGCAGAAAAGGCTAAAAAGAGACAGGTGCACGCACGAGTCGTAAGTATCTGTAGATCTTAATTGACATCACATTATCATTAGCTATGCAATTAAATACGTAGTTAGTTGGTTGATTTTATTTTAAAAAAAACCCTTAAATTAATGTCTTAAGTCTCTTTTAAAGTTCCGTACGTTAATAGAAAAAATGATAATGATTATAATTTATTTGCAAGTAAACATTGTATACAAAGATGTTACAGACAGTGAGAACCAAACATGTTTAGCCAAACTTAATTAGCATGCAAACATTTTGCAAGGGTTTTATGTCATAAATGCTAATGAGCGATGATAATACAGAAGAAAAACAAAATATCAGCACCTACACGAAATTATCAAAGAACTCTTTTAAGTCCTAAAGGGTCCGTGATAGTAACCATTTACTCAAATGTTTCTTAAAATAATAAATAACGGGTGTTTTTTTAAGAGGTATAGGATGTGATTTTTAAAAAAAAACACAAAAAAATTGAAAAATTTGATGAAATCTTTATTGGAATCGATAGAACGATCAATATAATTTAATGTTTGAAGATGATTTCATGCAAATGCTGGCCGCAGCTCCGGTTTAGATGGCCCATTCGCAAGGCCCAATTTCGGCACACTCTCTCCAACATATCAGCCGGTATATCACGAATAAATGCTTCAATAATGGCTCCCAGTGCGTCAATCGTTGCTGGTTTATCCCTGTAGACATGAGCCTTAACATGGCCCCACAAGAAATAGTCCAAAGGCGTTAGATCACACGATCTAGGCGGCCAATTGACGGGGCCCAAAACGTGAGATAAACTGTTCACCGAAGGCGGCTCTCAATTGGGCCATTGTTTCGCGTGCCGTGTGGCATGTGGCACCGTCTTGTTGAAACCACATGTCAGGCATGTCCAATTCTTCCATTTCCATTTTCCATTCTTCCATGTCCAATAATGTAAACTGGGTTCGAAATTTAGTCACAAGCTTCCGAATAGCTGCCTCAGTAGGCCGACCAAACTGCCCATAAATTGGAAGAAGTGCGCGATGCACTCTCTTAGCCGAGCATGCATTTTGATAGTAAAATTCAATAATTTGCAAGCGTTGTTCGTTCGTAAGTCGATTCATGGTTAAATTGTAGACCAAACTGAACAAGTTTGACAATGACACAAGACACGATTCACGCGTGATCTGTCAAAAACAGTGTTGCCAAAAAGATACCAGCAAAAAAATCACCCGTTATTTAATGTCCTAAATTCTTTGGGTATTTGTTGTCAGTCGGTGTCAAGACCCTTTTTCCCAGAGACGCGTGCAGGCATTAAGATTTTTAATTTTTAATAAATATTGGGCAATATCACACTCATTGCTCTTATCCTGTGATAATTAAGTAGTTAAATTTATATCAAATCATCATTTCAGCCATAAGACGTTCACTGCTGAACAAAGGTCTCCCCCAATGACTTATCATCGGGGGGGGGGGGGGGGGGGGATTGCCAATACTCGCCATGCTTGGCAGGCGCAGTTTTTTATAAGATTTTGCACGAAAACGTCTCGTGCTACAGGAATTAGTAGCGTCTTACGACACTCCTGTAGGCGGTGGAAAAGTGTATTTTTACGGCCGTCCCCACACATCACTATATCAAATACTCTTTGCAATCCTTTGAAACTGTGAAACTTCTAAGTCAATGCAATCGAAGTTACGTCCGTTTTTGCCGCATAATATATTTTGTCTCCTGCAACGGAATCAAACAAAAGTGATCCTACTTTAACGGATCTTTTTTACCTTTTGAGGTAGAAACCCGAAAAAAATTCAAAATTGGTCTAGCAGTTTTCAATTAATTACCAACGAACAGTATGTAATTTATATTTACGCAGGGTTATTTTTTAAACTTCACCAACCCCTTAGGGCTTGATTCTGGTACTCAAATTCAACAACTTTTTCTATGGTACAGACAACGGCAGGTAAACCTACCCAAAAAATTAAAGGTCAACCGTTTTTCAACTTTAAGTCCGACACGACAGAAATCAATGTCAATGGGCTAGTTTCCTGGGTGAAAAAATGATTATTCTATTTAGTCCGTCAGTTAGATTATCAAAAAATATTGGACCCATATTTTGTCTTTTGTCAATCAAACAAAAAATGACGAAGATAAAGCGCATCAAAGCGAGCATGTGACGTCACGTCTTGCTATAAAGTGTCGAAAGGCGTGACGTTACACGGAACTTTAACGGGCTATATCTTCATCATTTTTTGTTTGATTCAGAAAAGAAAAAATACGTGTCCAATATTTTCTGTTAATCCAACTGACGGACTAATTTTTTTTTTTAGGAAACTAGCCCATTCAGAAAATTTTACGTTTTGTGGTAGATTGACGTGCTCTTGTTTGTACCAATGTCGCAATCTAAAAAAAATTCACTGCTGATGTCAGCTTTTCGGCGGCTTAGTATGTGGAAGTGTTTTTTTTTTGCGTTTTCTTTTTCTTTCGTTGGTCCCATATATTGTTTTTTGTATTTAAGCACCAAAATCAGCCCCTAGGGGTTGTTTATGTTTAAAAATAAAAACCCTGTCTCTGTAGTAACAGAAAGATAAAATCTGAATCTGATTTTCCAACAAGACTATAGTACAAAACTTTAGTTGTTTGCTGATAGTTTATCGCTCCCCAGAAAGGTAAGTAGAAAGATAGAAAATCAACAGTTGCCTGGGTGAACGAGAAAACATGCGAATGTTTAAAGTAAAAACCAACATTGACTAAAAAGTAATAGAGATAGGATTCACGTCTTCTTTGTTCAGATTTAAAAATATTTACTTTGATGATAAAAATGAAAATCTATAGATTGCTCACCATTTAAAAACTGTGGCACATCGGTAATATAATATGACATTTCTGGTTAATAGTCGGTATTTCTGTCCCACCTGGTACACCGTGTATTTTTAACCGTTAGACGGTTAGCATTAAATTTGTAAGGTTCGCGTCCAGGTTGTCAGTAGGCCCCCTCTATTCCTTCTGCCTTCGGTGATAGCCATCAATTGTCTAGTCATATGGTCTTTAATTCGGTGCATTGCATGTCTATACTAGCGCATACCATTTTCACGCATTTTTTGCTATATTTCGGCAACTTTAAAGGTACTTCGTATGTGTTAATTCCTGACTTTAACTTACTTAATCGTAATGCAGCAGTACACACACTACCTACTCGGTTTAATTTAAAAAGTTTTTGGCAATGTTTGTTTTTATTTTCGTGTTTTAGTTGTTGTTAATCTATATTTTATTATTTTCTGTCTTGTTTTTGTGTGTATTTGTCTGTTTTACGAAATAAAATTTCTATCTATCTATCTATCTACTTACTTAAGTTTAGTGACGCCACCCGCCCAGTGTAACATTTTTAATGTGCTTGTAACATGCATTATTTTGTCACCGCATTTTCGTACCACAGAACAAAAATTCTATGCTATTTTCGTTATCCAGGCTGCCGATATCAGTTGTTCGGGAGTTGTTCAATAAGTCAACTTATTTGCTTTCCCTTTCCAAAACTGTTTAACTTCCAATACATTGTTATTTGTAGCTTAATGTTTTGTGTCTATAAGCTGTGGGATGTTTACTGTTCCGTCCTGTTTGGTTACTTTGCTGGTTTCTTGGAAATTAATGATACGAAGATAAACTAACATAGATTATACGAAATATCCGATAAATTGGAAACAAGAAGTTCTACTCCAGATTACACACCACAGATGGTCTCGAAATATGGAAAATCATTTTTGTGCTTTTTTGTCGCGGCCAGCATGGAACCTTTGAGTCTTTACTCAAATTGAATTACCACCTCCTCGCCACTAGGACAAGGGGCGTCCCAGCATACCTTGACTCGAGCCAATTTAGATAGATCGTATTCTAAATTACTTATAACGGGGCATCGAACCCGGGACTCTTTGCATTCAACGGTGTTACCTCACCACTACTCGCAAATCGGATTCTCAATGTTATTGTTAAGAGCAGCTGCTTAGGCGGTTTTAAGGAATTTCCTATACTTTTGTATACCTATTTTTTAAATAATATAGCTCTTGAAAAATATTAAACTCTCTGTATAATATTCTTTTTCAGAGCTCGTACTGGAGCCTGCAGTGGCCGTGGGTCAGCAAGCGAAGGGTTATATACAGAGAGTCCAACTGTTTTATGGTGCCCAGCAAGTACGAAGACCAGCACAAGTAAGTACATCAGTTAAAACCATATTGAATGTTGTTAACACGAATACCATCTGATTTAGTAGTTCGCTATCGCGTCTGATTTATATAATATATAAGTGTGGCGGCAACACAGCTGATCTGTATTTTTAATTATATGACCCTTATACCTGTAATTCACAATAAAGATATTTTGAATTTGAATTTGAATGTATTCATCAATACAAACCACGTTTTTTAAGGAGTCAACATCAAAATCGATGTTTATTTTCAACCGACTTCAAAAAACGAGGAGGTTCTCAATTCGACTGTATGTTTTTTTTTTTTTTTTTTGTATATTTGTTACGCGATTACTCCGCCAATTATGAATCGATTTTAATGATTCTTTTTTTGTTTGGTAGATCATACTTCAGAGGTGGCCCCATATAAATTTTATCGAAATTGATTTAGAACTTTTTGAGAAAATCAACAAATATATACCCAGATAGTATTTTGGTTGTGGTTCTTGTTACCTATCTTCGTCAAATATGAGCCGATTTTGATGATTTTTGTTTTATTGAATAGCTTATACTTCAAAGATAATATGCTAAAAATTTACAAAATAAAAATCACCCCTAAGGGTAGGAAAATAGGGGATGAAATCGGTGTTCAGCAGTTAGATTAGAATTTATCACTAAAAATTGATGAAATAAGTAAATTTTATAAAAAAAAAAAAAACCGACTTCAAAACACTAAAATGCTAAAAATAATCCTAACACTTAAGTACCTAATCAGTTACTTTTGGAGTCGGTGCAAACAAAAACATTGAATCTCTCATCGGCTGGCACCGACTCCAAAAGTAACTGATTAGGTACTTAAGTGTTAGGATTATTTTTAGCATTTTAGTGTTTTGAAGTCGGTTTTATTTTTTTTTATTTCATACATTTTCATACTAACGCTCTACCTTGATTGATGATGTATGGATCAGCAAAAAATGATTTTATAATTTCAATGTTAGTACCATAGTGAAAGATGTTTGTATGGACAAAATCATTCACCTCCTTAAATAAGGCAATTGTTCAAAACAACACTCTGTATAATCAGACAGTTGCAGGTTAGAATTTCGCATGGGTCAAATGATTGTGTGATGAGCACGAGCAAATTGTCTTGGACATAATGACAACACAAACATGTTAAATATGTATTTAAGAATGTTTATCCGTTATCTAGTTTCCAAAGTCTCTGCTTAATTTTGGAATAGAAAATTTCGGTAGTTTTATACACTGCGCATTTAGTCAATAGGTGTCGCATTGTGTTTGGTCTTTCCCGTAGTGATTATTTGATTTCTGATTCAGTTGTTGTGCTACTGATAAAATAACCAATATTATTATGTGTGTCAAACTTTGACATTTTCGTTGACAATGGTAGACAAGATCAAACAACAGCATTGACATTTACATGGACATTCGTTAACAATGGTTGACCAGATCAAACAACAGCGCCATCTGGGATTAGCTTTGCCTGTCCCTTTCCCATAATTTGATGGTTGTAATTTTGACATGTGGGTATTTATAATTTTGACATTTAAAACATTTTTGTTTACTATTTTACGTTTGATTTTACATACTGTTTTATGCTATGTTATTATATTATTAATTTAATTTTGTATTGCTACGCTCTTCTGGGGTGCATACCTTAGTCATCATAAAATACCCACGTCAATCCTCTGCTGGACCTATATGGCGCATATATTTTACTTACTTAGTTTTAAGATTTTACACAACTAACATAATTTCGTTTGCAATGAACAAATGTAATGAAAATATTAAATGAATTAATTTTTATTTTTTCAGAGATAAATTCAAGCCCTTGCCAGTACTCAGATATTCGGATGACGTTGTACTTGAAAATTTAAAAGACATAAAATTAAACGACACCGTTGAAACACTGGTAAAAAATTTGAGCTCTGTTAAAGATTTTAACGATTCTAATAGCTCAGATATTAAATCACAAGAAGCTGTAGATACGAAAGAATATATCAAAGAATCCATGGCTAATGGTATTGAAAAATCTTTGACTAAAAATGGTGAAGAACAGATAGCTAACGGCCTTGAAGAAACAATACAACCAAATATTGACGATGATAGAAAATACATGGCAAATGCTGACGCTGGCAAAAAAGAAAATGCTAGTGACAATACGCACACAAACGGGGACTTAGACAACATACCCGAAGATGATGAAGAAAAAAATGTTGAATCTCAAGAAGTTCAAGAAATTTCTGAAGCTGATAGCGGAAACATTGAAGAAGTCAGTACTACACCAGTAATGGTTTTAGCAAATGAATCGAATAGTGATGTTGAATCTAAAGATGATGAAGTAATAGAAGACGTCATGTTAAATGGTGATACCGATGTATCTGCGATAGAGGAGGAGAAAATCATTGACAGCATTTTAAACGAAAGTGTAGAGGCAGTAGACGAAAGATAAACCATAGATTTCATCTAGATATTTGTGATATTTAATTGCTCAATTAAGGATAGTTTTGTAAGATGTAAATATCAGACGTGATAGTAAAGGTAATATTTTATAAATATGATAAAAATGGCATATTTATAGACTGATTAGACTTCATAGATAGACTTCAATTTTAATTCACTAAGACTTAAATTTAACACTGAGAAGGTAATTATTGGTGAACATTAATGTTATAATACATTTTGATGTAAAATTAATATTTTACTAAAAATATTTTACATTCATTACGATATCATTATTTTAATAGTGATATAGCGAACGAACTAAATATTTCAATAAATATACTTTGCAAATAGCAATTTTTTTTCCCCTGACCCACCAAGAAATATATTTCTCTTTGCAATAAATAGCAAACATTTTTCACCCCTGGCCCACTTAGACATATCTTTCTTAATTTTCAAGTTTAGTAATTAATTAAGTTATGAAAGGTGTTAATGTAAATGGCAAGGGGCAACTTGGAGGATGGAATAGTTACAATTAATTTAGCAGTAAATAAGATGGAGAATGATAACTTTGATTAAATTACTCGAATACGACCTTGCACTTACACAGAGTATTTGCTACTGGTTAACGTTTGTAAAAACGAGACAATACTTTATAACCAGTGATCGGAATAGGTAGATTGATTTGGGGTCAATGATCTCAAACATTGATGTTAACATGGACATGCCTCCGGGATTTCGGCATTTTTTGGTATCAGTTTTTGAAAAAAAGGCATATCCATATTATGCTAGCAATACCAAAGTACATCAAATCAATCAACCTATTCCGATCACTGTTTATAACAGTGTACATACAGTAAATATACTGAGTGACTTTTTAGCGTCTATAATAAAGCAGTGAATTATGTACATAGAATACTACTGTATCTACACTTAAGAGTTATAGTGTAATACATTTGTTTATCAAATTTGGAATATCCAAGAAAATACGTAAAATAAGGTTACACTAAGACGCGTGCTTAAGGAATAGAAAACAATGACATGCGAGCTTGCGACTGAAGACAGAAAGGGATGTATAGAGCGACGGCGGCGGCGGCATGCGTTTGAGAAATACTAATAACAAGTGTGCTAACGACTCGTTTTCGTCCATGGCTCAGATGGTTTTATTGATATTTACGCGCTTTGAATTGGGTAAAATTTAGTTTGATTTCTGATCTTTTATTCCCATAAAAGGTTTTTAATTGTTATGGTATTTACTATAAATTTTTTGTACCAGTATGGTGTAATAGTAGACATTTTACTTAAAACATATTTTGAAAAACAAATAACTAATTTATAATAAATTTTCCATAATCATTATTTTGTTTAATGTAGGTAACTTAAAGGTGGTTATTTATAAATGGGGATAAAATATAATAACCACTTCTAAGTATATTCTAAGATATTTACAAAATCATAAACACAATTTAACTATCCCTTCCTATTGCGCACATAAGTCCCGGGTTCGATTCCCGGTCGGTCAATGTAGAAAAAATATATACCTTTTTATATTGTCTCGGGTCTGGGTGTTGTGGTACCGTCGTTGTTTCTAATTTCTGTAACACAAGTGTTTCGGCTAAATACCATAGGATCAGAGCAATGTAGGTATGTGATGTTGTGCAGTATTTATATTTATTATATTTATTCATATAGAAAATAATAATAAACATAACTACAACAGAAAATATAAAAAATTTCAGCCCCACCGCATCGGTGCCACAAGGGATGGTGCCCAAAAAGCTGGCAGCACTGCCTCTCTGGACAGCGATGATAATCCTTTGCCCGAGGTCGAGGTAGCTACTAGCCTTTTGCTCGGTGGTTTGGTTAAGTCTTTAAGCTATCTCTTTATATAGAGCTCGGGCACTTGGGCCCCAAAAACATAACAGTCAACACCAAACGGCGCAAAAATGTAGTTCTCATTGCATATTGGTGCTGCTTCAAACACTCCGGCAGAGGCTGCCGCCGCACCTGCAACAGAAGAAGTACTACTTATATGGGACGGCGCTAACGTATCTACGCAGGTTGCGTCATGCGCGTATAAGAGCACTACCTCTTTTCTAGGGAATGAACGTCATGCCGTCAGGTCTTTTGCCGGTCGTCACGAAAAACCCCGGCAGGTTCAAGTACTGCTGGCATATTGACGGCGATAAGAGCTCTGCGGTTGATGTCATTAATATAGGCATGACGAGAGATACGACCAGCATTAAGTTGGCACTAGAGACCGTGGTGCCCCAATTCATTGACGTGCGATGACCACAGTGGTAACGATGGGGATGGTTTGTCATGGCGCCAACCCGTAAACAAATAAAAATGTGAATGTGGTCTTGTCAAGCAGGGGCCCGATATTGGCTGAAAGAAGACCAGTATCTGGACTCTGCTTGAAAGACGGCAAGGAGGCGAGGCGATGCACGCTCTGTTAAGCTTTCAGAGGAAGCTAAAAGCTCAATTTGAACACGCAAACAGAGACTCATGGTATACTTAAATTTTTTCAAGACGATAAAAATGAAATGAAATAAGTTTATTTGTCATAAAACAATACTACACATTATTGTTGTATAGATTTGTATATTTCTTATAATGTGGGCAGTGGGCTAGATGGCTTGGAACTCACAAATTAGTTTAGTTAAGTTTGATTTTTTATTAACATTACACTTATTTGGAAATTCTAAACATCTATGGAATATTGGCACCATGCGAGATTGTTTAGGTTTTAGATCTACTTGAGATAAAATAAATACTGCTAACCATAGATTAAGTATAAGCTGCCAACTAACGTCTATGCTGCCAACTAACCCATCTGATTTTGGCTGGTAACAGCAACACATGACTATTACCCTCCGCGCTAGAAAAAGCTGTATTCCGGCAGTTTAGTATTAACGTCCCCAGTGACCAGTCAAAGGTGACCCATATTGACGTTACATTTGCGGAATTAAACAGCTCTGCGTATAGGTAATAGTTAAAAATATATCGAATACAGTAAACGCAAGGCAAACAGATGCGAATCATACTACAAACAAAATGGAGTAGCTTTGTAATTAAATTTAAGCGAGCAGTGTGTCAACAACACGTAACAAAAGAAATCAAATATTAACTAATTACGTAGGTATGAACTTAATACATCAATATTTATTTTATCATAAAATAAGTGTTTACGGAGATCATTACACTTTTCAACAAGTTAATTAATAATATAATTTATCTCCTCATTATTTAATTAACTTCTGAGTACTTGTATAGTCCAAAGTTAACAGATATTGTGATATGAGTTTTTGACAAGAACAATAGGTAACATCTCGTACAAAAAAAGTCATCCAGTATAAAAACACTAAGATCAATAATTTAGTCTAAAGGAGTAAAGGGTCATCTACTGATTAGGAATCTGAACGTAAGCAGCATAGGGAAAGTGTCGGCATTTACAAAATTCCGACAGGGTGTGTCCACTGCACGCGGATGTCGAATCAGAATTTTTACAACAGTCAAGTATGTGCGTGTGGATGGCAGAAACGTGTACTCGCAATATGGATTGCCACCACGACAGTGCCAATGACGTTACTGGCAAAAGTACCGGTTTCCGGCGTGCATTAGCTGATCTATAAAAATCAGTATCAATAAAACCAATTTATTTCTGCAAATAGGCCTGAGTAAGAATAAGAATGTATTTATTTGTCTCAAAGCAGATTCTCAAACAGATACAACAGAATAGTAGGTAGCTTAATATTGAAAGACAACGACTTGTAGACCATTGTAAGACCCGCAAACTCTGTTATTCTGCCATAGCCTTTTATAAGTTTATCCAAACAAATACAACTGTGAAAACATAAAAATCTACACTTATATCTAAGATAGCAGGTTTTGTAGCAGTGGAAAATGCCTATTTAAATTTATAGTTAGCTAGTGCTGTTCGTAAAGCAGCCAAAATCAAGCCAAAAAAAATCTTTTGCGGAACGTTGGCAGCGACAGTTCCAGCGCAAAACGAATAGGTGGTAGTAAATCATTCCATATCTTTGCCACTGCATACTTTAAACTGCCTCTAGAACTAACCAATCTCAACTTTGGAACCAATAGCTGATATCCCTTGTCTCTAAGCGATTTATACTTCAAGCGTTTTAAAAGCGTCAAGTAAGCTATTATACACGTCCCAATTATTTTTTACTGTAGAACCGTGCCGTACCGTAGAACTGACGGTCGATGGGGCAGAAAGGTTCTGAAATGGAGGCCACGTACCGGCAAGTGCAGCGTAGGACGTCCACCGACAAGGTGGACAGGCGACTGAAGTATGCAGGAACCCGCTGGATGCAGGCTTATAACCGGCCAATCTGGAAGTCATTAACGGAGGCCTATGTTCAGCAGTGGACGTTCTATGGCTGAAATGATGATGATGATGAATATTTTTTTTACGAAGAAGCAGCTCAACGTATTTGCTGCTTGCTGCGGTGACCCATTTAGTGAGACACGCCACAAGGGTTTATTTTATATTTTTTATGTTGGACAACATCACATACATTTCTATGATCTTAAAGCCTTGGCCACACAGCCGGCGGGACGAGACGGCGACGAAGTTGCAGCGCTGCGTACATGTCACACTGCGGGCGTGACGGTTTCGTGGACGTTCCTAATAACGTTCGACGTTCGGTTTTTTCACTATTCATTATTAAATTACTAAAAAGAGTTGTAAAAATAAACAAATGCAGAACGCTACGTGACTGTTAAGTACGATTACCTACCATGCAACACAACATCTAACCGTCTCGCTTACTGCCGCGGCTGTGTGTAGGCACGCCAGGCGGGACGGCGATGGGTCTCGCTGGGCCGAGCGAGACGGTGCTGTGTGTCGTCTTCTTTAGACATCAGTACATTACAAACACTGGCGTTACGCTAGCGTCCCGTGGCCGTCGCGCCCCGTCGGCTGTGTGCCCAAGGATGGAATAGAAATCAGAAACAACGACGACGGTAACACAACGAAGGTACCCGAGACAGCAAAGAAAAAATCGTTTTATAAATTGACTCGACCGAGAATCGAACCCGCGACCTCAGAAGCGGCAATGCTAGTCTGGAATACTCGCCTCTCGGCTACGGAGGTCGTCAAATTTATCGTTTGCCGCATTTGCCTAAGACTAAAAATAGTCGACATTGAAACAATGTGTGGTAAGGAATTCCCAAGATTAAAACCAATTAAATGTCTCGCGCATTAATTGTAAAGATATAAATTAATGTGAGCAGCTGCGCGAGCGCACTGCGTGGACAATATTCGAGCAGATATGTTACTGCGTGTGTTCCTTTTCGCGCTCTGTGCGGCGATAACTAAAGGATCGAGAATTCAATCTGGTGAGACGTTATTCTAGTTTTTTAATCATGTAGCCCCATTCTAAACAAATATTTTACCATGGCTACTGTCCTTTTTTCTAAGGTAAAAACTATCTCTACTATGTTTCATCAAAATCAGTTCTTTTTAGGTTTTGCCGCGAAAGCGTAACAGACTTACTTTTACATCTCATCATCATCATCATTTCAGCCATAGAACGTCCACTGCTGAACATAGGTCTCCCCTAGTGACTTCCAGATTTGCCGGTTGGAAGCGGCCCGCATCCCGCGGCTTCCTGCAACCTCTACCAGGTCGTCTGATCACCTTGTAGGTGGACGTCCTACGTTGCGCTTGCCGGTACGTGGCCTCCATTCCAGAAGCTTTCTGCCCCATCGGCCGTCAGTTCTACGTGCTATATGCCCCGCCCACTGCCACTTGAGCTTACTAATCCGTTGGGTTATGTCAGCGACTTTAATTCTTTTACGAATCTCCTCATTCCTGATTCGATCTCGCAAAGAAATACTGAGCATAGCCCTTTCCATAGCACGCTGTGCGACCTTGAGCTTTTTTATGAGGCCTATAGTAAGAGGCCACGTTTCAGTTCCATATGTCATCACTAGTAACACACTTTTTGCATCTAGATTAACACTATTTACGTCGTCATTATTTTCAGGAATGTTAAGGATATGAAATTTCAAGTACAGATACGGATACAAAAAATCCGGTTTCGGATACGGTTACGGTTATGAAATTATTCGGATTATCCGTTAGTTTAGGTTTATTCGGTTTAAGAAATTGTTAAAATAAAGTACAAATATCTATACTTAATAACTTAATACTTTGGACGCGCTATATCCGGGTTATCAATTTGCAAACACAACTTTTCTTTCACTTTATCGAACTAAGTACTCGTAAATATAAAACTGTAATATAATCCCGTAATGAATGACTGACTTGTATTGACTGAGCAATAAAAACAATAAACAAACATGAAAAACCTGTCATAAGTCTTATTTAGACTTCGCCTCTATCCGAAACTAACCGACACGTTTATATCGGATTCGGTTACAGTTACGCATAGATTTTTATGTTGGATATCCGATAGTTTCAGTTAACGGTTACGGATCTCCTTAGCATTCCTGAATTTTGAGTCGAGGGAACCAGATTTTAATGACATCATCAACATAATCATTTGGCTGCTTCGTTCCCAAGTCATATAGGGTCGGAGCAGTATGTTTTCCTCTTCTCTACAATCCCCGTGTCGTGACGTCACTCGTAATCGAGTCGTTCGTTTACTTCTCAGTCATGCAGCCTTCACATAATCCATCCATCTATAAATCTTTCCACAGTCTAAACTGAAAGTGGTTTATGTTACTAACAGGCTTGCGTGGAGAGCCGGCTGACAAAAGCACGTTCCGAGTGGACTACCAGTTCTCCCTGCAGGCTGACGGCTGGCTGAAGCTGCACCAAATCCCGGTCCCATGGCATGAAGCGCATCACACTTGCTACCTTGAGGGTAAGACTCATTCTCAGGACACGCTTAAAATTATTTTACTCGTCACCAGCCGATGTATAGTCCCGAAATAGTGACATGGCAAAGCTATATTTTTGTAAAAATTTAAATAAACGAACTAAACGACGACTAATAACGGATGTATTTCAAATTTATTAAATACTAATTATAAAAAAAAACAGGCCAAGTGCGACTCGAACTTGCGAACCGAGGGTTCTGTACCAACTTTTAGCTATGTAAATAATTTGTCTATAGCGGAAATCGAGTCTCAAACATATTTACCGATTTTCCGAGTTTGGTTCATTTTTTCATTCATTTTGGTTCCCTTCATCATTTCAGCCATAAAAAGTCCACTGCTGAACACAGGCCTCCCCTAATGACACAACATCGGGGGGATTGCCAATACTCACCACGCTTGGCAGGCGGGTTGGCGAGCGCAGTTTTTATAAGAATTCGCACGCAGACGCTGCTGCCCGTCTCGTGCTACAGGAATTAGTCGCCTTTTATGACACTTGATGGCGGTGGGGATGTGTATTCTCTACGGCCGTCCCCACACGGCCTTGGTTCCCTTGAGGGTGTCGCAATATACGTTTTTTTAACCGACTTTAAAAATTCGTCGGATTTTTTTGTGTTGTTGGTGTTCAGCCGTTAACTTATGTTTAGACTAAAATGATTCGTTTTGTTGAGGATGTATGACTTAAAAGATATTAAATAAGTAAATTATATATAAAAAAAGTAAACCGTCTTCAAAAACCTGAAAAGCTAAAAATAATATCAACACATAAGTACCTAATCAGTTACTTTTGGAGTCGGTGCAAACGAAAACATTCAAACTCTCATCGGATGGCATCATTTTATGTAAAAATTTTGCCTTGTAGGGACGGCCGTACAGAATACACTTCCCCACCGCCAACAGGAGGCGTGTCGTAAAAGGCGACTAATTCCTGTAGCACGAGACGGGCAGCAGCGTCTTTGTTCAGCGTCAGGGAGGCCTTTGTTCAGCAGTGGACGTCCTATGGCTGAAATGATGATGATGAAATAAGTATCTTCTTCTTAGGGTGCCTTCCCCTGCCGGAGGTTGGCGATCATCATGGCAATTTTTACTTTTTCCACTGCTGCCCTGAACAGGGACTTGGTGCTAAGTCCAAACCACTGTCTAAGATTCTTGAGCCAAGAGGTCTTACGTCTGCCTGGTTTCCGGCGTCCTTGAATCTTCCCCTGAATGATCAGTTGGAGAAATTCATACTTGTTGTTGCGCATTATGTGGCCAAGATATTCAAGTTTACGTTGCTTTACAGTGCGCCGAACCGAAATAAGTATAGAATATTACTTTACCTACGGCCTTGCCTTACTACTGTTATACTTTTAAAAAGTATCTGTATCCTTTAGGTTCAGTCTTGGCGTCTCCAATAACTGAAGGTTTGACGACTGTGATAAGGAATTTGGCTCAAGAGGCACAGCTGTTGACAATCCACACTGGTATTCACTCCTTGGCGACACCAGAAGACTACTACTCAAGTGAAGGTACCTAACATTTAAATTCTATAAACCATAGTTATGGAAAAGTTTGCTGTGTGCGCGATAACAGCGCTCCTAGTGACCACAATAATTGTGGACTAAGATCTCTCAAATTATGGCAATAAATTTCGAATTGTTTTTCTTCAAAATTAGATGAAAATAACTAAAAAGTTTGTGCATATTGTAATAAATGATTTTCTTACTTGAACTAAAATATGAAAGTTTAAAACGAACGCGATTTGAATCGATATAACATGATATAACTTTCTAACCTGAAACTGTGCATAAAGAAAAAAATAATATTAGCAGCATGAAAGAGACGTTAAAGAGCTTAGAACCAATGGACAAAGCTACTTAAAAGACTGTGATCATAAGGCAAACTTCTGTGACACAAACTCCGTACAAACTCTTTTCTTTTCACAGCAGCTATCCATTTTTTTCTTTGCACCAATTTCCTTCTTTATTTTGGAAACGAATAAAACATGCACGAACTATTTTTTCCATTGTTTCTACACTTTAAAACACAACACGTACTGTACAACACGTACCCATATCGCGAATTTTAACGTTTTTACTTAAAAATACTTAATAACGTGAGTAGGTATGGAATTCTATGAAAATGTAGCAATTTGACACATGACAGTCCAGAGTTATTTCATATTTTTGCCACATTGCGTGCTGAAATCGAATTGTCAGCCCCCACCACCCACTTTGCACATAGCGACTAAAATACTTTTTTATCGCTTTATTAGATCTAAGGGTGCGAACGTGCCGAGCATGCTGCGCGCAAGTCGCGCATTCGCGGCGCGTTTGCGCGTGTGCCATTGCACCCTTATTGATGCAATTTATAATAATATTATTCGTAAAACAACCGAAGTCACAAGCATAGTTCTTTGATTGCAAATAAAAACTGGAATACGCAGTTTCGGCAGGCCTCCCATGCGGTGGACGGACTACGTATTCAACGTTGTGGGAATTAAGTCGCTGGGCGCAAACGGCCGAGAGCAGCTTGCTGTCGCGATTTTTGGAGGAGACTTATGTCTGGTAGTAGACCTGACATGCGTCAATGGGCTCGTTTCCTAAAAAAATATTATTAGTCCGTCAGTTAGATTAACAGAAAATATTGGACACGTATTTTTTCTTTTCTCAATCAAACAAAAAATTATGAAGATATAGCCCGTTAAAGTTCCGCGTAACGTCACGCCTTGCGTCATTTTTTAGCAAGTCGTGACGTCACATGCTCACTTTGATGCGCTTTGTCTCCGTCTATTTATGTTTGATTGACAAAATATAAAATATGAGTCTAATATTTTCTGACCTAGGAAACAAGCCCATTATGATGACTTTCTTTATTGATTCTATTCATAATTCAATAATTATTCATAATTCATAATTCTAATTCCCAATATACAAAAAAAATGGAAAGCCGACCATTTAAAAGATGGAGCGATGATATCACACATATAGCCGGAAACGTGTGACCCAGACTGGCCAGAGATGGTTTAGAGGAGGCTTTCACAGCAAATGGCGGCTCACAGCTAACAATACTAACCTAATTGAAAGCACAAAAACTAACATTACTAACAAATTAATAAGTACACACTACACAAAATACTAGTTAAGAAAAACATGTAAAGGATGAAATAAAGTTAAATAAATAAAAGAGGCGATTCTTTTGCTTAAAAACAACAAATTTTCTAAGTATTACCAATACCAAAATCTCAAAAGATCACTTCTCCATTAAAACTGATGTCAGCAGCTAGTTAGTGGTTAAGTATGGGCAAATGATTTTTTCCGCCTGTTACACACGTTATATAAAAATTACAGGTATACATTTAAGAAACATTCCTGTGACATGGGCGGAGGGTGAGCCCAACAACTTGGGCAACAAGGAACGCTGCCTCGCAATGACATCGCAAGGCGCTTTGGCAGACGACAATTGCGAGACTGGAACTATGCGCCCTTACTTCTGCTATAAGAAGAAACAAGGCTATTCATCGATGAACGAATGCGGTTATCATGACAACCGTAAGCAAACTCGATTCTATTTATTTTTCTTATTGTAAAAAGGACTAGGTACTTATTCTAACCACGTATATCCGTGTCAAAAAAACCCTTGTTTGTTTTACATTTTTAACCAGATTATCTAATTTTTATCTCCCCAGCAGAAATATATAATTGGTATCATAGTTAAAAAAAACTATAAAATCCTTATTTAATGGACTCGTCAAAACGAATAAAATAATTGTCTAGTTATTGAAGAGTATCCACCTCTTTGCTCCATCACCAGATCAGTTTCAGTACGATCGCGATGGTATTAAATTGTTGTACTGTCATCCGAATGTCAAATACTTACCAAGGTTAAAATCAATACGTCAGTTACAAGTAGGTTAAAAACTACTTCCAAGATTTGATTAGTTAAAGTATGTTAGTTACAAGTGAAGCTATTAAAAGTATGTTAATAAAGACCCTCTCTAATTGGTCCTGGCCCAAAATTTATTTTCTTTAAACTATTTACCTGTCAAATTTTTACCTGCCACTATTAAGTGTTTTTGATGATCACTGAGATCTTTCTTCTTTTTCTACTCTTAAAATCATTATCTTTTAAAAAATACTTTGCATCACTTCGTGTCAATACCCAAACATATCATAGGTAATTCTTTAAAAAATCCCTTTGAAATTTACTCCAGCATTTTTAAGGTTTAATATTTTTGTTACACATATTTGGTTGAGAAATCTTGAAACCATCTTCTAGTATTTGTACTTTGTACATTGTTTTGAATTCCAATTGTAAAGCATTCTTTTTAATTGTCTCTTTTAGAGTACGAGGTCGACCCAAACACTGGCCACTGCTATAAGTTCCACGTACAACCGATGACTTGGCACCAGGGGTTGACGGTTTGCACTGCCGAGGGGGGTACCTTGGCCGTCATCAATAGTGAGGCAGAAGCCAAGTTCATAGAGAATCTAGCTCTTCAGCACAACCACAAGACCTGGGTTTCTCTGGGCTTCCAAAAATGGTTGCACGGGAATGGTTACTGGTTGACCATGGAAGGTAATATACACAGGATGTTAAAAAAGTCCGAGTCTAAATCGAGGGTAGAATACACTTTTTTAAGGCATCCTAACTAACATAATTGGTATACCTCAATTGGGTGTAATATGATATACAGAATTACCCTTGAACGATATAATTGTACATAGAAATCACTGTTCATCGTTCATCGATACAAATATATTTTTTTTACCGACAGCTCGGTTCGCCGAAAGAAATATTTACCATTCTAATTCTGTAAATCATTCGGAGCCCACCTCAAGTTAACTCAAAATAATTACAAACAAAAAATATTATTTGACAAAATGTCGTAAATTATATACTTTATTCAGAATTTCTGGGTGAACATGTAATATTTACTTTTATTTTCATAATGAAATTGAAATTCTGCAAAAAATATATAATTTGCGCCATTTTGTCAAAGAGTATTTTTTTGTTTGTAATTGTTTTTTTCATTCGATTAACGTATGTTTCATAGTTGTAGACCAAAATAACGTTATGGTTTCTTGCATTTTGAGGTATGCGGCTCCATACAAAAGAGTTCAAAATCTGTTGTTAAATATGTAATTACAATGGACAAACTTTTTTATAATAGGCCCGTTTTTTGAAATTTCAAAATTCTTACTGTATTTAAAACTCTATCCGATAACTAGACGCAGTTAACAGAAACTGCCTTAAATTTTATAAAGAGTTTTACAGACACTAACGACTCTAGTTCAACTATATATATAAAAATGAATCTCTCTTTCCCTTGGTCATCGCAGCACGCGTGAACGGGTAGAACGATTTCGCTAATTCTTTTTTTGTTGTTTTATTTATTATCAGGAAAAGGATCTTTTAAAATAAAAATTTAAGAAAGTTGCGCAGAAAATTATTTATGAATAAACTGAAGATCACGCGAACGAAGTCGCGGGCAACAGCTAGTTTTGAATAAACCTGAGTCTTTTACACTGCACATTTATTCCAACTGCAACTCATTACTTGCATTAGTGCCGATATCTAACAAGATACTCTGGGGCTTGCCTCGACGAGGCACGAAACGGTTTTAGGCAGCAATGTACGCCTCTTTGGTCAGGTCTGTAATGAGCTCGATGTGCACGGCTTTAACTGCAAGGCAAACAAAGATACACAGATAAGACTTTATAAGCTTACACCCTCGCCCCTTTCGATCAGCTATAAATACTGGCCAGCATAGTCGAAACTGCAATTTGAAAAAGGGAATTCTAATTGAGTTCTAGAAGAAGGCAATTGAACGATAATGGGTTGTATGTTCGAACGCTTGTACCTAAAACATTTAATGCAATGATGAACTGTGGTTTAAGAAAGATATCTTCCACCTAAAGGCCAATAACATTGCCTTATATTTGCTATCAAAAATAAGTTTAGTTAAATGATGTTTTACTACATAGTAATATAGGATGCTTAATATTGTAATCATAGTGAGAATTTTGCCTACACGAATGACGTCATCATCGTCTAAGAATGGGCTAAGAGAAACAAGACTGTTTTTTCTAGGTAGTGATTTCCCTGATTTAAGGATAGGATATTCTAGGGGAAACATTTCCATTTAAGCATGACATATTAAAACCTTAAACGAATGATTATAGTCTTGATTAGAAATAGTATCAACTTTTTTATAACTTCATTTCTCATTTTTATTTTGTTTGCGCAGGTACAACTCCCAAGGAAGCTGGCTTCGATCGTTGGCTCAAGGGGCAACCCGACAATTACGCGGGACATGAATCCTGCGGAACGTTCATTACAGGAATAAATAATGAACCACTGCAGCTAAATGATATAACGTGCACGGAGAAAATAGCATTTGTCTGTGAAATACCCAAATATAACGAGTTAACACTGTAGTCAATGATTTGCTATGTAAGGCCATATGAAAACCAGCGTTTTGGCCGACACGTAGACCACGGACTTTGGAGTAATAAAATAAATAACTTTCGATTGATTTATCTTTGAAAATCCTTTTCCTTATGTAAGGAAGTTAGCATAAAATGTAATAATCAACTACTCATGATTTAGGTGCTCCAATACAACAAATTTTTCAACTCTGTAATAATATATATATAATAGAAATAAAATCATCATCTTAATCATCATCATATGTTCACTGCTGAATATAGGCCTTCCCCAGTGACTTTCAGATTGTCCGGTTTGAAGCGGCCTGCATCCAACGGCTTCTTGCGACCAGGGGCGTGCATTAGTTTGCGTAAAATAGTAGGCGATCTCGCGGCAGCCTAACATTGATTAAATTGCACAGGAACGATCTAAGTTGCGCGCTTTAGTAAGGAATAAGTATAGGTAGACGAAAAATGGTTGCAGAATATTTATTGTTTATTGTTGAATACGTAATTAATAATTATGGTTAGCTGTTCTGTCAGTTTTTTATGAAGGTAGGCTCTGCATAATAGCCTATATGGGATGCACGCCCCTGCCTGCGACCTTTACCAGGTCGTCTGTCCACCTTGTGGGAAGACGTCCTACGCTGCGCTTACTGGTACGTGGCCTCCATTTCTGCCTCATCGGCAGTCTGTTCAGCAACACCAACTGCTTCGGTCTGCAACTTCAGCTTGCTGATCCGTTGGGCTATGTCAGCGACTTTTATTTGTTTACGCTCCTTATTTCTGATTTGATCTCTCAAAAAAAAACTCCCATAAAAAATGTATCACATGAACACGAAGTGAATATAGGACATCTATTAGTTTTTTGAGATTTAGTTATTGGTCCCTTATAAAAATAAATTAGCTCTCCCAAATTCAAAATTCAAAATTCACCAAAAGGGACCTTATATTAACGCTGTAAAAATTTATAATAAAATCCCCACACACATTAGCAAGTTGAAAATGTACAATTCAATTCAATATTCTTTATTGCTTTCCCAAAATAGTACATAAAGGTCTTAATAATTTTAGTAATACAGATCATTTTGGGCCCTGTCGGGCACAGCAACATAACAGATGAGGGCATTCATATTCTTATAACTAGACATCGGATTATATGCATTAACAAAATGCCAAAATATGCATGCAAATATGCAATAAAAAGGATTGATATGCCTAAAATATGCACAATACAAAACCAAAAAACCTTTGTTATTTTTATATTTTAATCAAAGAGTGTACAAAAACAGCGAAATTCTCTTAAAATTAAGTATAGTTTTGGTGGCAATATACAATTAAGTATTTTTACAAATTTTCGAGCGCAAATTTGTGACGTTTGTCACCCAGTATCGATTTGTACGCCGAGAATGACCTCTCCAGATCAACTGTCATCATTGGGCAATATTAAAAATTTGGCGCCATTTCTGGAGATACCTGTTCAGGCAGGGTACGACCTCTGCCGTTGATGTAGCCATTAATGTTCTACTTATCGAAATATGCACGGTTTAAAAAAAGGCTAAAATATGCACTAACGCCGTAATACATGCAAATGCATATAATCAGATGTCTACTTATAACATTACATGCATTAACATTATATTGTATTTCTATTGGAGCCTAGTCAATATTTTTTTTTAAAATTTTAACCACGTGTGCAATAAACGTTTTGAATTTAAATTTGAAAATAAGTACGAGCCGGAGGTGGTTTGCAGTTGAGTTGAGTTATTGCTAAAAAAATTACAATGGATGTACGATCTTTATTATGAATTACTAGACTCTTTTCCATTCCAAAAATTTTATTTTACAATAGATTCTAAAAGTATTTATTTTTCAACCGACTTCAAAAAACGAGGAGGTTCTCAATTCGACTGTATGTTTTTTTTTTTTTTTTTTGTATATTTGTTACGCGATTACTCCGCCAATTATGAATCGATTTTAATGATTCTTTTTTTGTTTGGTAGATCATACTTCAGAGGTGGTCCCATATAAATTTTATCGAAATTGATTCAGAACTTTTTGAGAAAATCAACAAATATATACCCAGATAATATTTTGGTTGTGGTTCTTGTTACCTATCTTCGACAAATATGAGCCGATTTTGATGATTTTTGTTTTATTGAATAGCTTATACTTCAAAGATGCTATGATAAAAGTTTTAAAAATAAAAATCACCCCTAAGGGTAGGAAAATAGGGGATGAAATCGGTGTTCAGCAGTTAGATTAGGATTTATCACTAAAAATAGATGAAATAAGTAAATTTTATTAAAAAAAATAAAACCGACTTCAAAACACTGAAATGCTAAAAATAATCCTAACACTTAAGTACCTAATCAGTTAGTTTTGGAGTCGGTGCAAACAAAAACATTGAATCTCTCATCGGCTGGCACCGACTCCAAAAGTATCTGATTAGGTACTTAGTGGTTAGGATTATTTTTAGCATTTCAGTGTTTTGAAGTCGGTTTTATTTTTTAAAATTGTTTGTAGACCCTTTATGACACCTGTATATTGTGTCGTTTTAACATTGACGTCACTCGTCCAACAAATATACTGAAGCATGCCCAGCCTGATTAGCCGGCTTGTTTGCCGGGAAAACGTGAGGCTCAACGCATTGGGCGTCAAGGACAGATTGAATGTCACTCGAAACTGGTAATCTAATTCGTAATTAAAATTAAGACGACCTCCGTAGCCAAGAGGCGAGCATACCGGACTTGGTATCGCTATCTCTGAGGTCCCGGGTTCGATTCCCGGTCGGGTCAATGTAGAAAAATAACTTTTCTATATTGTCTCGGGTTGGGTGTTGTGGTACCGTCGTTGTTTCTGATTTCTGTAACACAAGTGCTTCAGCTACATATCATAGGATTAGAGCAATGTATGTGATGTTGTCCAATATTTATTTATTTTATTTATAATTCAGAATATCAAATGACCACCACAGGGTGGTGAGTAAAATACGCGGATAGAAGAAGACTTTTGCTGATGCGATAACTTCTTTGTCCATTTCTAAAAAATTACTAGTATTTATGAATCAATCGTGGCGAGTATTGGCAATCCCCCCCCCCCCCCCCCCGATGAAAGTCATTTGGGAGGCCTGTGGTCAACAGTCGTCGACGTCTTACTGCTATCATTTCAGCCTGATTTTGATTTTTCATTTTGATGATGATTTATGAACCTAAAAAATAAGGGGGACGTTAAAAAAAACTATGCATTAGCATTTCAGCCTTTTTACTGTCAATTCTATTAAATATTTAAGTTACCTTCCGTATTTAACAAAATAAGGCAGAAAGAAGACCAAAATTATGGATACAGTCCGAAAATGTAGCAAGCTAAATTGGCAGTGGGTCATTTTTTACAATTCCAAGTCCCTTACTTAATCTGTGGAAATGTATTTTTTTAAAATCAAATCAAATCAATTCATTTATTTATGATACACATGTAAAAATTGATGTTGGATATAATAAAAATATTGTGCTTACTGTTATCAACCTTGTCAGTATACAAATGTCATAAAAACATACATTAAGTCAGTGAATTAATGTATGTTTATGTAAATTATGGTTTATGGCCGTCAAAAAAATATCAGAATGTTATTTATATTTGATTGTAAAAAACCATTACTTGAGTAAAATGCATTATTTCAAATCAAATCAAATCAAATGAGTGCACGCATTATTTCAAATCAAATCAAATGTACGCAAGAATGCAGTACATTAACCCGTTAATATCCAAGCGGTCTTATGAGACCGCATAACAATGGAATTTCTATTGTGTCTCGTTTACGTATGCTTGGTCAGTAGAAAAAACGGATCTTTGTTTTAAAATAAAAAAGGCATTGCATTATTTGATGTCTTGGCGCCATAGCAAAAATACTTTTCCATAAAGAGCTGTCTTGCATAAAATACGATCTACAGCACACAGCACAGTCCAGTTGCGAAAACCACGGACAATTCTATGAATATATTTTGTGGAAAGGTAATTTTTTTTTCTCTCCTAGATCTATCATCAAGGGGGATGGCCAATACTCGCCACACTTGGCAGGCAGGTTGGCGAACGCAGTTTTTTTAAATATTTTGCACTCAGACGCTGCTGCCCGTCTCGTACTACAGAAATTAGTTGCCTCTTACGACACGCCTCCTGTTTTTGGTGGGGAAATGTATCCTTTACGGCCGCCCCCACATGGCACGGCATGAATATTAATATCACAGTGCAAGTTGTTCAATTTCATGGGTCGAACGTCCTGTAAATGCGATTTTCTTGTCTTAACAGACATTGTATTACATGTACTTACCATTACACTTACCATATCATTGTACTTACCAGATATTGTATTGACTGGTAATGTTATAAAGCGGGGCCTTTGTTACAAAAAATATAGTTCCAAGGCATGTAGCAGGGATTTTTAAGGCGCAGAGTTAGGAGAATACACGTGAAAGAGGTGTTTTTGGACATGTTTTCTGGCGAAAATACTGGATATAGGATGTGGAAATCAATATATCATGTAACTTATATGTTGAAGTGTTTTCTGATGTATCTAAATACTAGTTATTATTTCTTATAAACACTAAACAATATTTCAAAGTACCGTAAATATCGCGAGCTTGTGCACATTTATATTTTAAACGACGTTTTTGTTTAGTTTCAACGTTGGTTTAGTTATTTATAACAATCGTACCTTTGGGATAAAGTATTTTTTTAAATAGTCAATAATTTGAGAATTATAAGGATTTTTAATGGATTTTACTCTTAACGCCTACTTTTCCATGAACGGATATTTTGCTCGCAATAATAATCTATTTGCACAGGAGCGCAACGGATGGATGTTTAGTCTGCGAGAAGCATTTGTATTATCTTAGGCACCTAATAGAAGTCCACGCTTAATGCTCAAGGTCACTTGCTTTACCCGTCGCCTTAAAAGCCTTTTTTTCATAAGAACATTCCTTTTACCTACCTGTTTATTTTGATTTATATTTTTTGTGTGGCAGCTAGTGGTGACTGAGTTTGTTCCGGCGTTTCTTCTCAGCACTTGCCAGATTGTCTGTGTCTTGTCACGAAGCGCTAGTAGGGCCCAAAAAATAAGGAGACATGTTCTGCCCCATATGGGCCAATAATGTTATTATTGACGTTCATAAGTGGCAGTTTTCTGCCCTAAATTGAATAAATGATTTTTGACTTTGACTTTGACTTTACTAACCTAAAAGTAAACTAACTAACCTAACCTAACCTAAAACTACTGATATGTTTACCCTACCTATTAATGTTGGCAATTAAAAGGAAACATTGTACTTTCGGTATTTTGATAACATGTAGCAAATATAATTTAATTCTATTGCAAACAGGATGTGGCTTACAATGAGGACAACTATATTTTGTCCAATCAGATTTTCTAATTTAAGAGTATGAATTAAAATTATGACTAATAACTTATTAATCGTACTAGCTGTGGCCGCGGCTTGGTTCGCGTGGACGAGGATGTTTGGTATATCTCATATTAAACATCGTAATTTTGTGGTCTGTGTCTGGTCTCATAGCAAGAAAGGAGCCTTTTACTTTGGATAATAAACTCCTAGGTTATATTAATCAGAAGACAGTAGAGGATTCCTTTGCGGTTTGTGCAGACAACAGCTCGTCAAACTATCACAAAACGTCAAATTTTCTTAAATAATTTTGATCTAAATTTGTTTTTTTAGCAATTACTTGCTAGTTATATATATGATAATCAATGATCGGATAATCAGATGCATATTTACCTAAAGTTCATATTTGGTTAGGAAATTATGGAAGCGGCTTCCTAAAACATATTTTTTTAAATATAAATCCCTGGATTCCAGAAAATTCAGGAATGCGAAACTAGTCGGTAACATCGTGAGGAAACGACGTCTTTAGGATGGCGTTTTTTTTTTAAATCATTACTCCGGGATTACATAATAATGTATACGAGTAATTACTTGAAGTTAATTTTAAGCTCTCTATCAATTTATGATGAGTATGTTGAGCCAATGACAATACGACAAAATTAAAAACGAGATAGCCTACAATACTTACCGACAGCTGATAACTAGCTATGTTATGTAACACGACTGTTTGTGGTAGAAGGTAGTTAAGGTACATATATACTTTGTATTCTAACTGTCAGTCAGACTCAGTTGAGTTTGTTGGTGATGCTGTTGTACATTAATAATTTTTCTTTTTAATTCTTATTTATTATTCCTTTGAGAAAAATGTTTTGAAAATTGAAGAAAAATTAAGAGAAAGTCATTATTTCTATTTTTTTTTTGATAAAACAGTTAAAATAAGTAAACAGACCTACACCCGATTTGATTGTATAGTAAAATAAACTAAATTTGTCAATTCCGAAATCCCGGAATTTTTTCGATACAAAAATGCATTCCGTAATAGACAACACCTCAACTTCAGGTAAATATGCATCCGATTATCTGATCACTGATGATAATAATATCACTCTTTTTTTTTCACTCTTAGGGCAAAAATTTATTCCGCAAATTTTAACTATATTATCTTTGAAGTATTAAATATTCAATAAAAAAGACACATCAGAATCGGTGTCCATTTGTCGGAGATATTGGGTAACAGATACAAGAATCACGAACCAAAACATTATCTGGGTATATATTTTATTATTTTCTCAAAAACTGCTTAATCAATTTCGATAAAATGTATATGCGACCTCTGAAGTTTAATCTACCAAACAAAAAAAGAATCATCAAAATCGATTCATAATTCGCGGAGTAATCGTGTAACATATAAACAAAAAAACAACATATAGTCGAATTGAGAACCTCCTCCTTTTATGAAGTCGGTTGAAAATAAAAAATATAGGTATATAGTTTTGGCTTCAGTGTCATTCAACGAACAGAATTTGGCCTGTTATAATTTTATTATTAGTATAGATTTTAAATTTCATGGTCACAAACATTAATTACTGAAAATAACTAAATCGGTATAGTTACGAATTACCATTAAGGTAATTCCGAATAAGGTAGTTACGAATTACCTTAATAATCATATTTCAGCACTGTTGCTAGTGAGTTTTGTAGGTACTGTAATAGGCTAGTTTCCTGGGTCAAAAAAAGATTATTCTATTTAGTCCGTCAGTTACATTATCAAAAAATATTAGACCCATATTTTGTCTTTTGTCAGTCAAGCAAAAAATGACGAAGGTAAAGCCCATTAAAGTGAGCACGTGACGTCACGCCTTGCTAAAAAGTGTCGCAAGGCGTGCGTGACCTTACGCGGTACTTTAGCTGGCTATATCACCGTAATTGTGTGTTTGATTGATAAAAGAAAAAAAACGTGTCCAATATTTTCTGTTAATCCAACTGACGGACTAATTATATTTTTTTAGGAAACTAGCCCATTCGATTGACGTAGACTCGATCTGGCTTACTACATCGACAGGTTGTTTGTTGCTTTGAAAGATTCATACCCTGAAGACTTGTAGTATACCTCGACGGACCTTTGACTCGATGGGTTATTAAAGGCCTAGAAAGGTCGTAGATACTATCAGTGTACTTAAATATAGTGTAACTGAAAGGTGTTATAATAAATATTTTTCTAGGAATTGTTGCATATGGAACAAAAATATCTGCTAATGTAAAAAATAATCCTATTTTATGGGAAATAAAAACCATTTTAGTTGATTGCAACAAAGTAACAGATTCTCCGCTTTTTCACATAGTTCTCATCATCATCATCATTTTAGCCATAGGACTTCTAATTTCTTTGCGAGATCGAATCAGGAATGAGGAGATTCGTAAACGAACAAAAGTTGCTGACATAGCCCAACGGATAAACAAGCTGAAGTGGCAGTGGGCGGGGCACATAGCACGTAGAACTGACGGCCGATGGGGCAGAAAGGTTCTGGAATGGAGGCCACGTACCGGCAAGCGCAGCGTAGGACGTCCACCTACAAGGTGGACAGAAGACCTGGTAAAGGTTGCAGGAAGCCGCTAGATGCGGGCTGCTTTCAACCGGCCAATCTGGAAGTCTCTGGGGGAGGCCTGTGTTCAACAGTGGACGACCTATGGCTGAAATGATGATGATGACTTCCAATGACAAAGGCATATATGTATCGATAGGTAGATAACGAACGAAATAGACCTCATTGTGGCTTCCAGATTTGCCGGTTAAAAGCGGCCAGCATCCAGCGGTGTCCTGCAACTTTTACCAAGTCTTCTGTCCACCTTGTGGGTGGACGCCCTACGCTACGCTTGCCGGTTCGTGACCTTCATTCTTGAATCTTTCTGTCCCATCGGCCGTCAGTTTTACGTATCCTGCAAACAACCACTTCAGCTTGCTAATTCGTTGGGCTATGTCAGCGACTTTTGTTCGTTTAAGGCTCTTCTCATTTCTAGTTCGATCTCGCAAAGAAACACCAAGCATAGCTCTGTCCTTAGATCTAAAATGTAAAAACTTACTTAATTTTTATGCAATGAAAAATAAAGCTCTATGTTTGAATTAATAAGGTAATCCTCAGATTCAGCATCAACAATTCCTTAATCTAATAGTACAAAAACTGTTTCGACTTCTTATCGCCCTGATGGAGAAAGACGCAGGCACAAAGTAGTTGCCGTAGTTAAATTAATCACTATTCTATGATGTCTACTGCTGAACATAGGCATTAATTACCGTTATTACTAGTGCCAAAATATGTAGAAAACAAGGAAATACCTACCGAAATTAAAAACAATGGGGATAACGTCTGGTGTAATTAGGTATGTGTGAATTTACTATAAATTAATTTGAGCCACTGCGCGAGCGCACAGTCTGTTCGACCTTCGAGAAAATGACATCGAGTGTGTTCTTTTTGACGCTCTGCGTGTGGTCAGCAGCAGGAGCGACCTATGAATCTAGTGAGTTATTCTTACTTACTCGTTATAAGAATCTTAAAACATTGGTTAAAATACTGACGACCTCCCTAGCCGAGAGGCAAGCATACCGAACTTGGTGTCGCTATCTCTTGGTGTCGCTATCTCTTGGGTCTGGGTGTTGTGGTCGGTACCACAACACCCAGACCCGAGACAATATAGAAAATATATTTGTTTTTGATTTCTGTAACACAAGTGCTTTGGCTACTTACCATAGGACCAGTGCAATGTACGAGTATGTGATGTTGCCCAATATTTATTTATTTATTTGGTAGAACTAGATTGAGCTAATTATTTTTATTGTTGGAAATCATTTGAAATATATTTTGTATAATTCAGTAAGTAATTATTTGGTTTTTATTAGACTTACAATATATTTTCTTTGCATTTTTTAAAATAAACTAAAACGCAAAAAAATATTTTTATTCTTCATCATCCATACGTAAGTACTCGTAAAGAACAAAAGACCAATTGATTTCTTGTCTTGACTTCTCCTAAATCAACCTTTAGCCTTAGATTATTGACACATAGACCTTTTCGGCGGTAGTTTGCAAACGCGATAACATCGGCTCCACAATAAAAAACCTTTTTAAATAGTATTTACTATATTTACATAACAATTTACATTGGATCTTATCTATTATTGTGCCAAGTACTACAGAAAGTGTAGTATGTATCTTCCTATGACTATATAGTGGGATCAGTGCAAATACCTGCCGGTGGCTATTAAATCACTTCTCTATAATAACACCAGTGAATATGGAAAACTACAGCAGAATTGTGGAATCTCAGCAGGCCTTGGAGAAGTCCCTCATGGAGAGAATGATCGAATTTAGAGCGCACCTCCAAGCAACAAAGGCATCATCACCGGTCCAGGCTGAGAGCTTAGTGTCACTGTCACGTGATTTCTATGCGTTTCGGGAACACACGCTGGGAGTAGTGAACATCCTGAGAAAGCAAATATCAGAGCTAAGCAGGGCTGTTGATGTTATCAAGGCAAGACACAGGCGCAAATACATTCTTGTGTCTGGCATACCAGAGGCAGATAATGAGGACCCTTCAGCTGCTATTCTATCAGTGCTACGGGGCTGCCTTGGTCTCTCTGACCTCACCAAATCATCTATTGCAGTCTGCCACAGGCTTGGTGCCACTCGGGTGGGTCGGAGTAGGCCCTTCCTCATCAAGTTTGCTAGTCATAACACTCGGTCTCTTGTGTGGAGTAAGAAGACTGCTGAAGGGGTCTCCCTATGTTGTTTCAGAGTTCTTGACTAAAACCAGGCAAGCCATGTTTCTGACAGCTCGTTCTTCTTCTTCGACTTCGGCATGAAACGCGTGTGGTCACTCGACGGTAATATTTGTACTATTAATGGAGACCGGGAGCGCATTACAAGTGGCGATAAACTGGACCGACTCATGGGTGCTCATGTTGCGGCTGCGTTAGACGCCGCAGCACCCCAGCAACCCGCCTCAGCACCCCAGCAACCTGCCCCCGTTGTTGCACCCATCCCCAAACCTGGGCCATCGACTTCAACGAAGGTAAAACGTGAACATGACTTCAATCAATTGACTTTGAATCAGTCAGTTTTAGTCTGCGATCACCACATCGGCAAACGCTTCTGCTGTTATACAGCCTAGTAGGTTTTGTTTAACGGTACCGTTTTATTTTGTGAATTTGTTATTGTCGTTAATGTAAGGTGTTAGTGTTATTTTACTGGTTTTAAGCTCCTTAGTAATCATTGTAAACAGTCAACCGGCAGGTCTTACCTTAACATTTAATTGAGTTCAAACAAAATATTCTTTGATAATTTTAATATACTTATTCATATTAATTTTATTATATTATATTTATTTTACACAGAAAAATGACAAGTGATGACTCATTTCATTCTGCTTGTGATTTGTCTTCTTCCTTTCAATCTCTCAACTCTTCAGCTTCTCTTCATAACAATCTTCTCTCTGAACTGCAAAATTGCGCTAAGCACTTTAATGTAACTCATATCAACGCTCAAAGCATTCCCCAACACCACTCTGAATTACTCAACACTTTTTCATCTGTCAACGTCGATGCTGTTCTTATTTCTGAAAGTTGGCTTAAGCCGAACCTAAATTCATCCTTTTATCCGCTTCCTGGTTTTGTCTTGATCCGCAATGACAGAATTGGAAAAGGTGGCGGTAGAGTGGCGATCTATCTGCGAAATGATATCCCTTTTAAACTCATTCACTCCACTCCTAGTGAATATTCAAACTCTCTCGAATATCTCTTTCTTGAAATTCAAGTAAAAGGGACAAAAGCTGTTATCGGAGTCGTATACTGCCCGCCCACAGTTAATTATTTCACTGAACTGGAATCTGTCCTGGAGACAATTGGGTCAGAATATTCTCATTTAATTGTCATGGGTGATTTCAACACTGATCTGCTCAAGAAAACTTCCCGTTCTTGCCAACTGCTATCTGTCGTGGATTCTGTAAGTCTCTCTGTTCTACCGTTGAACCCTACCCATCACAATCTTGATACCGATGATACTTGGATTGACTTGATCATAACATCTTGTCCGAACTTATCTTCCAAGCACGGTCAGCTTCTTGCTCCTGGTTTCTCTCGCCACGATTTGATCTTTCTCTCTTATAAGCTTTGCCCACCCAAACGCAGACCAGAGATTGTGCACATGCGGAGTTTTGCTAGAATTAACCATGATAAGCTACTGCTTGACTCTTCTGCGATTGATTGGACCCTGGTTGCTCGTGCGGGGACGGTAGACGACATGGTTTGCTGTTTTAATAATACTTTATTGCAGCTATTCGACCGGCATGCACCTGTTCGACCGGTTCGTGTTAGGCGGCCACCGGCTCCTTGGATGTCGGATCGGGTTCGCGAGGCTATGGCTAGGCGTGATGCTGCTATTCGTAGCTTCAAAAGCGATCGCTGCACCGTCAATTGGGAAGCTTTTAAACGGGCTAGGAATCGCTGCAATAATTTGGTCAGAGCTGCCAAACGCCACAATTTTCACCAAAATGTTCTTGGTACCGCTAGCTCGGACGTTTGGAAGTTCATAAAAACCCTCGGCCTAGGAAATTCATCCTCCAATACTCCTTTTTTAACTTTATCTCCTAACGAGCTCAACTGTCACTTCTCTTCTACCTCTCTCTTAAAAAAATCTGTTAAGCTTGCTACTATTTCCCATCTGCAATCTCTTCCTAGTCCTTCTCCTTCTCCTCCTTCCTTCTACTAACTCTTTTGCCTTCTCCCCAGTTACTGTTGATGAGACTCGAAAGATTATTCTATCAATAAAATCGAAAGCAGTTGGCTCTGATGACGTCAGCAGGTCTATGATTCTGCTTATCATAGATACTATTTTCCCTGCTATCACACACATAATTAATTTCTCTCTCGACAGCGGGTGTTATCCCTCTATTTGGCAATTTCGTCCGATTTCCATTTTACCTTTCCTGTCTAAAGTTCTTGAAGCTGCGGCTCATCATTAATTTTCCAAATTCATCCTTGATAACAATTTAATTAGCAGTTACCAATCTGGTTTTCGCCCTGGACACAGCACCACGACTGCTCTCCTAAAAATGGTCGACGATATTAGAGCTGGCATGGAGGACTCCCGTTTAACCGTACTAGTCCTAATAGATTTCTCTAACGCGTTTAATACGGTTGACCACGACATTCTATTAACCATCCTTTCACATCTTGGAGTCTCATCATCAGCTGTGGACTGGTTTTCCTCGTATCTTCGCGACCGTCAGCAGGCTGTACGCTTAGGTCAAACATTCTCGGATTGGACGGATCTGTCAGCTGGCGTGTCGCAAGGAGGTATACTCTCACCCATTTTATTCTCTGTATTCATCAATATTCTTACTTCTCACCTCACTTCCGCTTTTCATCTCTATGCCGACACAATTCAGTTATACTCACAGGCAAATTCTTCCGAAATCGATAGTGTCATGTGTCGGCTCAACAATGACCTGCGTAATATCAGTGAAGTGAAGTAAACCCTAGCAAGTATCAGGCGATCATCATCGGTAGCTCGAGACAGCTCTGCAAACTCGATATGACGTCCATTCCTCCTATTGTTTTTGATGGAGTTGTCGTTGACTATTCTCCGTATGTGAAAAATTTGGGTCTTTTCATCGACAATACCTTAAGCTGGTGCCAGCATGTTAAGGAAGTTAGTGGAAAGGTTACCTGGCACTCTACGAGCACTCTATCGCTTTAAACACTTTCTTCCTTCCTGTACGAAGACTTTGCTTGTGCAGTCTCTGGTCCTGCCTATTATAGACTACGGTGATGTGTGTTACTCTAATGTCTCCCAAGATCTACTGAATAAGTTGGACCGCCTTCTCAACAACTGCATTCGCTTTATTTTCGGCTTACGCAAGTTTGATCACATATCCACGTTTCGCTCCCAGCTTTGCTGGCTCCCTATAAGGCATCGCAGGAATGAACGGACACTCTGCGTCCTTTACTCTATACTCTTCGAACCCAAATCTCCATCTTATCTCAAAGATAAATTTTCATTCCTTAGTACTTCTCACGATAGAAAGCTCCGTTCAAGTGATACTCTTCAATTGTATACACCACGTCACACTTCCAGTTTTATGACCAGCTCATCCACCCTGACGGCTGTTCGACTCTGGAACGGACTTCAATTAAAAATAAAAAAATACACGTCTAAATTCTCCTTTAAGAAGGCTCTGCGCAAGCATTTTTTGGATTAACTCTTTTCTCTTTTCCATGATTCTCGCTGGCATGAGATCTGTGTATAATTATATTATGTATAAGTATGTATGTATATATTTTATGTATGTATATACCGTATATAGCTATCTATTTATGTATCTAGTATGTACAACTGTATATATTCATCTAGTTTGTTTTAGTTTTGTATGGTTTAATTTAACACAATTTGTTTTTTTGTTGCACCGCCTATACTATCTCTGTATGGCCCCATGGTTGACTGGTAGAGAATGCTTTTGGCATTAAGTCCGCCATTTGTACAACTTTTTTTAAATGTCTGTGCAATAAAGTTTAAATAAATAAATAAATAAATAGATACGTAATCCACGCGTGAAATTAGAAACAACTAAATTAGAGATTATTAGAATTTTAACACTCCCTATAAGCTATCTAGACTATCTAGGTATTTGGGTTTTCGCGCAAGGGGCTTTAGGACCAAGTTAGGGCATTTCTCAACTATTAATAGAATCCAGTCACAGTTCAGTCATTTTTCACGTTCTTCTCAGGTAGATATTGACATGTCCTATTCGCTTGGTAAATTTAAATCTATAATACACGATCAGTTTGTTTCGGCCAAGTGAGGGAATAAATTGTTTAAGTTTTAACAATTACATAAGTGTAATTTTTTTGTAATCTTAAGTTAGAATATTAATATGTTTAAGTACACGAGTAAGAATTTCCATATTTACGCATATCGTGGCAGCCTGTAAGTAAGGCAACACTACAGAATGTTTCGCTTGTGTATGTAACAGTATTGTTTAACTTTAAGGTGTATGCTTTGTTGGTTGTCCTTGAAATAAATAAATACCTCAAAATAAATAGAGCCACGGAGGGCTCCCTAAGCCTGACAGCTCCGTTGTGTTTATTGTCAATCCGCTCCAAACTCATGATAATCTAAATGTCGGTATTACTTTAATTTTTTCCTAGTTTTGGGGAAAATTATTATTAACAGTAACCGTATTTTATAGTGGCCTGCGTGTGTCTGTGTGTAAACGTTTGCACACAATACTGTTTGGTCGCTTCAATTTTGTAATCGCGGTAGGTACGGCTTTATCATTCTATGTGTCATTATTCAAAGCTTTCAGTCTGACTACTTAACAGTTTGTTTGTGAGACTAAATGTTGTTAGAAACAGGCTTGTGTGGGATGCCGGTTGACTCGAGCACGTTCCGTCTGGACTACGAGTTCTACCCGCAGGCTGACGGCTGGCTGAAGCTGCACCGCATCCCGCTCCCATGGTTTCAAGCGCGCCTAGCTTGTTACCTCGAGGGTAAGACTAGTTTTCTAGTTATACTTTTTAATTATTACATAGCAAATTTGTCCATTTAGATGTCTTGCCCGTAGTGATTATTCGATCACTGATTCAGTGGTTCTGCCAATGATCTAATAATCACTGCATTATAGGTTGAGTTGAATTGTTAAAGCACGTTTGCTTCAAAGACATTAAAATATTCATTCGCGTGTTTTGTTCAAACCAAAACAAGTCCAATCTATTGATTATAGGTACGTCTAATGTTTAACATTTGCAAATATGTTTTTTAAAATTATTAATCCTGTCACCTCGATTTACGAAAAGTATTTACTGTGTCGATAACAAACAACTAAATCTTTAATTTAATTAATCAAAATAATTAAAAATCAATTGCTTGTATGTAAGAGCATCACTTTAAAACGGCTGCACCTATTTAGCTAATTCTTTTTTTGTTGTGTTCGAGATTGTCAGAAAAAGGTTAATGTTTAAAGAAAAACTAAAAAAAATCCTGGAATTTTTTCAAATACGGGTAAAACTGAACGTCCCTTTTCTATAAGATTTTTGCTACTTCGGGTGCAAATGTCGTTTTACATTATCAAATTTGGACAGGACAATGTCTGTTGGGGCCTAATCAAAGGTTGGGGCCATGGTCGGAGCAGCTTATGAAGATGTAGGTTTAGGTTTAGCTAGTTCATTATAATTGAAAAAATAAATTAAACAAATTTTTGGTAAAAAAAATTTTTTTTTTGGATGTACGTCTAATAACAAAAACCAATCAGCTTCCAGCGCCCGCGTCGTACACCGCACCGCGGTTAACTCTATCTTGCAACTACTCGCATATATATATTTATACAAAAATTAATTCGGGTTAGTTACACCATTTATAAATCAAGAACGGCCGGACAGATTTTAACGATCTTTGGTTTGTTGGATTCGTATTTATAGCAGAATAGCAGAATAAATAATAAAATCTCAGGAAGTTCGCCGGGAAAGCTAGTTCTACATAAGAACATTGTCTTTGCATTCTTCAGGTGCACACTTAGCGTCTCCAATAACTAATGATTTAGCCATGGTTATGAGAGATTTGGCTAAATGGGAACAACTGCCGATAATCCACACCGGTATCCACTCCTGGGTAACAGTGGAGGACTACTACTCATGTGAAGGTAAAAGTAATTTTAATTAAAGACTATGGTGTTGGAAATCACCATTTCATCATTTCAGGCATAGGACGTCCACTGCTGAATATAGGCTTCCCCGAATGATTTTCATTGGGAGGGATTACTAATACTCGCCAAGCTTGGCAGGCGGGTTAGCGAGCGCAGATTTTTTATAAGATTTCGCACGCAGACGCTGATGCCCGTCTCCACGCACTTGGAATTTTGCCTGAAAAGAGGGTAGCTGTTTAATCGTCGGTTCCCTTCTGCTGACGACAGTTCCGTAATAATTCCGTTCACAACAGGGACTTTTCCATTTTTAGACTTGGCTGTAGTTCAAAGCAGTGTAGTTCTAGTTAAGTCAAAACTTCTAGCAGCTCTTTGTTGTAGAGGCGAATAGGCTAGTTTTCTGGGTCAAAAAATGATTATTCTATTTAGTCCGTTAGTTAGATTATTAAAAAATATTGGACCCATATTTTTTCTTTTGTCAATCAAATAAAAAATTACAAAAATAAAGCGCATCAAAGCTTGAGTGTGACGTCACGTCTTGTTAAAAAGTGTCGCAAGGCGTGAAGTTACGCGGAACTTTAACGGGCTATATCTTCATTTTTTTTTTGTTTGATTGAGAAAATAAACATACCTGTCCAATATTTTCTGTTGATCCAACTGACGGACTAATTAGATTTTTTTAGGAAACTAGCCCATTATAGTTAAAATATTTAGGAATGTTAAGGATACTGAAGATACTTGCGAAACTTGTGAATATAACCTTCCAAAAAAGTCCTTAACTTCTGGGAGAATGGCCGTCACTGGCTATTATATATTAGGCTCTGCGCAGACGACGAGGCGAGTGGTCTTTTTGACACCAAAGCAATAAAGACGGCGTCTGCCCGTCGATGCACGCGGCTGCCCGCGCCGCTAACTCAATGCACATGACGGCTTGTTCAGGACGATCATTCTAGTAGAACGCGCGGCGCGGACTAAGCTAGCCGCCCAGGCCGCTGCGTTTGCGTCTGCGTTAATATTTTATAGTGCCTGACCCCGTCATCTGCACAGCGCCTTCCCCAATCGTGCGATAGAAAAGAAACTAGAAGACAATACGTTTTTATAATATAGTTGGGAAAATATTCTAGGTATTCATTTAAGCCGCATTCCTGTGACATGGAAGGAAGGTGAGCCTAACAACTTAGGTAACAAAGAACGCTGCCTTGTAATGTTGCCACAAGGCGTAATGGCTGACGCCGACCGCGGGCCGGACTCCATTCGTCCTTTCTTCTGCTACAAAAAGAAGCAAGGCTATTCACAGATGAACGAATGCGGGTACCATGACAAACGTAAGCAAATTTGAATTTAATTTTTTTTTTCGTTTGTAGGCCCATACAAACTATTTTTCGTAGTTAGCAACAAATCGAACAGATACCACATCACATGCCTAGGTGAAGTCACTTCATGTGTAAGAAGTCTATCACAAAAACTGCCTAGTCGAGGTAAGGCCTGTGCCCTGCAGTGGGACATACCTATACAGGGTGTAACGAAAACGTGAAATAAAACTTTAAGGGGTTATTCTACGGCTAAATTACATCAACTGTTTCTATGGACCAACACCAAAATCTCAAAAAAAAATTGACGTTTCCATACAAACAGATGCCAGCTGGTCGCGTTTTAGTATGGGAAAGTTTTTTTTTTTGCGATTTCGATGTTGGTCCCATAGAAAAAGTTAATGTAATTTAGCCGTAGAATAACCCCTTAAAGTTGTATTTCACCTTTTCGTTACACCCTGTATAAGCATACTTTACTACTTACTTTTTGAAAAAACAAACACGAAACAGACAGATTCCACGCAAGCGGTACGAGTGCTGGCACAAACAAGACAGTTACTTACAATCAGGCGGTTTTATCTCTTCCAGACAACCTTAGTCAAACTAGTGATACTTTACCAAAACTATCGTGTAGTGCGTTATCCAACCATCTCAGGCTTATTACTTACCCTTATTGAGGCTGCTAATCAATTCAAGTAAATGAATTTGTTTTTATTATTTTGTTTAGAGTACATAGTCAACCCTGTAACTGGCCACTGCTATAAGTTCCATGACGAACCAATGTCTTGGTACCAGGCACTGACAGTGTGTACCGCAGAAGGGGGTACCTTGGCCGTGATCAACAGCGAGGCAGAAGCGAAGTTCATCAAGAATCTCACTTTGCAGCAAAACTACGAGAGCTTTGTTCACGTGGGTTTCTACAGCTGGTTCCACGAGAAAGGTCACTGGACGACTATGGACGGTAAATACATGGTGTTAAAACAATTACGAGTACAATTTTAGGGGGGGGGGGGGGGGGTCAGAATCGAAACAGTAAAAATATAAAAAAAACCATTGTAACTAAAATTGCACGTGCACGATCGCGGGGTTGTCGTTTCTGTATCATCATCATCATCATCATTTCAGCCATAGGACGTCCACTGCTGAACATAGGCCTCCCCCAATGACTTTCATTGGAGGAGGATTGCCATACTTGCCTCGCTTGGCAGGCGGGTTGGCGAGCGCAGTTTTTTTATAAGATTTCGTAGGCAGACGCTGCTGCCTGTCTCGTGCTACAGGAATTAGTCGCCTCTTACGACACGCCTCCTGTTGGCGCCGGGGAAGTGTATTCTTTAAGGCCGTCCCCACACGTTTCTGTATAACCAAATTTTTTTTTTTTTAAAAACCTGTTTCATTTTACTGGCTGTTTTGAGATAACGAGAGATCTAATTCTTGTTCCGAAAAAATATTGCTTCTTTACAAAAATACGGTCATATAAAAGGCATTTTTTATACAGATTTATTTAGTTTGCCTTGTCGTTGTGTCTTTTGTGGGTCAGATCTAGTAACTTCAACTTTAACCCCTTTCTGGAGACCGATTGATCTAAATCTTGGTTTACACTAAAACCGTTTAGCTTAAGAGGCCGTCCTAGAAATCGTCATATTTCCATACATTTTGTTTTCTGATTGTAAAGACGTGAATGATAATTGAAACAAAATAATACGTGATTTTAAAATATTAGTTCTTATTCTTGCACGTAGCGCGAATAGATTTTTTATATCATTTCAAAAATACATGTAAATCACTAAAACAAACCTTATTTCAGAAAAATGACGTTCGAGTTACGAGTAAGTTATACTGACAATTCGATTTTACTATTTAATTGAAAATATGGTCTATTTGCACATAGGTTGAATACTTTTTTTTCTTTCTTACAAAATATAGTAGAAAAAAAAATGCTAAAATAACATAAAATTTTAGAAATTTCCCGTAAAATATCATTTATTTTTCTTGTATATAACTATTATAAAATTTTAACACTACAAAATAATCTTCAGGTATACTTTTAACCAAAAAAACAAAAAAATAAGTAGTAAACCTAAGTCAAAATTTATTAAAATCAAGCGCGCGAAACCGATCGTTTTTCAAACATAGTTAGGACGTGTAGTGGACGTCAATAATAAATTATCAATATTATTTTGTAAAGGCACACATTGTTGACGCTTTATCCCGCAAATTACGAAGCGACAGCCGGAGGATCGAAAAAAAAAAAACGAAATTACTTAAAATTTAATTTAATTAAAAATTTAAATTACAATTAAACTAGTTCCTAATACTAATTGACTCGATCGATGTTAGATACGAAGTGAGGATGATGGCGCTGGCCTGATGTCCGGCGGCATGGTCACGCTAGCGGCGCACGAGCGCAGAGTCAGCGTTTTCTTGATCTTGCAATATCTTGTGTGCTCTAGTTAGGCGCCCGGGGTCAGCGGTATTCGTACTGGTAGAGTACGTAACTCGCATCATAGACTGTATTTCAATTTTGCACTTAAAAAAGGTGCACGGCCTCTTAATTTTTTTATTTTATTATTTATTGGTAAGGTAAACAACGACCTGTTAAAGGATGCAGGATGCCGTTGGCAGACCGCTTCAAACCGGAAACATAAACTTGGAAATCACTGGGGGAGTTGCATGTTCATCAGTGGACGTCCTTTAACTGAAATGATGATGATGATTTTATTTAATATATACCTTTTAACTGATCAAGCATACGTAAACGAGACAAAATAGAAATTCTATTGTTATGCGGTCTCATGAGACCGCTTGGAAGTTAACGTGTTAATAGCTTAGTGCTCAAACAAAATAACTTTTGCCATGGGACACATCAAAATAAAAATAAAAAACTTTTTCATGCAAATCGTAACAGCTAATCGGTCATTTGCGATGTGGAATGAAACATTTTTGGAGATTTGGATTTCGTTCAAGTGCTATTATGTGAGCACCAGAATCAGCCCTTATTCGGCTTTGCATAACCAAACTTAGCTTTTTGTATGTTTTGCAACATCATTATTGTATGTGCTCAGGTACAACTCTGAAGGAAGCTGGTTTTGAGCGTTGGCTTAAGAACGAGCCCAATAATTTGGGGGGACAAGAATACTGCGGAACCTTTATTGTGGGAAACAACACCGGGTCACTGGAGCTAAATGACAGCAACTGCATGACCACAAGACCATTTGTCTGTGAAATACCCCCACATAAGTTACATCGTGGTGATGATTTATTTTAACGACTTGGCTGTCTAAGAACACCAGTGTTGTGACGCGATGGATCGCGGCATGTTGAAAATGTTATGATTTTATGATGTGGTAAAATAAAATAAACATGTAACTTATATAAATTAGTTTTAATTCACACTACACTAATCAACCAATGCATTAATGCAAAATGCAAAGTAACATAGCTTTTAGATTGTAAGAAATCAAAACACGGACGTAAGCAGGGTATAATCCACACTTATTGGCTGCATTTAATCTTTACTATACAGTGTGTGGCCTACTCAACCGGGGATAGATTGAAAACTGGGACACTCCGGAGTATTAGTATCTCTTCTGAATAGATCCTAGTTAACCAAAACCCATGCATTACACACATTAATATTTTAAAGTTACGATTCTTAATCAGTGTATTATTACGAAACAATATCATCGCTAACGTTGTCAATGTCATGTCAAAGATACGTTCCGAGTAGCTCCGACTAAGTACGATACAGAATGAACTCAATCAAACTCAAAGTTGAGCGGAACTTTTGCATTGTTTGCATTACATTGAATTTACGATTAAGTTTGTTAAAAAAAATCAAGAAACTTAAGTTTTGAATTTAATTAATTGGGACCATAGTGGTCCTATTACTAGTGACTTAAAGAGTCTCTGTTTTCAATATTATCCCCGGTATTATCCCCGAGTTCAAACAAACAAACTTTAGCTTTAAAATAATAGTATAGATTTTATATAGTTTAAATTATATAATATGAAGTAAATATAATATACAAGGTGGCCCCGACCAGACGAATATAATTTTTTTTTAGGAAGTTGGCTTAGTTAAGCTTAGCTTGCATAATATTGCAAAATATGGGAAAAAATCTTTTGACAGCTACCGTTGGTAAACTAAACGGTTTAAGTTACGCAAAAATCATGTATGACGGAATTGTTCCCCTCTAAAAACAACTGTAACAGCATAATATCCTTACCTAAAGCATGCTCATAAAAGTGCATAATCTCCAGGCTCTACCGTCAGATCAGCTCGATAGTACCAAAAAAAATTCACTATCATCGACTTCACATACATGTGCAGAATTTCAGCTCAATTGAACACCGGAAAATGGTTAGATTTAAGTTGCAAATTTTGAAAATGTTTACATACTTTTAGGAACCAGGAAGGGATCTTATTTTTAATAAAGAAGACGATTGTTAAAACTGTTAAAAATTGAATATTCCGACCGTTACAATTATTCCAAAAATACCTATCAACGATAATTAACAAAATAACGAATCTTAGGCACGTCCATCGCATCCGAACGCTTGAGGTAAAGTGGGCTGAGTGCTCCGTCCGTCGCTGCGTGTCGGGTCTCGGCTCCGCTGCCACTGTAGCGACATCTATCTCGCCACATACAAACTAATCTGACGTATCCTACATCGCGATATTCGCAGTAGCCCACCAGACACAACACCCGTCTGGTCGGAGGATCCTCCCCTATTCAATGGGAGATGAGGAACTTCACACCCTATTCCTCTCCTCGCACCCCTAAACTGGTGACCCCGAGCAAGAACGTCAGCGCAGCCTTCCCAAAGCTACGTCATCGTGACGTCATCATCACTTCCTCAAGCTTTCGAGCAGCGAGTCCTACAGCCAACCTCCCCTATTCAATAGCGGAGGATTCTCTCCTATTCAATGGGAGATGAGGAACTTCACACCCTATTCCTCTCCTCACACCCCCAAACCACCACCCGACCGGATCTACGTCATTAAGACGTAGCGTTCGGCCCGCTTTTTCGCTGGTTACTCCTAATAATACGTATATTGCAAATTTGCAACCTAATATATTGGCTTGATCATAATTATTCGTTGTTGTTTCGGTGACACGCGATAGTAACGTTGCCGCATTGTTTGCGCTTCTCCCGTATCATGTACAGACGGCAGGTAAAACTACCCAAAAAAGGTAATTGTCATTGAACCGATTTTCAACTTTAAATCCGACGCGTAGAGATTAATACCAATTGAGCAAAGTTGACGTTTTATGGTAGGTTGAGGTGCTGAGGTCTGTACTTAGAATAGTTTGAGCTAGTTTTGTATACCTCTCATTGACGTTGACATCTTACTGTTTGATACTAAAATGCTATAATTGTAATTTTGTAGACCTAAATTGATATGATATTTTGTTTATAAGTAAGATTCAATTGCACGACGACGAAATGTTTGCATATCGATAAATCGGTAAAACATGTTTGTTCATATTATAACTATTATAAGACCTAAGATTGTACCATGTTTTTCGCAAATAAATATATTATCTTATCTTATCTTATCTAGTCCTCTACGTTTAAACGATGTATCTTTAAATTGCAATTATATTGACCACATTTTTTTTTTGATTCGTTTAAATTTATAGATTTGAATAGGATTCTTATAGTTGAAATCTGCGTCGCTATTAGAGGTACCGAGAGATATGCTGCCATTTAATATTTTGGAGAAATCTGTAATTTACTCCAAAAAACGTAAAAAATACAAATCAAACCGTAAGAAACCAAAAAACATTACAGCAATTTAAAAATTATTATATAAATAAATTGATGCCACAATCACACCAATTAACTAGCCCCAAACTAAGCAAAGCTTGAACTATGGAGACTAGTTGAATAACCATCTTGAATACGTTTATAAACATCCATGACTTAGGCACAAATATTTATGCTCATCACACAAACAATTGCCTCTTGTGGGATTCGAACCCGCAACCGCTCGGTATCGTAGTCCAAAACGTGAACCACTAACACAGTAGGGTAAAAAAAAACTTGATTTGAGATGTGACTAAAATAAAGTTTTATAAGAATCCATAAGCTTTTTGTTTCAAAGTTAATTAAAATCAGGATAAATCCGATTAATATTAATTTGTTAATTAACGAAAGTAGCTTTAGGTTAAGTATGACATTTTAAGAAGTTCTTGGCACCATTATATTAAGAAATTCATTATTGAATAAATTTTCAACGCTTATTGACTTTAAAAGTTAAGTCATTAATATGAGTTTGAATAAAAATGATTATTTTAATAGTTCGGAAATGAAAGTAGAATACAGATACTGGTTATATTAAAAAGATGTTCACTTCTTACTTCAAGACCATAACAACTATAGGTAGACCGCGAAATTGAGACCTCGCCTGCGGGGCACAGGGGCGCGGGAGGAGGTGAGAGCGGGGTTTGTGAGAGGTGCGGGCGGCAGGCAAATTCTTGTCAGAATTCAGTACGCTCGCTACGCTGGTAGCGATAGCATCTATTGACAGACGCAGACGCTTTGACAGAATTACACACGAGAATACTGTCTGTCTGAAGTCTGAAGATGAGTCGAAGTATATTCGGACACAAAATCAACAGTCAGTGTAAGCAAATAGCTTTAAACGTATACGAATATTTTAGAAAAAGAAAATTAGATCCAAATTTAGTTGAATATGAACAAGATATACGTTTAAACAAAACTGTCGCAAAAGTAACTGGATTGTCGGAAAAGTCGGTAGCTAGAATTGTCAAGGAGGGGAAAACATTAAAAGACAACGAAAGATTTAATTCACCGAAAAAAACAAAGAAGGTCCACAAAAAAAGAGTGGAAATAGATGATTTCACAAAAGGTGTGGTAAGAAGAAAAGTCACTCAGTTTTACACAATTTCCAAAAAAGTACCCACTCTGTCAAAGTTTGAATGATGTTCTTAGAAAAGAGGATGTATTACACTGCGGTAGGGAATATTTAAGATTACTATTACATGATCTAGGTTTTCAATTCAAGAAATGTGGATCTAAAAGAAAACTGCTTATAGAACACCCAAATATAACATCGTGGAGGTGGAAATACCTAAATACTATTAAAAATATCGTAAAGAAGGAAGAAACATTTTATATCTGGATGAAGCTTATGTGAATGCGTCTCATAACGTTTTGAAATGCTGGCAATCGAACGATGAACACGGCGTGCTAGCTCAAATCGGAAAAGGAGACCGTTTGATCATTGTTCATTGTGGAGGTCAAACTGGATTTGTAGACGGCGCACTAGTAATATTCAAATCTAAGTGATCAAGACAGGTGATTATCACAACTCGATGAATTTCTTAAATTTTAGCAAGTGGGTTAGTGAAAAACTTTTGCCTAATATACCATCAAATTCAGTAATCATCATGGATAATGCAGCTTACCATTCAGTCCGAGAGGAAAAAAAACCGTCTATGGCCTCTACCAAGCTAGTCATGCAAGATTGGCTACGACGTCATGACGTGCCTTTTGATGGTAAACTTAGAAAAGATGATTTATTCAAATTAATAAAAAGCAATCATACAGATGATGTTTATAAAATAGATGAACTTTTAAAAAGAAACGGGCATGAAGTGCTGCGTTTGCCTCCATATCACCTGGACCTCAATCCAATTGAGTTGGTCTGGGGCGATATTAAAGGGCAGTTAGCCCAAAATAGTATCAATTCTAATTTGGACCAAAAAAAGATGTTGTTAGAGGAATTATTTGCTGCATATTCCGTAGAGAAGTGGGAGCATTGTATTAATCACATAATTAAAGTCGAAGACGAATACTGCAAACACGACGGCCTTTTAGATAATGTCGTGGATTTCATTATGATGTGCATGATGATTTAGATGATTCTGATGATAGCTGCTTTGAAAGTCAAGAATCAAGATCCAGTGATATTGACATGTATATAGCCCCAGTATCGGCATTGTATGCCCTAGTAGTTTTACAGATCATAGTGTGGCCATGGTAGGTCTCGTACTGAAAAATCAGAAAAATCAAAAGCCTGATAGTCACGTCACTAAATTAGATTGCATAGCTGCCTCAAGAGAACTCAAATTGGTAAACTGGAATTTTGTAACTGAAAACACTGATGCCTCGTCAGCTGCGAACTTATTAACAACGACTCTTCAATCAATTATAGATAGAAACACACGAAAAACGCGAACCAATAATTCAAAACATATTAAAAAGCAGTGGATCACGCCTGGTCTTATTCGCTGTATTAATAACCGTGATCGAATGCACCTTGATCTCCGAAAGGACCCAGATAATCTAATTTTGAAGCTGACCTATAGGCGTTATAGAAATTTTTGCAATAATCTTCTAAAAAAACTAAGGAACGAATTTAACGCAAAACAACTGCAAAAATACAAAGACGACCCTAAGAAATTGTGGAAGACCGTGAACGAAATTTGTCACACAAACAAAAAGAAAACTTATCCGACTGAATTACTCACTCTTTCTAATACGGCAAAGGATTCACTTTCAAAATGTAACAAATATTTTTCGACATTAGGTGAGACACTGGCTGATGGCACGCTCTCAAGGCTGAAAGTATCCCAAGAGTCATTGACAAAATCAGTGGTTACTAATATATCACCAGTAGAATCCATATTTCTTTTTCCAACTGATGCACAGGAAGTAGACTCACTGATTCTTACATTAAAAAACGATAGCGCTCCTGGGATTGACGGGATCACAACCTTGTTCCTGAAGCAGAATCGAGATCACATTACGGTACCCCTCACCCACGTTTTCAACCTCAGTTTATCCAGCGGCACGTTCCCTGATTGTTGGAAAACAGCAGCAGTTACCCCAATTCATAAAGTTGGGCCGAGAGATGTACCGCAGAACTACAGGCCAATATCACTGCTGAGCATAATATCTAAGTTACTGGAAAAAATCGTACAAAAGCGATTAACCAATTATCTTGACACCCATCAAATACTATCGAATCGGCAGTACGGCTTTAGACGGGGACGATCTACTGAGGAGGCAGTAAACTTGCTGTCTTCATTTGTAACCAAGTATCTGGACACAGGGCAATGTTGTGTCGGGGTGTTCCTGGACCTCGCCAGGGCATTCGATACTGTTTCGATACCGATCTTACTAGCAAAGCTGGAAAGGATGGGTATCCGAGGAATGGCTCTGGCGTGGTTCAGGAGCTACCTCACAGACCGCAGACAGTGCGTTCGAGTAGCAGTACATACAAGTGACACACAGAGGGTCCGTTTTGGGGTGCCCCAGGGCAGCGTTCTAGGCCCAACAATGTTCAACATATATATCAACGATCTGCCATCACTCCCACTGTCAAACGCAGAGATAATATGCTATGCTGACGGCCATACTTTTTAGCGGATCCTCATGGCCTGATACATTTCAGCGAACTGAGATAGGACTATCCCTTGTGGCACAGTGGCTAGAGTGTAATCTTCTTTCTCTCAACACTGATAAAACCAAGTTCTTGACATTCCATAAGACTGCCAGATCAAAACCGAAAACGGTGCCACTGGTTCGGATCCACAATAGCCAATGTGATTTTGACACGGCCAGACCTAACTACCCAACATCATGTGGATGCGACGGTATTGGCCGGGTTGAGGTAATTAGATATCTTGGAGTTCTAATCGACGATAAACTGAATTTTCACCAACATATTGCTACTTTATCAAGACGTGTCCGAAAAATCATCAATATAATGTTTTTGCTACGTGACGCAGCATGCAACTCTATTCTTCGCCTGGTATACCTTGGGCTCTGTCAGTCTGTTATAGGCTACTGTGTCTCGGCATGGGGTGGGACGCATAAAACCGCGATGGTAACGATTGAGAGAGCCCAGAGGGCCGTACTCAAGGTCATGCTAAATAAGCCCCGGCGTTACCCTACAAACCTGGTTTACGCCGAGAGTGGGGTTTTGAGTGTGCGCAAGCTATATATTCTAAAAGCGGTTATATCAACACATAAATCAGTTATAAAGTCCGATAGCTATAAAGATATGCTGACGAAGCGAACATTCAAGGTCTTGACACCGTCAATATCTACCTCATTTGGTAAGGCGCACGGTGACTACTTATACCCGTTTATCTATAATAAAGTCGTTGCTAAGTGTGATATTAAAACTAGCCACCCTATCATTGCCAGAGCAAAGGTAACGGAATGGCTCCTGCACCTGAGTTACAACGAAGCGGAAGAGTTATTGTCTAACCCCCGTTAGACCGAAGCTGCTTTCTAACTACAACAGCGTATGTGTAGTTGGATAGCATTTTTGGTCGGTAAGCACTTGGCACCAATCCAACTCTTGTAGGGCTGGTAGGTAATACTACTAACACACACACACACACACACACACACACACACACACACACACACACACACACACACACACATACACACACACATACACACACACAGACGGACAGAAATGCATGACGTATGTGGCGTATAAATACCTATATAATTAAGCATTTTGTTCTCGTTTTGTTTATTCTTTGCACTGTATTATGTAACCCTGTAACTAGTCTAATGCACAACGTTGTTACAAACTCTAGCTCAAACTCAAGTCTCCAAGAGACAGGTTTTTACCTAGTTTGGAGACTACTAATAAATTTAAGTTGTGAAACTTTTCTGAATCAATGATTTTTTATATAAGCGATTGATTTATAATTTTGATTAATCGTGCATAGATTCCTAAATATTTCATTTTTACTTCATTATAATATTAAACTTTATTTTGTCACTTTCACTACAGATATTATATTGAAGACTAGCGGCCCGCCAGCGACTTCGTACGCGCTTAATAGTTTTACTCCGTTCCCATAGATCGTAGCAACAATATTTATAAGCCTATACGCATTAAACTACTTCTATAGCCTTCCCCAATAAATTAGCTATCTAACAATGTATCTAGCATATTTTATAACCGGACCAATAGTTCCTGTGATTAGCACGTTCAAACAAACAAACAAAAACATCCAGTTTTTAAATATATACGTAGAATGACATCCACGGCTCTGGATAGCAATATTTTGACTAAATTTACACTCAATAGTGTAAATGTATCGAAACGAATATTATTTTTCGAAAAGGTTATGTTAATATTTTACACTGACGGCCACCATTGTGACGGGTGACGTCACATATCTTGAGAACTGTCACTGGAAATTTCGTCTCTTGTGCCCGCACCCCTGACAGTCCCCGCTCTCGTCATTTCCCCCGCGCCCCTGTACCCCGCAGGCGAAGTCTCAAAGAAGCGGTTTACCTATAGTGTATTTGTTTTTGGCACATATGTGACATATTGATACTATACTTATTACCTAGGTACCAATTTATTTTGTATTATTAAGAATACGGAAAATTTTCTGTATTTATTAGGATCCAATCACTGTGTGCGTATGATATTGACTACTGAGCTACAAGATCCTAAAGGTACTGTTCAGATCTTAGCAGTTGTGACTTACGACCCTACAGCGAGATGTACGCTCTCCGGCCGCGCGACACTGTCGCCTAAATCAGCGCTGCATGTACAAGTCCATACAGCCGTGCGATTCTGTAAACATAACCGCGCTCACTTCGACGCTGAACTCACTTATCAACGATAAGTAATGTGAACTCTCTTTGTAATACAAACATAGGCTAAGTTTGTACCGCTTAGGTGACTATTAGAGCGAGTTTATCTGCGTGTTTCATAAAGAATAGGGCTAAGTGACTGTTTTCTGAAATAAAGTTATTATTGTTGGTATTACATTCAAATAAAGCGTCAACAATTTTATTTCAATTTTAAACCTTTGAATAAAATAAAAAATAGTAATTCATTCTTTACGTTTTTAAAAGCCTGCGAAAACGCCGTCGGCCATGATGTACTTGTTTGTGACGTCACGCACCTTTAAATATCCATTGAGTTATAAAGTACTAGAACGGTTATGTTAAAAAACCTTCGTCGACAGACGCTCTCTGCTACTCTACTTTGTGCGAGCGTAGCACAAAATCTCGCTTTGGGATGTCAGTTCTAGAACAAAGTTCCTCGAATGACGTGCCTGTCATTGTGGCCGGCGTTTTTGACAATGTAAAATACCGACAAAAATATAACATTCGAAAATACAGTAATCATGTACTATTTATAGTAACTTCCGATATGTTTCGGTTCCATATGGTGAAAACTATCAAACTAAATTATTAATTAAGTAAATTTTAGTACAAGGCAAATAGCCTATTGACAGGCAGACTCGGGCAGCCGCTGCCGGGTTGCAAGCTCGTGACTGCTGGGTCACGACAGCCAAGATCCAAAAGGTGCAGTCAATGGCAGGTTAACCAAAAATTTAAAGATCATTGAGCTAATTTTAAAGCGCAGAATCCACAGAGGCGGTACTGGTACCGTTCCGAGAGGGACTTTTTTAACCGACTTCAAAAAAGGAAGAGGTTATGATCAGCGATTATTCGTTACTAGGTTAACCGATTTCGATACTTTTTTTTTGTTCGAAAGAAAATACTTTCGGAATAGTCCTATATAAATTTAAACAAGTTCTGATGGTGGGATCTATAAGAAAATCATTAAACATTGCATGAACTCCATACCGGGCTAACTGATTTTGTCCCTATGTTGCCCAATATCTTCGGCATTTGTGAACCGATTTTGATGATTCTTTTTGTAATGAATAGCTTATACTTCAAAGATACTATAATAAAACATTTTTGGAAAAACAATACTCTTAAGACTGAAAAAATAGGAAATGAAATCGGTGTTCAGCAGTTAAATTATGTTTGCACTTGTAAGATTTGTTTCGATTAGGATGTATCACTAAAATAGATGAAATAAGTTAATTTTATAAAAAAAAAACAACTTCAAAACACTAAAACGCTAAAAATAATCTTAACACTTAAGTACCTAATCAGTTACTTTTGGAGTCGGTGCAAACGAAAACATAGAATCTCTCATCGACTGGCATACCCGTTTGGTGCATAGTGTTAGTTAAAAAATGCAACAAGAAAGTTTCAAATTTGTTAATCAATAATAATTAATATATTATTCCGAGGTTAAAACAAATCGTTAGGTTAAATGTGTTTTTATATTTTACTTAGTAAGTATTCTTTTTTTAAGCTTATTAAGCTTATTAATTAATAAGACAGTTAGGTAACCAGTATTTAATAGTGGCAGTGGAACAAGGAACAGAACTTCTGTGTTCCTATCTCATCGTCGTGTCTCGTCAAAGAGCCGAAATTAAATTGTTGTTGGGGAGTTTCAGCTATAGGTTTAATTATATCGCCCTCCGGGTTTTCTTATTGACCGAATGTTCTTCTTAACGCCGTCGCTGTCTCCTAAAAAAGCGATAAAAATTTGAAAATATGTTACTTAAACCTTAACAAGGTTATATTCAGTTAAATTTGTAATTTGATAATTGAGATATTAAAATATATATTATTAAATTTAATCTTGTAATTTAATGAATGATTTGAATCCTCCTCTTAGTAATGGATTTAAGATACGTAATTTGTTTAATTTTAACTGGAATGATGAAGATGAAGTAAAGTAATGTATAATACATTACTTTATTTTAATATTTTAGTTTAGGAAAAAAAATGTGTGTTGTAAAAAAATAAAATTTGTTATAGTTTTCGAGTTGTTTTATGTTTTACTTTTAAGAAGATAACTTAAGCCATAATAAATGACGTAGTAGGTAAACTTACTTTTATTATTATTCGAAAAATGTATGTTTCATAGTAGCAATAAAGATAAATAGATAGATACTCTTTATTGTACACCATACAAAGAAGTTACAATTTGTGTTTACAGAAAGATGCACAATTTAGGCGGTCTTATCGCTAAAAGCGATCTCTTCCAGACAACCTTCAGGTAGAGGACAGATAAGAAGAAAGGGGAAAGTGGTGCTGAGAGCTTAGTGTAAAATTTAATATACCTAAAGTTTTATATATTTATATAAAGTTAAAAATAGTTATAAATATATATATAGTTATGTGACAGAAACGAAGTTAAGGCGGCAATTACATTCGCCACCTCTTCAAAGGGCGGCGTGAGTGAAGCAATTCAATGAAATCGGACGCCAGACGACTCGCATGCACGTCGCAGAACCCTTGTCCGATATCGCATACTTTATCCTACAATAAAGTAAATTTTTCTCTAAGCATTTGAATAGAAAACTAACCGTTTAAGGTTGTAAAAGCCCCACTTTAATATGGATACTTTTCAACCGACTTCAAAAAAGGAGGAGGTTCTCAATTCGACTGTATGTTTTTTTTTTTTTTTGTATGTATGTTACGCGATTACTCCGCCAATTATGAATCGATTTTAATGATTCTTTTTTTGTTTGGTAGATCATACTTTAGAGGTGGTCCCATATAAATTTTATCGAAATTGATTCAGAACTTTTTGAGAAAATCAACAAATATATACCCAGATAATATTTTGGTTGTGGTTCTTGTTACCTATCTTCGACAAATATGAGCCGATTTTGATGATTTTTATTTTATTGAATAGCTTATACTTCAAAAATAATATGATAAAAGTTTGCAAAATAAAAATCACCCCTAAGGGTAGGAAAATAGGGGATGAAATCGGTATTCAGCAGTTAGATTAGGATTTATCACAAAAAATTGATGAAATAAGTACATTTTATTAAAAAAAATAAAACCGACTTCAAAACACTAAAATGCTAAAAATAATCCTAACACTTAAGTACCTAATCAGTTAATTTTGGAGTCGGTGCAAACAAAAACATTGAATCTCTCATCGGCTGGAACCGGTCGGTTTTTTTTTTATTACTTACACATAAGGGTCTTGTTATATTTTACTTCTTGCGGGGCTTTAGGGTCACACCCCAAGGGCTTGTCTTCCTAAGCCTCGAATACTGTGTGTGATAGTTAGTTGCCTTCTTACTCTAGCAAGAAACCGACTTAAACGAACGAGAATTACTGCATTTACATTTATTAGTGTGTCTACTTATCGTTAGACGATAAACTAAAGGCTGACTTAAGAATACTTTCTGGAGAGCAGATTGTCATGGTACATGGTTCAAATGTAATTAAAATCCTAATATAAAGTTAGGCTGGGTTAGCGCTGGGCGAGCGTTTTTTCAAATCCTCTATCTAAATAAATACTTTTATATATTTGTATGTTTAGGTTAGCGAAGTAGACAATAATAATATTAGTAGCCTATTCTGTTATTGGCTGGTATATGTGCTGCTTAATGTAGTACTTCAAATTGTATAATTCCTTCTCTTTTATATTACTCAATTTCTATTCTGTGTGGACCTGTAAGTGTTTTTTTTAGTGTTATTTTTGTATACCTACCTATTAAAAAATTGTAAACCTTGGTCTTCCTAAAATAAATAAATAAGAAATAACCCAAATTTCAGTTTTATCAACTTTTTTGACGACATATTTGTATGTCTTTTCTTTGACGTGTTTCTAATCGGGGTACCATGGGGTAAAGAGTTAAAAAAAACACTGTAGGTGTTGAATGTCGTTTACGACGAATACATAAGTATGATTCTGACAGATTTTCCTTAAATTATGATATAAAATATAATGTTTATCTAAAAATTCTCTTTTTTCCCTAATTATATTTTAAGTCAATTTTCCCAGTAAATTATGCCAATTTAGAGAAACGACGCCATTTAAATAAGTAGTTAAGTTTCTACGAATCCAAAAAAGATGTTTCACGAAACACTTTGATACCTTAGCGACGCCAATTAGTTGCTTTTAAATATTCACTAAGCGACTAATGAAAATTTACGAAAAGCGAATGCTGTAATTAGCATTTGACTGGTCATCCTGTCAGTTTAGTCTTACATATTTTAATGATCATCATTCATAGTCATTATTATTTCAGCCATAGGACGTCCACTGCTGAACATAGGCCTCTACCAATTACTTATTTTGTTTTATGTCTTCGTTAAAATACTTACTATAAATAAACTATATATGTTTAAAGTTTATTTTATTTTATTTAATATGGCTTACCATCGGGTGACGATTTGGGCCCACCTGTCCGGATGTATTCTGCACACGTGTCCTGCCCACTCCCACTTTAGCTTTGCAGTTTTCTCGCCTACATCTACATCGCGACACCGGTTTTGGTAGACCAAAAAAAAGATGGTGTGACGACTTGGTTAACTTAACGAGGGATTGGAAGTCATTGGCGATAGATAGAGATCGATGGAAGAGTCTGGCGGAGACCTTTGCCGAGCAGTGGGATTGAACAGGTTGGAGAAAAAAAAAAATGGTTTACCAACTAAATACATAAAGGGAAATTATGTTAACACAATCTTTAAATACATCATTGTTCTTCTTCTATGTCAAAATGTCGTTGAAGGTCTCCTTATTATTTTTGACATAGTGTTAAGACCAACGATTAATTCCACGGGTACAGGTTAAATATAAATATTACAAATTTTGAAAATAACACCTAGAGAGCAATGTTAAGGTATCTTAAGGCCTTTATCGAAATTAATTTTAATCTTCGTATTTTTTAAATAAAATATTATACTTTAAAATTTCCAAAAAAAGAATAAATACGAGAGGTGCGTCATTTATTAGAGAACAATTAAGGACCATGCAGTAACCATACGGTGCAATTTAATTGACATATTGTAAAAAATTTAAACGCAGATTAGTAATAACTTAAAATGTTTTGTTCTTTATGTAGATCGATCAGTTACAGTCACCCCTGAAAATTTGGCACTATGTTGCAAAGTAGCCCTGTATGTATGCAAAATTTCGCCTAATTCCATCCAGCCGATTGCAGCATGATTGATTGATAGATACATGCATGACTGTTTATTTTCCGTATTTGAATCAATTGGTTTTCTGGCTTTGACAAGTAACATCAAACTGCCCCTCAAGCATGACCAACTGTAAAGATAAATAGATAAACTGTTTATTTGCAACACAAGCACACTTTATAATACATTTTATAATAAATTAGAAAAAAATATATAGTAACATCATCAAATAACACCGTCTCGGCGATTCAACATGCCGGCTTTATAGACGGTGACGTCGCGTTATGCTATGCTATTAAAAAAATGACAGTTAGTGTCGATAAATCGCTATATCATATCGTGTTTTGATGGTCATACTGGCTGGTTTATAGAAGGCTGTATTAAATTGGTTACTTTGCCTATATTTGTGGTAAGACCGTATGGTCTTCTCACGCGCGATTCTCTGATGACGATGAGATGAGAGAATAAATAAATTTAAGTAGGGGAGACCAGGGATAGCTATCCTAAACTTGACCTTTATAGAAGTGTCGCAGTCGCGGTATTCAACTAGGTATGAAAATCTTTTCCTCTTTGCCGCTTAATCAAAGGACACACGGCATACATTCTCGTGCTTAATAGGGAATATGCACAAACAAATATATTGTTTTTACTATATTTATAAGAAATTATATGAAATTATTGTCCTAATAGTAAAAACAAAATTGATTTTAGATTAAAAAAAACGCCGAAATACAGTAATTAGAAATTTAGATATACCTGTCCCTTTCTAAATCAAATTTTACAATGAAAAATGTATGGCGGACATGTACTGTGACATCACGATAGATGTCGGATCTCCTTGTCTAGCACGCGACTTTAATGCAATGTAAGTCAGGTATTAATTAATATTTTTCGAAAATTCTTTAAGTTTTATAAATTTTTAATACTATTTATTTTAAGACTAAAAAAATATATATTATGTCGTTTACTGTCAGTCCATTCGCCTCTGGAATTCCTTACCATTAACAATCAGAAAATCCGAATCAATTGCTATTTTTAAAAATCGGCTTAAAGCACACTCTCTTTCTTCTTGACGCAAACTGCCTTTATATCTTAGAATATTACTGGTCACTGTTAGTCTCGACATCTCCTCGCATATATCAAGTAGTATTAAGTATGTTTATTGTATGTATGTATAATTATTGTTATGTATTTATTTTATTTTATTTTTATTTATTTATTACTGTATGTATACATCTATGCCATAAATTTATGCAATCCTATTTGTATCAGGTAAGAATTTTAAGAACTCTGCAACCTTCTCCTTTCTTTAATGGTTGTCCTCTACCTAAAGGTTGTCTGGAAGAGATCGCTATTAGCGATAAGACCGCCTAAATTGTACATCTTTCTGTAAAAAATCATGTGTATTTTACTTGTATGGTGTGCAATAAAGAGTATCTATCAATCTATGCATATTCCCTATTGAATGACGCAACACTTTCAAATAAGTCTAGTTTTCATCACTTTTTCAACCTTATTTGCTTACCTTACCTTACTTATAGTTAACTAAACCCGGTCTCCCCTACGATACGGAAAGCTCTGAACAATTTTCAACGTCACCGTTACAAGAACACTTGTACTACTTTGCAATTAAATTGATTGTTAAAAGTTAAGTAACAATAATTGAGTAACAAGGCCTTCCCAGAAAAAACAATAACAAGCGTCTCTACAAGGAAAATCATTTGCTCAAATATCAAAGTCGAAATTCCTCATTGAGCTGGGTCTTAGACTTAGAGCCGATCTAGTGTTGGGATAAATACAAATCTTGTCGATAGACTGTACTTATATTATTGAAAGTTTGCAGTATTTAAAAAAAATGAGTTTACTCCTTTCATATACTTACAACTATGCATAGATATATATATAAAAAAAACTATATTGATCTTTTAAGAAAGCAATTGGACCTTATAAGACTGCCAAAAATGTAGACACGTCGTTGTCATAGTGAGCATATTTCAACCTCCACCACAGTTCAAATCGCAGCGAAACTGTAAAGATTACTGCCTAAAAACAGCCTTATAAAATACTACTTGCGAGTTCCAAACAACATTTATTTGATTTTTATCTTTTTATTTGATGATTTGATAGAACTACCGACTTTTAATTTTGTAGTAGATACAAGCTAAATTTATTTAGAAAAATATTGATCCTATAAATAAATTTAATCAAATAACGCTAAAAAAGTTTTTGACCAAAGAAAGATAGCAATGTTTTCTACGATCTCCAATTAACATGTGATTTTTTGAATAAGTGATTTTTGCACTGAAATCTTTTACTTTATTTATTTGCTGTAAGACCTATAAAATTAGACAAAGCTATATTTATGATACGTGAATAAGTGCCTGAAAAAAGCACATAAATAAAAAAACTGCTAGAATTTTACCTAATATCTATAGTCTTTACCTTTACGTGATGATCTATCAAATGTGCAACGGAAGACTGATTGACAGTCGATAGTCTGATTATCGACCGCTTCACAACACTAGTTCAAACGAATTTATTAATCGCCCAAAACAATACGAGGTTCCGTTTGACTTCGTCTGAGTTGAGTTGTTTTGTTACTTATTTATCTTTTATAATCTCCTTTTCGATTGTTTGACGTGAAGAGCTCATGAAATTATTATGGAAGATATTGTCATAGTGTTTAGCTCAAAGGAGTATTTAAGTTATGAATTCAGTAGTTGACTGACCTCGCTATGTATCACGTATAACACTTCCACTAGCACCGAATGTGTAAAATTGTATAAAACAAAATTTAAAAAAACCGACTAAAAACATAAAATGTTTTAAAAAACAGTTTTCAAACAAAGGCGTGATTTCAAGATAAAGAGTATACTTGACTTAAATTCGATCACATAAGTGAAAGAGTGTTAAATATAATACTAATGCTTCATTCAAAAGAACAGTGAAAGAGTGTTGAATATAATACTAATGCTTCATTCAAAAGAAATTATTTCTTCGGATTAGCTAACCTGATATTTATCACATAGCTATCAACTACCCCTGATAAACTAACGTTGTATTAAAAAAAAGTCGCGTCCAAATTAATCCATCTGTTCGTGAACTACTTACGATGCCACAGACAGACGTTGAAAGAACTCTTTTGAGTTGAGGTAAAAGAAAGTAAATTGCCAAGAAATAAACAAAAATATTTATATTTTGTACAAATCACAACCTGATAGATGTTTTTCCGAGGTGATTTGCAACGGGCAAAAACCCATCCGTTTTTACGCTCAATGATTTTTGACATGCGTTTATTTGCGTTTCAGACTTTTTGCATTTATGAAATTATGGAATTCCTGACATTGTAACAGACATAAAGCCGTGGGGCGGCAACGGGTCGGGTCAGGAGTACCGGCTGTCCTTAGGCGATCATTTAAACGCATGATAATAGACCCGCTCACGCTTTCTGTGTGTGTCACGCGGTGTGTCTGGGATTTTGCGTATCTGTCGTAGGGCGTACAAATCGATTCCCGGTGGGAGTCAATAAGGAAATATTTTTAAGTCGTCATACACGAGTCGGTGCCAGTCGATGAGAGATTCTATGTTTTCGTTTGCACCGACTCCAAAAGTAACTGATTAAGTACTTAAGTGTAAGATTATTTTTAGCGTTTTAGTTTTTTGAAGTCAGTTTATATTTTTTTGTAATTATAGTTATTCTGTTATTCGGGGCGGAGACAAATTCAACAAATCAAAGATCATAAAAATCGGTCGAGCCGTTCTCTGGTTGATATATATAGATGTTAGTATGGCACACTTACTACAGCTATTTCGATGATTTATAAATTGCGACTGTATTTCCGTAGCTCTTCGGTTATAAAGATGATTTGAATCGTAAAAACACACGAGTTCCTACTCGTACTAGTAATCGGTGAAGATAAGATAAAAGGTTTATTAGAACTCCTTCCACCAAAACGTATGCATAGGTTTTCAAAACATAGTCTGTGGGTAGCTATCTGTAAGCCGGCAAGTACTAAAAAAACATAATTACTAAATATAAAAACATACATGTATTCTCTTGTTCGCCCTACCTGTAGATAAGCCCGCATGAGCTTCCTGCGACGGATGTCACTTAAACATCCTATCCGAACTTTTAGTACATTGTCCTTTTGACGCGACGAGCTTTTTATAAAGATTTAATTATGATATTAAGTTTTTTTTGCATATTCTGAGTAATTCCTACGATATGTTTATTAAGTAAATTTTATAAAATAAAATAAACCGACTTCAAATAACTGATTAGGTACTTCAAATGTGTTAATATTATTTTTAGCTTTTTGAAGTCGGTTTATTTTTTTAAAATAAAATTTACTTATTTCGTCTAATTTTAGTGATACATCCTCAACAAAACGAATCATAACAGTGCAAACAAAAGTTAACTGCTGAACACCAATTTCGTCCCTTATTTATCCGACCGTAGAGGCGATTTTTTTCCAAAAAAATTAAATGTACCTTCTTTGAGTATAAGCTATTCGACAAGGAAAGAATCATTAAAATCGGTTCACATTAACGAAGATATTGGATACATAGATACAAAAATCGGTAGGCGCGGTATGGAGTTCATGCAATGTTTGATAATTTTCTTATAGATCGCATCATCAGAACTTGACCAAATTTATATGGGACTATTCCGAAAGTATTCCCTTTCGAACAAAAGAAGAATTATTGAAATCGGTTAACGTGGAAACGAATGATCGCTGAACATACTTATAAGAATTAAAATTAAAAGATTCCGATGAATTGAGAACCTCCTCTTTTTTGCTACCGACTTCTAAAATCAACAGAATCTGATCACTTCTATGTAATAACCGTTATTTTTAACCGACTTCTAAAAGGAGGAGGTTCTCAATTCGTCGGAATCTTTTTTTTTATGTATGTTCAGCGATCATTTGTTACTGCGTTGACCGATTTCAATAATTATTTTTTTGTTTGAAAGGTAACACTTTCAGAATGGTCCCATATAAATTTAGTTATATTGGAGTCGGTGCTAGTCGATGAGAGATTCTATGTTTTCCTTTGCACCGACTCCAAAAGTAACTGATTAGGTACTTAAGTGTTAAGATTATTTTTAGCGTTTTAGTTTTTTGAAGTCGGTTTTTATTTTTTTCATAAAATTATACACAATTGATATCGCTAAAGCAGCTACTGTCATTTTACTGTCACTTTTCTATCGTTATCACTGAAAAACAAATATTCTTTGACAAAATGTCGTAAATGATATGCTTTTTTCAGAATTTTAGGGTGAACATGTAATATTTATTGTTATTTACATAATCAAATTGAAATTCTGAAAAAAGTGTATCATTTACGACATTTTATCAAGGCGTATTTGTTGTTTGTAATTATTTTCTCTTTCGATTAACGTATGTTTCATAGGTGTACACCAAAATAACGTTATTTAAGGTTACTTGGAACTTGAGGTATGCCAGGCTTCGAAGTATTTTATTCGTCGGATAAAAGTTATCTGGCGATTGAAAAATCGGCCCATAAATAAAACACAGAAGGAAATAAAACATAATTTTAAAAAACTTATCCTAATTTTTAAAGATAGCTTAAAGGCGAAGTCTTTAAAGTTTACACTAAGTTCTTAAATTACTTCTTTTATCTCCACAGAATTACGAAGAAATTTGATACAAGCCTAACCGTCATACTCAAAGGTTTTCCGACATTATCACTGGATTGAAGTCGGATTTCAGAAAAAAACGATTGTCAAACCTAACTGCCAAGACTGAAGGGCCAAATTCAGTTGATTTCATCGAACAATCACAGCTACCTATCTTGTGGGCTCACTTTTACACGGTAGGACTCTCTATTTGTTTTTTATTTCCACAAATCCCTTATGTATTTGTAAACTTTCTTCTAGAATGTGATTCTATTGATCAAGTACTTTTAATATGAGACCAACATCATAATCTAAAAAAACACTTCTCCATTTAAAAATAATGATGTCAGCTGCTCAGGGTTATTGTATGGGAAATTGTGTTTTTTTTTTCGTTAACCTCCCTTGAATTAAGTCACACCAGAACGTATTTTCGTGGAGTTAAGTGTGCAAAATATGAGGACTGCGTTCTGTAAATTGTTTTAGGCTCAGAAAGTTGCAGATTATCAATCTGGATGTTGCCGGAAAGTTTGTTGGTCCATTTTTTTTTAAATGTTACCTCTATAAAAATAAGGTTTATCAATAAAACAGATGCTTTGGAGCCATTTTAGTGTTTACTTAAAAATACCTTGTAAAAGTGCAGGCATTTAATAAAAATAAAAAAATTGAAATTCTACGCCTAAAACACAGTTTATATATTATATACTATGCCTAAGAGGTGTATAAGGAATATAAGTTTTTATGAAAGTCTGTCAGTTTCGAAGTTAGCATCTTCAAATTTTGAATTTAGGTTGACGATCAAAATGTATTTACTAACGTGCGTAACACCCTTTTAGGGGTGTAAGGCATCAACCCTATTGGCATACCTTAAGTTGCAAGTAACCTTAAATAACGTAATACACGATTTAGACGCTTCTTTATATTGATCCATAGATCTTATTTTTTTGGCACCCCTTTGCAATGTAACCCTGTATATGTGCAAAATTGTAGGACTCTAGGTCTAGCCACCGTTTTAAAAATACAAATAAAAAAAAAAATGGACCACTGAGACCACATCCGGCAATGCGGTCCCCATATTTTGCATACTAATCTTCTTAAGGCGCCTGCACTATAACAAATTAGTATCTTTTCTTTATAAATACACACTAAAATTACATAGATAATGAACGATGTAATGATGAAGTGAATTAATTTGTAAATGGAGTCTTGTTCCCATTTTCCAGTTCGAGTGAATCGATGCGTGTAAACTCATTCCAAGGATTTCGTTCCCGATTTTAGCAAAACCTGAAAGCGGAGCTACTTAATGTCGTGCCTCATTTTCCTTTCAAATCATGTTCGAGCAATATCAACCGTGTTTGTATTAGGGAACGTGACGTATTTTCAGAAGACTTCAACGGAATAGGTTAAAAATCAGGTCATGTATATCGTTATCGTTTCGGGAACTTTGTAATTGAGTTTTTATCTAACTAAACAGGTTGACTTTTCTGTTACGATATAAAATTCTATACACGACATTATCAGCGTGGTGGTGTTGTATCAGCTTTGAACGCAAAGGGTTGAAGTATTTTTCAAAATTTCTGAATTCACGCGAACTGAAATCAGCATCACATGAAAGTGTTAAAATAGACCAGCTCTACACAAAACCCGACCTATCGCCGTCCCGCTTCTGTGTGCGTTGCACTTAAGACCTTTGGTTACCATGTATTTTTCAAATAAAGATTGTCTTTCTTATTCTGCTCTCTTTTGCTCTCGCACCACGTTATTCCACTCCACTACAACTTAAATTTCTCTACCCGAAGGTTGTCTGAAAGAGATCGTTTTTGGCGATTAGGCTGCCTTATTGTCATAGCTGTATCTTCTTTATTAGCAATAAAGTGTGTATCTATATGTCGATTAGCTCTAAAAAGCGTTTGATTACAAAATTTTGTAATGCAATCTTTTAAGGCTTTTTAAAAAGTAAATTAACTTTTAAGAACAAAGTTTTTATTTAACTAGGTATACCAGAGCAGAATGGCTTTTAGATTAGGTACCTTAATATTAACAATTTTAAAAAACCTCGAGAAAAATATTAGCTGTTACATACAATTCAGGCAAGTAGAACTTAAGCATGGAATAGCATATTTATTTTTTAGATCTCACTATTGCGATTGGCTTAAAGGTAAAATATGATTATAATCATGGTAATAACAGCTGAAATGATCTTATTTTTAAACTTTGCACACAAGTCTTTTGGCTCATGAAATTTCACAATCAAAGACGAAACTTGCCAGACTGCAAAATATTTTAAACCATTATGTAGGTAATTAGTGATTCAACGGGTATTAAGAGAAACTTAAACAACAGATTGGGCGTTTTTCTGGCGTTTGAACGCCGTCTACTGGACTTCATCTTGCGATATTACTAACTACTGCCAGCTTCTTTGCAAAGCAAGTAAATGTACTGACTAAATCTATCGGAAACGAAACTTCAGCACCTCGATAATATATCGATAGTCAATAAGGCACCGTTGTATAGACTGTAGCACTGCAAGGGTTTCGATCAAATCGAATGCCTTCTTATAGTTCACGAATGCCTAGCATAATGGCAAGTTATACTCCGCGATCTTCTGTATAATTTGCCGCAGCATATGGATGTGGTCTTTTCAGAAAACCCCTAGGTGCGTAAAGATGAAAGTCAATAACCAGTGTGTTACCAGTGATGACCTATGGAACGGAAACGTGGCCTCTCACTATGGCCGTCATAAGAAACTTAAGGTCGCACAGTGGACTATGGAAAGGGCTATGCTAGGTGTTTACTTGCGAGATCGCTTCAGAAATGAGGATATACGTAAATGAACAAAGTCGCTGATATAGCCCAATAGATTAGCAAGCTGAAGTGGCATCGGGTGGGGCACATAGCACGCAGAACTGACGGCCGATGGGGCAGAAAGGTTTTGGAATGGAGGCCATGTACCGGTAAGCGCAGCGTAGGACGTCCACTCAAAAGGTGGACGGACGACCTGGTAAAGGTGCAGGAAGCCGCTGCATGCAGGGGAGGCCTATGTTCAGCAGTGGACGTCCTGTGACTGTAGTGATGATGATGATAACGATGAAACGAAAAAATCGTTTGCTTGTTTGTTTGTGTGTGTGCACTTAAATATTGCTATCCACTCAAGTACCAAGTCAACTCCATCGACTGATGTAATTAGACTACTGCCACTTTAGCTCCTTGGTAGTTCGACCGATTCAGATTCGGTTTTCTGTAAAGGGTTTGTGAGTCATCAGCGATAGTTCTTGAAGAAGAACGAGGTGTTAACTCGCTAGAGGGCGATGCAGTTTCTTTTTGTTGCTCGAAATTGTATTGAATATGTTTACCTACAGAAGCAAACGTTGCCGCGTAAATCCATGTGCAACTATAAAAGTTATTTGGAAGAAACCACCGATAAATAGGACAAAAGCCAGCGGTCACTTACATATCGCATCGTTTGTTCGTAAAAACGCTCAATCTGTAAACGATCGTCAGGTATAATGAACTGTTTGCCTGGCGAATTTCTAAGACAAATCGGTTTTAAGCCGTTTAAAACATAATCTTCTGAGGGTCGTTAGTGGTCTACTGACTTTGCGTTATGGACACAGTGTTTGACACCAATTTCAAGACATATTTTGTTTGTTTCTTGCCCAAAGAGTGTAAACACGATCATATAACGAAGCTTACACTGTCTGTCTGGAGAGCTAGACAGATAGTGTAAGCTTCGTAATAGGATCATATTTAATTCCTGTGTCCGTCCATCTTAGTTATAAACGTCTGAGTCTGTTCATTCAAAATAGGTAACCGGTTGCATTTTTATTTTATTTTTTACAGAATATGACTGCTTTTTATTGATAAAATTATTTCGACTGCGAATAAAGCGACATAAACAATTATAAATAAGGTTATGTATTCATTAAAGATTGAAATTATTACTACAGACTTAACATTAAATAATTCAAAGTGTACCTGAGCTTATATTCAAACTCTCGCATGCACATATCATACACACTCACTACACACACACACACACACCATATATAGACAAAATTAAAATTGTCCTTTTGTATTATTTGCATAGTATATTATTTATTTAGTATCGTACACTCCACGATAGATACCACTACGCTTATTTATTCATTTTTTGACTTGAATTTATCCCATTTCATCAATCCACTGTACTGATTAATCCGCATTTTATTCTATACCTGTCGCATTTCTGTTTAAACTCTATTGGGTGCCCACGACACAGGATTCTCCTAGTATGGGGCCCATAATCAAAGCACTATGTATTGTTACAGCCAGAAGACGTACCGTATCTTGCATTTCCAGACTGGGAACATCTTTGTCATGTAAAGTGTGTAAATGTGTAACAACAATTGTTTTAAATAAATATTTGTATATTACGCCGATAAAAATAACAGATGAACACTTAAAATTTGCACCTCCAGGTACATTTTTGTGATCATAACATTTGCCCCTTGCGAGATTCAAACTTGCAACCACCATACCGCTACTGTACATGAATGAATCAATGACGATTATTCGGGCGCAACAAAAAATACAAATACTTAACAAACACAAGAGTAAAACATATTTTTGATACGGTAAGTAGTGTTGCAACAGTAAAAATGTCCCCGTCTCAGCATGTCTCATCACAGCTCGCGCCACGACGATGCTAATCAAAATATAGATAAATTGATAATAATTGAAAAAAATTTCCTACTACATACATATTTATTAAATATTTTAACCACCACCAGTGTTGCATATTAAATAGTGATCAATGAGAACAAATCCGACCAAAGGTTCGTCAACTTGCATCAATTAAATATTCTTCCTCATAGCGATTTCTCCAGTTCCTAGTTCCTTCCTTATCCAATATTCGCTGTACAACGAATATTCCGTGCATGGGGAATATTCCTTATATACGACCTCCGTACTTGATGTCGCTATCTCTGAGGTCCCGGGTTTGATTCCCGGTCGCTCAATGTTATAAATATCTTGTGAAACACAAGTGCTTAAAAGCTACTTATCATAGGATAAGAGCAATGAATGTGAGGTTGTCCAATTTTTATTTATTTTCAGGAACAGCACATCTCGACGCTTGACCATGATCCGAGATGAAGCAAGTCTAATTTATATATTTGGAGCTATCTTGTAATCAGACCTCAGTAACTCATAGACAAGGGTATTAGAGTTTTTTGGACAATGGCTACACATCCAGTGTCATCATCTGAACGTGTAGCTTGAGGTACTTACAATCATCATCATCATCATCATCATTATCATCATCATTTCAGCCATAGGACGTCCACTGCTGAACATAGCCCTCCTCCAGTGACTTCCAGATTAGCAGGTAGGAAGCGGCCTTTATTTATTTATTTATACAGGGTGTAACGAAAAGGTGAAATAAAACTTTAAGGGGTTATTCTACGGCTAAATTACATCTTTTTCTATGGGACCAACATCAAAATCTCAAAAATTGACGTTTCCATACAAACTGATGCCAGCGGGTCGCGTTTTAGTATGGGAAAGTGTTTTTTATGTTTACGCACAATGCTTTCCTTCAACCCTGGACAAAAGGTACAAATCCGCAGAAAGATTCTGTAATATCTAGAAAGAGGTACGCGCTGGGATACATGACTCACGGATTGCTGTAAGGCCGAGACTTCTGAGCTACTCCTGCCCCCCTAGCATGTCTACCAAAATATGATAATATGATATAGCGATATATCGACACCAAACTTTAAAAATATGAGAGATATAGCCGCCATTTTGAATTTTTATCGAAACATTTAACATGGCGGCTATATCTATCATATTTTTACAGTTAGTGTTGATATTTCGCTATATCATATCATATCGTATTTTAGTGCTCATGCTAGGCAGGCTGAGCCAGCTAGAGAACTACTGAACTATTACCGATCAACGGTAGATGAAAAACATTAAAAATACACATCTATTTGTTAGTTTACAGGAATTCGTGACGGTATAAAGGGTTTTAAGGGTAGGAGCAGTCATGCATATCAAATACCGTAAGTTGCTTATAACGGCCGCGCCTGTAATAACGCGTATAAACGTTATCGTTCGAGGCGGTGAAAAACGCAACGGTAACGTTGGTATAACTGTGTTTAGTTTAGTGTTGATTGACTATCGATATCGAAAAAAAATAATTGAACAGAAGGTCCTTGTAGGTTACATTTATGTTTGCCGAAACACATGTTAACGTACCTTAAGCAACAGTTGTAATTTTTTTCTTAACCTGAGTGATCTGCGTAAATACTTACTGTAAAATAAATTGTACATTTCAATTCAATACGTTTATTGCACACGTGGTGAAAATTGAAGTAAATACAATATAAAAAGTCCCTTAACATGTTACTCTGGCAGGACATAGCAACATAATATGAGTAACTGTAATAGTTACATTACATTAATATACAAACAATTAACATACAACAAACAATTTATGTGGTAGGATATAGGAAATTAAGGCTTCTCCTCGAAAAACTTATAGTAACTCTTATTTATTAGATATTCTTTCAAAGTTGAACTCAACTTTAAAAGAATATCTAATAAATACAAAAATATACATTACACACTATTTAGATATACAAAAATTCAACTGAATTTTTGCATATTTTCTAGTTGTTTTATGTGTGTAGGGAGGCACATATAGTATTATTTTAATGCGCAGATATTCTTACGAATAAAACCGTAAATAGATTCTGAAGAATCAAAAGACATTTGCTGCGATTCAAACTTAACGTATTATCATAAATATTTAATTGGTACATCCATTATCAAACGATAGTTAAGCATTTTAATATCTACTTCCTGAGTAAAATTTTTGCGTTCTGTTTGAAATATTAATTTAAACTCATATTTGAGGCTGCAGGCCTAAACATTAATTTTAATTACCTATCGATATAATCATGAAAATAAAGTTGCTGGTGCATTCACAACACTGTTCCCAACAACAAAATTTTATCTACTACGCATAAAGGGAATGATGTAACATGTTTATTTAGGCCGTATCTGTACTATCAAAATGTTAAAGTTGGTACTGTTATTTTGCGATATGAGTTGGGTCGTACAAAGCAGTCATTTTGAAGAAGGTGAAGGGTGCGCATTACTTTAATAGTAAAAGGTGTGTTAAATTTTGGCAAAAATACATGTAAACGCAGTCGGCTTCAATTTTGGGACTTTAGAGCCTTCTAAGGGTTATTGTTATGTTAGTTAACAGTTTTATATTATGGAGCTATTACGAGTATTACTTTGCCAGTTTGGGACTATTAACGTAAAAATCGATTAAGTGACCAAAAAATCTACTGTCTAAAGTTGGAATCGGAGTTCGGACCAACATCCATTCGCTATACGGCGATTGTTCATTATTACTACATTAAAAAACAATTTTCTTGCGAGATCTTTTTAGTGTATAGTATGCAGTAAGCCGGCGTTGTGCCATACGTTTTAGGTAACATTTCAACAGAGGTGCAATATAAAACGGTTTATATTAATAAAAACCGTTTTGGATATCATTTTTGCATTGAAAATATTGAAGATGATTATTGTTATTTTGTTATATGCGCGAATGCATAAAGCAAATTGAGCAACGGATCATCATTGATTTATCTAGCGATGTGAATGCAAAACTAAGATAAAAAGAAATAAGAAAAAAGGTACAACTTGTTAAATAAATAGTGCAGCTTTCTATTCATCCCGAAGTAGTGTATTTCCACTAAATTAGATTATTGGGTTTTCAATAATTAAGCATTTTATTAGGATAAAAAATAATTCGTTTTAATTTATTTTTGTGGTAAACTTTTCATTTTAATAAATAAATAGTGCCTTGCTGGAACATTAATTTTTAGGGCTTAGATTAATAACTCATAGATACGTAATCCACGCGCAAAATTTAAAGCAATTATTCGCTGTGTGCGCGATGACAGCGCCCCTAGTGACCACAATTATTGTGGACTAAGATCTCTCAAATTATGGCAACTGGATGGTTTTAGAATAATTTTCGGATTGTTTTTCTTCGAAATTAGATGAAAATATCTAAAAAGTTTGTGCATATTATATTAAGTAATTTTTTTTACTTGAACTAAAATATAAATGTTATAATACGTACGGGATTTGAATCGATACAACATGATATAACTTTTCAACCTCAAACTGTGCAAAAAGGGAAAGAATTAGTATTTGCACAGCATGTTGGAGACGTTAGAAGCTCAGACAAACGTCTATGGCACAAACCCCCTACAAACTTTTTTCTTTTCACAGCAGCTATCCATTTATTTCTATGTTCCAATTTACATCTTGATGTTAAAAACGAATAAAACACGCACGAACTGCTTTTTTCATTGTTTCTACACTTTATAACACAACACATACTGTGACCCACATCGCGAATTTTTACGTCTTTACCTATAAATACTTAATAACGTCAGTATGGACTTCTATGGAAATATAGCAATTTAACACATGACAGTCCAGAGTTATTTCACATTTCTGCCAAATAGCGTGCTGCGATCGATTTGACGCCCCCCACCACCCACTTTGCACATAGCGAATATTGGAGCCACCGAGTGCCTGACCGCTCCGTAGTGTTTGCTCCGAACGCATGACAATCTAGTCATAGGCATCAAATTTTCCCTGGTTTTGGAGAAAACTACTGTTAAGAGCACCCTATTTTATAGTGGTGTCCGTGTGTAGTAGTAGATTAGAGGAAGAAAGCCTAGAAAACCTTGACACAAAACGCCAAATACGGAAGACGCAACCAAAGCCTTCATTCAAAGCTACCATATAAGTACATTACACATATTTTTTACAGAAAGACTCATATTCATTCATATTCATATTCATTTATTTCATCTTTAGGTAATACAGTACACTTAGATACGTCATTTTACAAATAAATTTTAAAATAAATTTTATTGTTACTCAAAATTATTAATACTATTAATTATTTGTATATAAATGTATTAAATGTTAATGTCGGTTATTGGAGATAATGTTAAATAAAGTAATGTCAAAATGTAAATGTCAGATAAAAATAAAATAAAAAATTCTTCAGCAACCTTGAGCATCGTCAAAAGTACTTAATAATAAAAATAATTTCACTTTCGTTCGATGTTACAATTTAAACATTAAATATTTCACTATCGGATAAAGCCTCATTTATGTCATAATAACTTTTAAATATTAGTCTCTTCTTAATAAGACTGCAGAATTCATTTCTTTGTAGATCTCTTAGTTCTGACGGTATTTTATTGAAAAATTTGACACCCATAAACAAAAAAACTTTTACTACATTTCACTAATCGACGATTTGGAAGTGCTATTTCATCTTTTTTCCTCGTTGAATACGTATGAATGTCACATTTTTTAGTCATAGTATTTAAGTTATCTTTTACGTGTAAGATGCTTTGGTATATGAATTCCCCAGTCACTGTCATAATTCCTAATTGCCTGAATTTATCTCTACAAGAGTCATTATATTTTAAGCCTAAAATATATCGGACAGCTCTTTTTTGCAAGACGAAAATCTTGTTTGCATTAGCTGCTGTGCCCCAAAACAAAACTCCATATGACATTAAGGAATGGAAATATGCAAAGTAAACATTTTTAGCTGCTGCGATACCTCCCAATTCTTTTATTTTCCTTATGGCATAGGTTGCTGATCCTAGTTTTTTTGAAAGTTCTTCTATTTGTGTTGCCCAAGTTAGCTTATTGTCTAATTTAATACCAAGAAACTTTACACAACTTTGTTCACTTAAATTAAGATCGTCAAGAATGTTACGCACACATAGAGGTGTAAGTTTATTTCCTAGTCTAAAATTAATTAATTGTGTTTTATCGACATTCATTAATAAATTGTTTTTTGAAAACCATTCTATAATTGCTGATACGTTATTCTGAATTTTTTGAGCTAATTTTTCATAGTTTTTATCTTTGACAATCAACGTAGTATCGTCAGCAAACAGAACAATATCAACGTCATTACATACCACAGATACGTCATTTATATACACTAGAAATAACAATGGACCCAGGATAGAGCCTTGAGGTACACCAAATTCGATAGGACTTTCATAGGATCTTACTCCATTTAATTCCGTAATTTGAGTTCGTTTATACAAGTATGATTTTAGAATTTTAAGCTCATTTCCTCTAATACCGTAATGTTCTAGCTTGGCCAATAAAATATCGTGTCTCACGCAATCAAATGCTTTGGACAAATCGCAGAAAATGCCATATGTTTTCTCCGACGTATCCAGTCCATTCAATATATCATTTACTAAGGTTGCTATGGCATGTTTAGTAGATTTTGTTTTTTGGAAACCAAATTGTCTAATATTAAATAAGTTATTAATTGTCATATGTTTTGTTAATTTTTCTGCAATATATTTTTCAAAGATTTTACTGAAACACGGAAGTATAGATACAGGGCGATAATTATTTGGATCCGAGGTTTCACCTTTTTTGTGAAGTGGAATAACCTTTGCTGCTTTCATTTCCTCAGGAAATGTTGATCTTTGAATACAGTCATTAATGACATCCCTTAGAGGAATAACTAATTTGGTTTTTAATTTTTTTATTAAATAGGGTGATAAGTACCACAGATCGTTAGATTTTTTAGGTTTAAGAGTCCTTATTATTTTAAGTACATCATTTACAGATATTAATTCTAAATTAAAGGAGTATGTTGCATGTGATGTATATTCTTTTACGTATGACAAAGCTTGTTCTACCGATGGGTTTAAATCTTTAGTCAAGTTTTTAGTCGCATTTGTAAAATAACTGTTAAAACATTGACTTAATGTAAACGGATCAGATATAAAATCACCATGATTGTCCCTAAGCTTACTACATACAATATTATCCGGATTTTTCTTTTTACCGGTTTCTTCATTTATAATTTGCCATACACATTTAATTTTGTCACTGTTTTTTTCGATTCTATTTCTGATATAATTTCTTTTAGCGTCAATACATACCGATTTAAAAATTTTACTGTATTGGGAAACATAAGCTCTTAAATTGATATCTTTACTATATTTAAGCATAGAGTACAGTTCGAATAGTCTCCTCCTAGATATACGAATGCCTTTGGTGGCCCATTTGTTAAAACTTTTTTGTGGTCGTGGAGAAACTGATTTAATTGGAATGTGAATGTCAATATTTTTCATAAAAATGTCAAAAAATGTTGAATAATTCTTAGTCAATGTAGGTAAATTATTTAATTCAATGTCAAAAGCTTCATTAAAATTGTCTAAGTTTAAAGATGTATATTTTCTGATTCGCCGTGTAAGTGTAGTTACTTGTTCTATGTCAGTTTCGATAACAATTAATTGGGCTTGGTGATCTGATTTAATTCCATTTACAACCTTAACATTAGAAACATCTAGATCTGTAAAAAAATTATCTAGGCATGACTTAGAATTGGGTGTAATTCTAGTGTATTCAAATATTTTTTGTTTAAGCAAAAAGCAATCTAAAATATCAGATAGCACATTCCTATCATGTAGTATAGAAAAATGAATATTAAAGTCCCCACATATGATTATGGATTTATTATTATTGTTTGTCAGTTTTTCTATGCACTCTTCTAGCTTTGATTTAAAAATACTTATGTCAGCAGAAGGAGATCTATATACTACTATTATAATAACATTTAACAATTCAATAGCTACAAATTCACATACTTGTTCTATTGATAGCGTTTGTATGTCTGGTCTAGCTTTGACCTTAAATTTATTTTTAGTCAAAATTATTATTCCACCACCAATGAGGTTTTTCCTACAGAAAGCTGATACTTGTTTATAACCATCGATATTAACTAAATTTACATTTTTTTCATTCAACCATGATTCAGTAATACACATTATGTCAATATTTTCAGATTCCAGAAATAAACTCAACATAAGATCTTTTTTAGCAAGACTTTGTACATTTTGATGACAAATAACTATTTGTTTTTGTTGTGGTGTAGAATTTCGGGAAAATCCTTATTTTTATAGTTTTCAAACACCTCATTTTCATTGTTAATTAAAGTTATTAAATTGCTGTTTCTGACACTTGAATTGTATTGACATGAAAATGCAACATGCTCTGCTAACACATTTTTAGGTACCGTGTTAAATTTTAAATTTTGTTTGCTATTAACATCTATAAAATTTACATTATCATAGAGTAAGCATAAATTATAAATCCTCGTATTGACATTATAAATGGTTTTGTTTTCTATGTTTCTTTCTCTCTCGTAAGCTATTGATGTAATAATTAACTTGTTGTTCAGTATTTTTGCTTGCGTTGCTAATTTCCTTAAAATACTTATATAATTTTGAATTTCTTTGCGTATTGTACTAAAATTATTAATCATCAATACTAAGGTGACGTCTTTCTTCTGTTTTAGTATTGAGTCAATATCGAGAATTTCTTCCATTCTAGCATCTGGTTTACAACTGTTTATTATTGTATAAATTTGTGGTAAATTTTTCTTAACTAGCTGTCCCATATTTCTACCAGACGAGTCTGAGTACATAAATATTTCCTTATTCTTTTCTTTTTGCACAGGCATCTACTTGATTTCTTGGCTTTACATCTACTAATATTTCTTCTCCATTTGTAAGGTCAGTCTTTTTATCAATTATAAATTGCAGTTTCATTAGTTGATCCTCTAAAAAATTTAGTTTCGAATTAAGTCTGTCCTGCTCTTGTAATCTGCCTTCATATTCATGTATTATTTGTAATATTTTTTGACTTTCTTCCTTTATTCCGGTGACTAAGTCATTTCGTTTTTCTATTTCCTTTCTTAAAATGTTATTGGTAATCAGTTGTTTTTTAAGCATTCCATTTATCTTTCTTATCTTATTTCTTAATATTCTATTTGATTTCCTTTTCATTTTTAAATGTACCAACTTTCTCTTCGTGGTTTTCTTTACATCATCTGTTCTATGCGTTTCTAATAGTAATTCACTGTGTTTCAATTGCAAGTTTTTATATTCCATTGTCTTTGCATAAAGTTGTTCTTATAACTGTGTTAATTTATATGTATTTTCGTATTCCTCATGTTCCTCTAACAAAATAGAATTTTCATTTGCTATTTTATAGATAACTTCCTCTAGCTTTAGACCTTTTTCTTCTTCTTGGCATATTTTTTTTTTCAGTGCTTGATTTTCCTTAGAAGCTCGCTCAAGTTCACGTTCATATTCTCGTGAGTTTACTTCATGTTCTTCTAAAAGGACTTTGTTTAGTTTTTCTTGTTCTTTTAATTTACTTTTTAAACTGTCAATTACTTTTATATAGTTGTTTATCGTTTTATTGGTTTCATCATCAATTGTTGTACTTGAATGTCCTTGCCTGGCTTTCGATCTCGTCGTTATTGAAGCCATTTAAATACAATTAAATTTTTAAAATGTCAAAAATAATATAAAAAATATCAAAATATTATAAAAGCAATGTCAAAATAAAAAAAAAAAACGAAATCATAAATCGTCATGTGTGAGGATCGATCCCTGGTCGTACTGGATGATATGCGTCTAGTCTGACCCAGTTGCCACTAAGCTACCACTGTTGCTACTTTGAGCATTGAAAATTTGATACACATGGCTCAGTTTCTTGTTTTAGTGGATATTTGTGACCATATAAGGTAATGAATCCAAAACTCGAGCACGCACTATGAGTCACGCACGCACTGTTCACTGCATTTGAGAATGACTGTTTATTTTTGTGTTTACAATACGTTGTTTTCACTATTTTAAGCACTTTATTCACATAATTTTACAAAAAAATTGTTCAGTTCTTGTTTTTTTATTACGGATTCGACGTTTATAACTTTTATTCCGAAAAATGTCCACTTTCAACCGTTTATAACAATATTTATACGGAGCTATCCATATTACGTGCTTCCGTGGGCACTACCCGCGCGAAAGTCGAAGTCGAAACTCGAAGAAGAAATAAAAAGAAGAAGAATAATCTTCTATGTAACCAAATCTTAAAAACGAAGTTCGGTTTTTCTAGCCACCTTAGAGTATTCCATTCTAATAACACCACCTGATATTTGACAACAAACAACCACTGTCGCCGGACACGGCGTGGATAAATGAATGAATGAATTCATACGTTTGCTCATAAAACCGTTTGTTGCTTAAATTTTGTAATCGCCGTAGGTTACGAACTATCATTCTATGTGTCATTATTCAAAGTTTCACGGTTTCGAAGTACGGAATTGACGACCTTGTGTTACAAGTAAGTAAAAGACATTAAATTTAGCCAGGTGCGTCTTTCTGTGCCAGCACACCCAGATTTAGAAAAATCGATTTAAAGAAATCGATTTCGATCGATCGAGCGATCGATTAAATAATAGACTTTGAACTTGCATTTATCATTAGCAAATCATGAGGACTTTTTGTTTAAACTATTTATTAAATCTGTATTATTAATTAAATTGGACATCATTATTATTTTTTTTGTGACATTTATTCATTTTATTCTGGACGTGACATTTGATTAAATTTTTCATTTATAAACAGGCTCTTGACATTTCAATAATGTTTTTTTTTTCTCAACGACATTTGCATGCTCTTTTATGTAGTCTAACATGTGACTCTAAAAATGTATTTAAGAACTGTATAATACTATGTTTGATGCAAATAAATCAATTTGAATTTGAATTTTGAATTTGAATTTGAATTTGAATTTGAATTAACCAGAACCAGAAACTCAAGACCCATTGCGTTCAAAAGAATCCACTACGCCTACCGGATTTTAATCGCTTCAGCAGTTCATGCTTAAAATTACAACACATACTTTGCATTGATCCCAAGGTGAGTAGCTATAGCACTTGTGTTAAAGAAATCAAAAACAACGATGGTACCACAACACTCAAACCCGACCCAACATAGAAAAGTTCGTTTCCTACGTTGACCCGACCGAGAATCGAACCCGATACTTCAAAAATGGCGACGCCAAGTTCAACGTACTCGCATCTTGGCTACGGTCGTCAAGTGGTGAATACTGGCCTATTTGATATGAAATTCAGGTTATAATGCAGTGTCCGCAACAAGAGTGCCACACCAATGTTTGCCAAGGACCCAGAGGTCTCGAGTCTGATGTGATATACCTGGTTAGCGAGATAACACCCGCCTTGTTATAAATGACAGGGCAGAAATAAGCCTAGCCACAACTTGAGCCAGGGTATAAAGCTCGGTTTGCTAATTGCTAAATAATAATTACAAGATAGAATTGGGTAGGCGTAAGAAGTAATTTATGTTATTTACAGCCCCTTAAGTTTATTTATAAAACTCATATTTTTCATAACCCAGATAATCCTGAAACTTTTTACTACAATTAAAACATCGGAAAAAATCCCACAGATAGTCTATACAGGGTGTAACGAAAAGGTGAAATAAAACTTTAAGGGGTTATTCTACGGCTAAATTACATCAACTTTTTCTATGGGACCAACATCTAAATCTCAAAAAAAAATTGACGTTTCCATACAAACTGATGCCAGCTGGTCGCGTTTTAGTATGGGAAAGTGTTTGTTTTTTTTTGCGATTTCGATGTTGGTCCCGTAGAAAAAGTTGATGTAATTTAGCCGTAGAATAACCCCTTAAAGTTTTATTTCACCTATTCGTAACATCCTGTGTATATAAATCAAAGTCAGGTTAGTTACACCATTTATAAGTCAAGAATGAAGGGCTGGACCGATTTTTATGATCTTTGATTTATTAGATTTGTCTTCGCCCCGAATAGCAGAATAAATGTTAAAACATCGGAAAAATACACAAAAAAAAAGCGGTACGAAGTATAGTAGCTAGTATGTATATAAAAAAATAATTGACGTTTGTTAGTCGCGCAAAAACTCAAAACGGCTGGACCGATTTGGCAAATTTTAGCTTTGAAATATTTGTAGAAGACTAAGAAAGATTTAAAAGGTGAGAAAATATAAAGAAAAACATTTTTTATGGCGGTACGAAGTTCCCCGGGTCAGCTAGTATGTTTATATAATCCTTCTATACGTGTGTTTGTCACCTAACTCCTCCTTAACGGCTGGACCGATTCGGATAGAATTTTGTATGTATATTCCAATGGGTTTCTCGATGGTTTGAAAACACAATTAAAGCCGGTGCAATCGGGTTCTAGAATGTTTTATTTTATTTAATGTCTTCTGACACTTCTGTCAGGACAGCTAGTTTTTTTATATATTTATTTACAGGCTATCAATTATGCAATCCTATAAAAATATGAAAAAATCCAGGTTACCAGGAAAAGCCGGGAAAAGGAAGTTGTTAATATAGGTAATTATTTGTTGATCTATCGCTCTCCTAGTTACAGACACGCTTGGAGTATGTTAATACCATCCTTAATATATCTTAAGGCCTTCATATTGCGGTGAATGAATATTAATTGCCACACCCTGCCTGCCCTATTTAGTCTCATATCTTGTAAGATTAATTATGCCTTTCATAACATTATTTAACAACATTTATACATGACTAGTGACCCGGAGGCGTATTTTTGAAACATTAGAAATTAATCTTGAATTCGAACACGAAAACAATTCGAGTATGAAACTAATTTTTTCTTGCTCAAGTTTACACATTTGATTAATCACTCGAATTAATTATTGAAATTTTGTGACTATTTTCGTTTTACGCACGTTACGAAAATCGCTAATGAATCGCTTTAAGGTTAACAGAGATTTGACATAACTTTTTATTTACGATTCGTTTTAAAAAACGTAGAAAACCTTTAACTTTTTGGGTAGGTTGACTTGCCGTTGTCTGTACATAATATAAAAATAATTTATAAGATACAAATAATACAAAAGAATGGAGGCCGCGTACCGGCAAGCGCAGCGTAGGACGTCCACTCACAAGGTGGTCAGACGACCTGGTAAGGGTCGCAGGAAGACGCTGGATGCAGGCCGCTTCCAACCGGCCAATCTGGAAGTCGATGAGGGAGGCCTATGTTCAGCAGTGGACGTCCTATGGCTGAAATGATGATGATGATGATGAATACAGTTTCATTGATCAATCAAAGCCCAATTATAAGTAATAATTCAATTTCTATAAAACCACTTAGATAGTAGCACAATACGGAATAATAGTAATATTTCCGAGTTTATTAAACGGCTTTCTCAGAGTACCTTGGGTTTGCCTTTACCGGTTTTATCCAACCGTTTACGAACACATCTTTGCATCAAGCCCCAGAAGACGGTTTAGTGTGCAAAGCATGCGAGGCAGTAGAAAGTTAGTTCACGCCGCAGTGCGACTGATAGGTACGCAATAGTTCTATGTGTCCTATTCCGATGGTAATTGTTCAGAGTCTAAATCACGAAATGATTATAATATTTAATATTATCAAACTTTTTTCTGTGTTTTTAGGGTTCCGTAGCCAAATGGCAAAAAACGGAACACTTATGGATTCGTCATGTCTGTCTGTCTGTCCGTCCGTCCGTATGTCACAGCCACTTTTTTCTATAAGAAACGAAACTATAAGAACTATACTGTTGAAACTTAGTAAGTAGATGTATCCTGTGATTTGCATTAAGATTTTCACACAAAAATAGAAAATAACTATAAATTTGAGTTTCAGTTCTAAGTACTACTACTTAGAACTGAAACTCAATTTTTTTATCAAACTCATACGTGTGGGATATCTATGGATAGGTCTTCAAAAATGATATTGAGGTGTTTAATATATTTTTTTTCTAAACTAAATAGTTTGCGCGAGAGACACTTCCAAAGTGGTAAAATGTGTGTCACCCCTCCCTCCCCCCTGTAACTTCTAAAATAACAGAATGATAAAACTAAAAAAATATATGATGTACATTACTATGCAAACTTCCACCGAAAATTTGTTTGAACGAGATCTAGTAAGTAGTATTTTTTTTAATACGTCATAAATCGTTAACCACAATTTTTCCTTTCATTTAATCAACTCAATTAAGATAAAATTTTAAAAGTTAGCTTTATTAGCTCTTTGAAATTTTATATTATGTTACTTGCTGCTACGGAACCCTTCATGGGCGACTCCGACTCGCACTTGGCCGCTTTTCATTAATATTTTCCTCAATCTGTAGACAAAATTAGAATCCGCAAAAATTGTAGGGACAGTTAAAAAGTTGGCCTCATTTGTGGAGAATATAAATAATTCAGATTCTTTGAATTATGAAAAAAACTTTCGAGAAGTCCGGTTCTTAAAATATATTATTAATACTGAGGCCAATCTCGCGAGATTGACAATGTCGTAATTTTCTCAGTTGAGTTGTTATTTAAATGCAAAACGTTGTCAGAATTGCGTGGTCGCAGAAATATCTTGGCTTCAGTTTTGAGGAAATCTTTCATATTTTAATATAAATTTGTGTCTTAAAGTGGCATAATAATACAATAAATAATAATAATAAATTAATATTGGAAAACATCACATACATTTATCTAATCCTATGAAAAGTAGCTTAAGCACTTGTGTAACAGAAACCATAAACAATGACGGTACCACTACACCCAGACCAGAGACAATATAGAAAAGTTATTTTTCTACATTGACCGACCGGGAATCGATCCCGGAGCCTCAGAGATAGCGACACTATGTCCGGTATGCTCGCCTCTCTGCTACGGAGTTCGTCGATAATTATTAGTTTTCGTCGACTATGTAACATGTCACTCATCGTCGAGAAATTAATCCGTTCATAGATTTCTTCTGCGGAGAAAAATCCAGAGGCACGTGCTGGGGTTTGAACAAACGACTCACTGTTGTAAAGCGAAACTGATCAGTGTATACTTAGGGTGGTTAGCATTATATATAAAAATAAATAAATAAATATTTGACAACATCACACACATTGCTCTGATCATTGGTAAGTAGCCAAAGCACTTGCGTTCCATAAATAAGAAACAGCGACGGTACCACAACACCCAGATCCGAGACAATATACAAAAGTTATTTTTCCTACATTAATTGAATATTTTTTTATATCTATGTAATAGTACACTTTTTAAAAAGGTGGCAAAAGGTCACAAATTGTTAAAAGAAGAAACGAGATCTGATATAACTGATAATATTTCGATTCATCATCATCATCATATCAGCCGTAGGACATCCACTGCTGAACACAGGCCTCCCCAAAAAGGGGGGGAATTGCGAATACTCGCCACACTTGGCAGGCGGGTTGGCGAGCGCAGTTTTTATAACATTTCGCACGAAGACGCTTCTGTCCGTCTCGTGCTACATGAATTAGTCGCTCTTACGCACGCATCCTGTTGGTGGTAGGGAAGTGTATTCTTTACGGCCGTCCCCACATGGCAAAAATTTTGCAAATAAACCCCAATATTTCAAATAAACATTTCAATTGACAAATAATTGTCTATACAAATAAGTGGTTTAACTGAACACAAAGGCACGAAACCGACAATTCTTGTCGCCTTTGTCCCGCAATAGCCGACGGGATAATTAAAATTAATTGACACACCTTGAAGGTGATTAGAGTTAACGAGGAAGGGAATGGTGGTTATTGGTTTACAGAATAGTGGTTTGTTAATTATATCTGAGAAATTGGAACTCGTGCAAAGTTTAAATTTAACATAAATTTAATTTAGTAAACTATTTTGTATTGGCTACTTAAATATAAAAAATGAGTAACCATTTTAAGTGTGGTTACCTTTTAAATTACACGAGTAACTTAAATTGCTTATATTAGGGAAATGGTCATTTTAAAATTTGTTGCAGAATACTCTGTTACTTTTTGTTTGAAGTTGCTACTCTGTTACCGTACAAGAATACAACATTTATAATTAAAATTGGTATTTTTTCATAATACAGGGTGGCCAGAAAAGTGACGTCCAAAATTTTTTTTTATGTGCCTCGTGTTACAGGTATCTGAATCACCAGTTGTTTTCAAGTTACTATTTTTTTATGAATTTTTGCAACCGGATCAGTTTGAAAAAATTTCAAAAAAGAAGTAGGTTTCTTCGATTTTTTTTTCATGCAGCTAAATCTCTAAAAACTGTGCATTTATGCAGAAAATCAGCCTTATAACTTTAATGGAAGTTACTACAAAATTGACCTAAACGTCACGTGCTCCTTTTGATGCGCTTTATCTTCGTCATTTTTTGTTTGATTGACAAATGACAAAATATGAGTCTAATATTTTTTGATAATCTAACTGACGGACTACTAAATAGAATAATCTTTTTTTGACCCAGGAAACAAGCCTATTGAAACAATTTTAAGTTTTATTAAGTACAAAACATCTCCTTTGTAAACTGTTGTGAAAACTGTCAATAAACCCGTAACACATTTACGGAAATTTTGTTTTATCAGAGTCAGGCACTTCAGGAACTGTAAACAGTCCAAACTGAAAGTTCAGCACTATTAGGAAAGGTCCACACTAGTGTTCAGAGTTTTAATTTGCTGAAATCATCGCCCAAACGAGTTTAATTTGGCTAACTTTGCGTTTTCTAGCAAAGTTGGTTCACCCGGGTGCATCGTATTTGCGTGTAATCCTAACAAATTGTTTGGGTAGTAATTATGAAAAACGATTTAAAGTCGTAAAATACAGATGTTCAAATTTAGTTACATATTACATTTAGTTACACTTACATATCATTTTCCACCATAAATGACCTACCTAATTAGGCAAAAAGTACTTAGTGAGAACGTAACATAGTTTAAGTAAACATATAATCTCTAGTTGGCGGTAATTACGTTTAACTGAAACATAGTATTCACGGCATACACCACACAATCTACTTACATAATATAATGCTTGAGTAATAGAGTTCAGTGTAAATACATTATTAGTTTCGGTATATTGACACTTTGAAGCAAATATAAATGAAAACCATCTTACTAATAAGTTTAAAATACCGTACAAAGATACGAGTACCACCTATACACGGTGATTTTTTTAGTGTAAAATACTTTAGGGGTACTCATGATAACAAATAACTTTGCCCAAGAAACGTATTGCCTATCTCAACATAATTTTGTGAGTTTACGTTTGCTGTCCGCGTTTTTATTAAGATAGTTTAGTAGGCACATTAACAAAATTAAGTTAGGAAATATGTAAGTCTTTTCAACCCATTTTAGAACAGAAGGTTAAAAGTTCGCTTTTATTTTCGAATGACAACAGTCTATTTATAAACAAATTTAAAACGCTCATTAAAATGGTTTAAGCCTCTCAAGGAGAAGCAACAATATTGTCACTATTAAATCTATACATATAAACATGAATTGCTGTTCGTTTGTCTCGCTAAAACTCGAAGCTGGACCGATTTGGCTAATTTTGATCTTGAAATATTTGTGGAAGTTCAGGGAAGGTTTGAAAGGTCAGAAAATATAAAAAGTTGCAAGGTAAGTAGTAATACAACTATTTTATTTTCCTATACAAACTATTCGTACCTGTCAAATGAATTGGCGAAACGAAGTTCGCTGGGTCAGCTAGTTTAGTATGTTCAAATAATTGGTTACCCATGTTATAGTACGTATTACAAGAAGAGTCATCAGCTTTAAATGTTAACTATCAAATTTCATATTACAACAGGTGACGTCTAGAACAAGAGGACAGAGTACAAAACAATTTCCAATTTACTCAACCTGACGCACTCCAACGCAAGTGTCAGACAAAGTCTGGGATTGTTTCCAGCAAACACTTTTTGGGCAGCGGTGAAAAAACATGGCGACCTAAGCAAACAGGCCAATACAAGCACTTCACTTGTACGGTCGGAATGAAAGCACAGATAGTTTTGAACAGCCAGTTGCTTTTTTAGGCTATGTTTAAATGGCACAATTTTGATGCGCGTTTTCAAATCCCGCGTATCGGACATTCCGGTATTTACCTAAAAATCGCTTTGATGTTAATGTAATGTTCGATTGCTGTTCTGATCAGCAAACATTTCAATAACAACAATTATGTATTGTTTTCGCATTTAAAATAAGTGAATAAAATAACAACTCTTCCATGTCCATTTTCTAAGTTCTACTTACAAACCAGAATGATGAGCAACGCACGTTAACGCTTGTCATCTGAACTCACTTTGGATATAATCGCGCCTTGATGCGTGTTAAATTAACGCGCGTTACATGTGAATCAAAATGTCGATAAAAATTTGTTTCTCCATCTCATTTTATAAATAAGTAATTAAGTTTAAGTCAACTCTAAATTTATACAAATTGTTTGGTTACATAACGTAATTTTACCTACCGTCTTATTAGTATAGTATAAGCGATGTTGTGTATACTGTTTATGGGTTACGGTCCAGGTCAGATTCTTTCTTTCTTTTTATGTTCAATCATGTATAGACTATCCTGTTAGTGTACCTATTGTAAATAAATAAAAAAATAAGCCTAATGACTCGGTGATTTTTTGTTGCTTTTGGAGCCGCAAATGTAAAATTATCCTGCTCAATAATAACAACTTTTTTATAGTACCAATATTGCTATCTCAAAAAGAAAATTACTTATCTTATCATAAGTACAGTTATCACAATTTATGTTGTTAAAAATCATGTGATTTGGATAAATTCTTAAGTTGGTAGAATATTACAATAAAACCGTTGAAGCCTTCTTTATAACAATTTTCGTTACGCTCCGAAACCTTTGAGCATTTACGTAGAACTCATCACGGGAATTTAAGTAGGAAAATATGCTTTGAGAGAGCTTAAGACGTATCATGATAAATTTCTTTCCTTTATATTTCGACGGCCCCATCGAATAAACGTGCAAATGAAAAACATGAATTTTCAATAGAAAACAAAAACGTACAAATGTGAATATTTCAACCTGGTGTAAAAATATGCCTAAAGAATGTATGACGAAATTAAAGGTGAATAAATACCTATAAATATAAGTGAGAACAATATGTTTTTTTTTACAGTTTTCAGGAAATTCAAACATTCCTGAACGTGTTATGGTTATTTGCACGTTTATTCGAGTAAATAGACAGAAATAGATACATGTGAGTGCATACTACACTACTTACCCGCACAAATATTTTTTTCAAAATTGTTTTGCTTGATCTACATACACACGTATGTATTAAAATATTATCTTTATTTATATTTATACCTGGAAACCCGGAACCTCACTACATTTGTCGGCTTTGCTTTTCACACGAATAAACAGGTAAACGGCATAACAAAAATGGTCTTGTACGAAACTTGACGACTCGATATATATACACGCTTAGCGTGTCATAACAAGTATGTTGGAGTACAGCAAGACTGCTATGCATCAATATTCGAGTAATGTGTTAACATGTTTTTTCCCTGAAAAAACCGAATATGTAACGATATTTTTAATGTATCTTATCCAAAAGATACCAACAAATTTTTATAGTACCACGCACCAGATATAATAAAGCAAAAAAAAGTTTTTGTGCATGTGCTCTTGCACGTTTATTCGATGAGGCCGTCGATTTATCTAGCATAATAAGATAAACTGTAGACATTATATTCCACACTTATTTTAAATTTATATCTAAAGCCGTTACTGTTTAAGACAATCAGTCAATAAAATAAATAAAAAATAAATAAAATAAAACCCTACAAGAGTAGATACTGCGTATAGTTTTCCTATTATTTATAATATATAATCGAAATAGTGGTCAATATTTCTAGAGGTCAACTAATACACGATAAATCATATCAATGAAAATAAAAACATAAACCTAACCAGTTATTTTTTCTTAATTACATTGCATGTATTATAGAAACTGTTTTTTTTACACATAACGCCATCCTTAAATTCTTTTGGTTACGTGATGACCACAAATGTAGCTCCGCGTAAATTTTTATTAATAGACGAATTGCGTTATGTATTTGTAAAAAACCATTACAACAATAAATAAGTATTAATTAACAAAAAATATTTTGTTAGGTTATTTATGTTTTTTTTTTCAAGAATTGACCTTAGTTTTATTTGAAATTTTAAAACACAATAGCAGCCTTTGGAAATAAATATAAAAAAGACAGATGTCGGTCCCTCCAAGTTAATCATAGTTTAACTGTCCAATAAAAATTGAAGACATTCGTAGTTGAGCACAGGAAAAACAGGGTTAAGAATGAGCTTATAAATGAGATTTACGTTCAATGGACACAGAAAGTAAATAGCCATGCCGATATGTCGAAGTGGCTCTAGCTATCCGGAAAAGAAACTAAATAGCTATGCCGATATGTCGCAGTGGCTCTCGCTAACCGGAAAAGAAACTAAATAGCCATGGCGATATGTCTAAGTGGCTCTAACTAACCGGAAAAGAAACTAAATAGCCATGCCGATATGTCAAAGTGGCTCTAGCTAACCGGAAAAGAAACTAAATAGCCATGCCGATATGTCGAAGTGGCTCTTTTGTATGGACTATGGCCAAAGTGGCTTAACACAATTTGTGTATAACTATTGAAATAGAGGTCAAAATGGATGACTCTTGTTTAAACCTACTAGCGTTAATAATTAATCAAATAAATAAATGTATATAGGACAACATTGCATATATTGCTCTGATACTAAGGTAAGTAGCTAAAGCACTTGTGTAATAGAAATATCAGAAACAACGACGGTACTACAACGCCCAGACCCGAAAGAATATGGAAAAGTTCGTTTTCTACATCGACCCAACCAGGAATCGAACCCGGGACCTCAGAGAAGCGACGTCAAGTTCGGCCTGCTTGCCTTTCGGCTACAGAGGTCGTGCTTATTAAGCACTAATTATCATCATCATCATCATTTCAGCCATCGGACGTCCACTGCCTTCCTAATAACTTAAATTGCTAATTATATTAAGATTATATTAATTGGTTTTAGTCAGCATTTTCGCTAAAAGTAGCCACTTAAGTTAAAACGCCGACTAAAACCGAAAGACAGAACAAAAAGCCGTGAACAGATATTCAGAAAATCTAAGATATTCTTTTTGAGGTCGATTTATTTTTGAGAGGCTGAATAATATTAAGTGAACATTAGTAGTATTGCAAAAAAACCGGCTAAGGGCGTATCGGGACACGCGCAATGTAGAATTTCGTCGTTAAATAACAATATTAAATTATTAGCACTGCAACAAAAAAAAAAAAAAATCCGATCACCTAAACATGCACCAAGATTTGAAAATATATATCTCCCCAGAGACCAGTAAGTTCCAGATTTGCGGTCTTTATTCAGTGGCTTTTTATCAGGTTGGTCAACCTTGTGGGTGGACATCCTACGCTGCGCTTGCCGGTACGTGGCTTCCATTCTAGAACCTTTCTGCCCCATCGGCCGTCAGTTCTACGTGCTGTGCCCCGCCTACTGCCACGCCACTTCAACTAGCTAATACGTTGGGCTATGTCAGCGACTTTGTTCGTTTATGGATCTCCTCACTTCTGACTTGGCGGTAGTATCTGGCAAAGCTATATCTTAGGACGTATATAAACCCGACCCGAGACAATATAGAAAAGTTATTTTTCTACATTGACCGACCGGGAATCGAACCCAGAACCTCAGAGATAGCGACACTAAGTGCGGTATGCTTGCCTCTCGGCTACGGAGGTCATCATATATATGAGGGTTTGTAGGTTACTTAATAAATTAATTTTGTTTTTTTATTAATCTCACCTACTATTTATCTTACTGACTATTTATTCAGTAATTTCACAAGTTTATTCAAACCCAATTAAAAACCGTTACTGTTTTCAAATGACAAACACTTTTTTTTTAAAGATAAAAAGCTTCATGTCCCAAACAAACATTGAACAGAAGCACTTTGATTACAAAAGCAAACAAACATCAGAATTAAGTAAAATGCGGTAGACTCAGTCTAACTGACGCATATAATAGGCTAGTATAGACATTGCACGTACTTTGGGAACGGAAGTCGACAGATCAGTCTTTTTTGCTAGCTTTACCTATAAAAATCTAACTTATCATCATCATCATCATTTCAGCCACAGGACGTCCACTGCTGAACATAGGCCTCCCCCAGTGACTTCCAGATTGGCCGGTTGAAAGCGGCGCGCATCCAGCGGCTTCCTGCAACCTGTACCAGGTCGTCTGTCTACCTTGTGGATGAACATTCTACGCTGATCTTGCCGGTACGTGGCCTCCAATCTAGAACATTCTGCCCTATCGACCGTCAGTTCTACGTACTATGTACCCCGCCTACTGCCACTTCAGCTTAGAAAAAACTTAGGATTAGAAAATCTATTTTAAATAAATGAAATAAAATATTTCCAAATAAGCCAATAATGACACTTGTAATACACATCATAATATGTATTTTACTGCTTCGGGACTTATTGTGGACTAGTGCCAAAAAAAAACTGCGCATGAAACTCAGTCCATACAGGTAACGTTTTTCAAATAAGTTTATTTATATTTTCTTTGTGCTCGGTACACAGTAAATATAAATAAAATATAAATAAATAAATATTGGACAACATCACATACGTTGCTCTGATCCTATGGCTTACCATAGGATCGTTGTGTTTTATAGAAATTAGAAACAACGACGGTACCACAACACCCTGACCCGAGACAATTTTTTTTTTTTTTTCTGCATTAACCGACCGGGAATTAAACCCGGGACCTCAGAGATAGCGACAACAAGCCCGGTATCCTCGCCTCTCGGCTATGGAGGTCGTGAAACACAGTGATTTCACTGTACCTATTTCCATTGCGTATACACTTTGCTCCATTCTATTGTGTTGATGATCAGATTTTTATTGTTATTTGGATTATGTACAGGATCACCCTTAGCAATTGCAATGTATAAAAAAAAACTTACCTGATGAAGTTTTTTTTTTTTTTTGGTTTCAACTGTAATATATTTAAAATTCTCATAATACTATTTCGTTACGTAAGTTAGAAAATAGTTACAAAAAATGTTTTAGGATCCAGTCATCAAGCGAGTAAATAATACCGCAGTATACACTCTTGTTTCGGTCAAAGTCATTTTACCTTGTCATGTTAGTACATTTATCTGTAAAATAAAAAAATAATAACGACAATAAAGATCATAATTTCAAATTAAAAATAGAATCAAAATTATTTTCTTGTATGCTACTTAATACTTGAAAAAAATTAATGATTATTAATGTTGCCATAAAATAAACAATCCGGTCGTAGCCGTAGCGTTGACACATACTACGGAAATTAAGTCATACTACGAGCGCGTAATGGTAGCGTAGCGCTACCATTATTGTAGTAATTGCTCTCGTAGCGACTACGACGTAGCCGAGAGATACTTTATCAGTAAGAACCCCATAAAAGACACCATCTGTCACAAGACACGCTAATAATATAGTTAAACAATAGTTCCAATAAATATAATATTGATTGTATTTATTTTATTTATTAATTAGATAAAAATCCCATTATTTTATCAATGGCGTTCTGTTTTAGAATGGGCGTAAGTTAACTAGACTCGCCAACTCATATTAAGTTTATAGTCAAAGTAAATAAATTATATTTGGTGAAAAATCACTAATAAGTTTCGGAGTTTCCGTATTTCTACTATAGACTTCATTTGAAATTTTATTTTCGCGGACTATCAAGGATGAAATTTCTCTCGAAAACTTTCGATTGCCTAACTGGGAATCGAACTCTCGTAATTTCATGAACAGTAATAGAAGTTCTAACTTAATGTTTAGGGTTCCTAATTTACAATCATTCAGACTTCTAAGAAAGGCTCAAGTTATTTAATAATGTTGAAAATTACTTTTTTGCCATCGTAGTCGCGAGAAACTAAATAAAAAACCTAGGCCTAAAAAATACGAATTGGGATTCTAAAAATTTTGTGCAAGAAGAGTAAAACAATAATCATTGTTTTCAACTATAATAGTAGAAATAATATACTACTAACTTGAAGTATCGTTTTTACTAACCCTTTTAATCAAATTCGCGTTTTCTCATCCCTGAAAATCGTGTAAAATATTAAGGACTTTTGCAGGTGAAAATGGGTTTTCTCGGTGACTTGGTTAATTGTAGCGCCGAAAACAAAAGGTGGCATTTTGAGCTTCGCTGCAGACTGCAAGAACAGCAATTGGCAAAAGAGCAGGCGGCAAGCAGCGTACAATATTTTTATAAACATTTTGCATGGACTCGCTGCAAACGAGTAGCGAGTGGCAATTAAGTGGCCGCGACACGCCAACGGTGGCGGCCGCTCGCGAGTTATTGTCTACCCCACGAGAATGAGTGGCAGCGACGGAATACCTGTGGCAGCCACTCATGACTTACTGTCTACCACCCGCGACTGTATGGCCGCGACACGCCACCGTCGGTGACTACTCGCTATTTAGGTCTCTATTTCACGGGGACACCATGGTACCACCACCAGTCGCCACTACCATTAAAATATACAGTGTCTAAAGACGAAAATCTACAACCAGTGTGTGTTACCAGTGATGACATATGGAACTGAAACGTGGCCTCTGACTAGGGGCCTCAAAAGAAAGCTCAAGGTCGCACAGCGTGCTAATGGAAAGGGCTATGCTCGGTGTTTCCTTGCGAGATCGAATCAGAAATAAGAAGAAAATAAAAGTCGCTGACATAGCCCAACGGATTAGCAAGCTGAAGTGGCAGTAGGCGGGGCACATAGCACGTAGAACTGACGGCCGATGGGGCAGAAAGGTTCTAGAATGGAGACCGCGTACCGGAAAGCGCAGCGTAGGACGTCCACTCACAAGGTTTTTAGACGACCTGGCAAGGCTCGCAGGAAGATGTTGGATGCAGGCCGCTTCCAACCGGCCAATCTGTAAGTCAATGGGGGTGGCCTATTTTCAGCAGTGGACGTCCTGTGGCTGAAATGATGATGATGAGTTCTATAAAGATATCTCACATGGTGTCCGCTTGGTTGCTCAACCAATTTGGCAGTTTATATGTTGATGGCGGCAACTGGTTGCGCTGCCATGGTGTCCTGCTGCAATAGTCAAAGTCAAAGTCAAAAATCATTTATTCAGTTTAGGGCAGAAAACTGCCACTTATGAACGTCAATAATAACATTATTGGCCCATATGGGGCAGAACATGTCTCCTTATTTTTTGGGCCCTACTAGCGCTTCGAGACAAGACACAGACAATGTGGCAAGTGCTGAGAAGAAACGCCGGAACAAACTCAGTCACCACTAGCTGCCACAAAAAAAAAGGAAAAGAAAATAATGTATACCTGTGCGAGCAGGGCAGTATTTAATTCCAGACATTTTTCACATTTAAATAGTCATTAACTGTATAATAACTCTTTTTCATCAAAATAATCTTAACATGCGATTTAAACTCAAACATGGGTAGTTCAACAAGTGCCCTTAGTATCTGCCACAAGCGACAAATTACTTGTCGAACGGTCCACTCATGGCGGCCACCAACCTATTTCATTAAATACGTATTAAAGGGTGTGGCGCGCGACAACTATCTTCTGCGCGAACGGGGTCCGTACTGGCTTAAACATTTTTTTAATGAAATGGGATCCGAGCGCCATTTTTGCGAACGGCAGCCTGCAATTCCAGTCCACAAGCGTAGCATCTACAAAGAAACTAACTGCATCATCAATATTAGTCTGTATGTATTTAAATGAAATGAAACCTAACTTGATGCCTCCACTCATTTAAGTTCACAGTTATCACTCTTCACACTTCATTTCATTTCACTTCACTTCCTTGCCTTTTAAAGATCTTACGTTTCATATTATCACTTTTATATCGTGGTGGTAGTGCCGTGTGGGGACGGCCGTAAAGAATACAATTCCCCACCGCCAACAGGAGGCGTGTCGTAAGAGGCTACTAATTCCTGTAGCACAAGACTGGCAGCAGTGTCTGCGTGTGAAATCTTATAAAAAAACTGCGCTCGCCAACCCGCCGGCGAGTATTGGCGGGGATAAAAGTCATTGGCGAGGCCTATCTTCAGCATTGGACGTCTTATGGCTGAAATTATGATGATAATGATGACTTTTAAACACTTAGCCTTAACAAGAAGGAATAATACTGTTGTTTTACTATTTAGCTTGAACTTATTTAGAAAACATAACAGTTCGATCCTGTTTTGAAAAACAACTACTCAATCAAATTTGTTGACATTTTGTACACAGGATATAAATATCTAAAGGGTAAGGTTAGTCAGTGTCCCGTTAAATAATTTTGGATAACATAAAGTTTAACTAGCCTAATTAAGGTCAAAGTATGTATACCGACGCGACAAATTAACGTAGTGCAAACTGGTCGTACACCGCTTGTGAGACGTGGGCGTCTCTTGTTCGCAATCTAATCCTTTCGTCTTTGAGTATATTTAAAAGTCTGTCCACCTACGCTGCGCTTACCGGTACGTCCACGTGGCCTCCATTCTGCCGCATCGGCCGTCAGTTCTACATGCTACGTGCCCTGCCAACTGCCACTTCAGCTTGCTAATCCGTTAGGCTTTGTCAGCGACCTGGTAAAGGCCGCAGGAAACCGCTGGATGCAGGCCGCTTCCAACCGGCCAATCTGGAAGTCAATGGGAGAGGCCTCTGTTCAGCAATGGACGTCCTATAGCTGAAATGATGCTGATGATGATTTTTAAAAGTGTAATGAACTACATGTGCGCGAACAGAAAAAAACACACAAACAGTTGCAGTAACAACGCGCAAGTGGCGCGCGAGCAGTGCGCGTACCGAGCATTCGCAGTACATCTGTCAGATCTATCCGCGCGCTAAGGTAATCTACTTACCAAAGAATAATAGCGGAGCGTAGCGTGTCATTCCTGTTCTGTGCTACTTACCATGTGCAGCACATTATGTTGCAAACATTTTTGTCATTCAACCTTTTTTACATGCTTCAAATGTTTTTTTATAGAAAATAAAAATAAATAGCCTTTCAAATTGATTGGAACGTGAGATTCAAGTCAAAAAGGATTTTGTAAGTCAGTTTTGACCACTAATTAGTAAGTAATCTATGATCAGTTGGCGTGTTTATATGTTTTGACCACTAGCTGTTCCCCGCAGTTACGTTCTCGTGGTTTTTAGTTTATATATTTTTTCCTTAAGTATTGCTACAAAGTATATATAAACTTTTAAAAAGATGGATAAAATCACTAAAGTCGCTAAGTTAAGGCGCGACCAAGGGATATAGGAATTAATTTTTAAATAGATTTATAACCTTTTTTAACTTTATTGAGTTACTTCTAAATGTTAAGCAAACTAACTCCTTTTTTTCGAATTTGAATGAATGAATGAATGACGTTTATTTCGCTGCTACATAATTTAAGAAGTACAAATGCACAGTAATAAACATCAGAGTATTACACATTCTTAATACGGTAAGCAGTGTTGCAGCAGCAAAAAGTTCCCCGTATTTCTGGTTGAACTACTCGTTTTATTCTAAATATGCATTATAATCTTGCTTAATTCTTAAATTTTTGCGTGTAGTGAAGCTACCATGAAACAGTCAACGAACTTTGTGGTAACATTAAACTCAGCGCATACTGAAGATAGATAGTTGGCGCCAATATTACAGACATGACTGTAAAAATAAGCTATACATAGAGATATAAAAAATAATGTTTTTTGGAACAGTTCCCAGCAAGTTACTTAAACTAAGTAGATATAATCAAGTTACGAGTATCTGGACTGCTAGAGCATGCGTCGCATAGTGGTTAAGTGGCACGTGTGAAGTTAATATTAAGCCAAGGCAAGGCTAGGGATGCCTGGGTGGGTTAAATACCGTGTAATACCAAAAATGAGTTTTTTATAGTTTTTTTGTACTTTTCTGCTCATTTGGTGTCTGCCTGGAATGTCAAATCATACTATTGATGATGTACATCTGTCGCAGAACCAATAACCAGAAACCAACCAGAAAGGTTGAGTGAACTAGTTTTTGTGTGAAAACCACGCCTTGGCAAATGACCGACGACTTTAGCAAGATGACTGGCAGTGGCTTGATTAAAATGTAAACCCTAGCGAAATAACACCTTTCTAGTAGTAAGTCTCTGAGCTATGCCACAGACCGACAGACAAATATATTGACGAACAGGATGAACGTAGCGAAATTAAAACTGGAAATCAAACCCAGGACTTCATGCTTTTACCCTGACTTTTTTTAAGATGAATAATTTTACCACTACGCCTGTCGGAACGTAAATAAAACGGAATAGTTCCGTATTTTTTGCATTTAACCAAAAAATTCCAACGGTTTAATACCGGTGTTACATCTTTAAGCAAGACTGATTTATTGAGTGCCACCTCTTTAAGCAACCCTATATAAAGTTGGCTGGGAGCATATTTAATTCTAGGGCGTCTTATAACGTGATCCTGCTACCTTTTTAAAACGGATTTGCTTTTTAACATTGAAATGAAATAAATTCTTTTGCTCAGAAACATGGTACAGATGAGGTAACTAAAATATAGTTTCGTCTGGGTAAGACATGCAAATTTTAATTAAATTATACATACATACTCTCAAAAATATTGAGTATGCCATTTTGAAAGCTTTGTACATTAATTTTGACGACACCAGCATAGTATGGCGCGATTGATTCTATTTTTGATCCGGACAGTTTATAAAATAAACTTTTCTTAAATCGATCACTTTATGGTGACGCAGACGCAGAAAGTTTTTTATAAAGTAAATTACGTTATTTGTTATTTATTTATTTATTTAAAACTTTATTGCACAAACTTAATAATGTACAACAGGTGGACTTAATGTCAAGGGCATTATTTGTCTATTTTTAGTGATAAATTCTCATAAAAAGTACGCTGTACACTGATTTCAGTATCTGTTTTTTCACTCTTAAATGGCGTTTTTTAATGTGAATTTTGTACAAATAATTATAGCTAAAGCGCATCTCATTATAATTTCATTATACATAGTATTATTGCGAAATTCCGGTGCCTACTTTCCGTCTTCGTCTTCAGTTGTTCCAATTTCACCAAACCCATTAATTAAAATTTTATTTGCTGACTATGACAAAACATTACTATTTTAATCAAGATATCTTATCGCTATTCGTGAATTATAATTCCGGTGGTCATCTGTATTCTTCTTCGTCAGTTCCGCTAAATATACAAAAATGCTATATATGTATAATATCTCAGGAGTTCCCTCAATTCCAAAAGTGATACTTCCAGATTAATTCAATTTTTCAACTAAAAGCATTTTTAAATCGGTTTTAAATGGCAGAGTTCTGAGGTGACAAACATACAAAAAAACGTTCAAATTAATTTAGAAACTCCTCTTTTTTGTAGTAATAATTAACTATGCAAATTAATCTGTATATATAAAACAAAATCGGGTTAGTTTCACCATTTATAAGTCAAGAACGGCTGGACCTATTTTTATGTGCTTTGATATGTTGAATTTGTCTCTGCCCCGAATAGCAGAATAACTCTAACAACACGAAAAAAATACATGAAAAAAAAACATACGAAGGGGCGGTACGAAGTTCACCGGGGCAGATAGTTATAAAAACTATAAAATGAACTTTAGTTACACTTCTAGCTATCTACCGAATAACGTTGTCTCAAAAGTTATATTCTTGAAACTTATAATCAAAAGCGAACCTTGTTAATAATTCAAAGATTTTTGCCGAGATGGCACCAAACCCAAATGTTACCCCATATTCTAATGAGATTTTAAACTTATCCAAAGTCTCCAAAGGAATAACTTTCTTGTATTTCAAGTATTGAATTAAGCATGTCTGTACTCTTGAGACGTGGATTTTAATTATAAATTAAGTAGCCTTCACATCTCAGCTCCACCAACTTTGATTCATTATAGAAATGCGCGTGCATAACTTCTTTGAGAACCTAACCTAACCTAACCTAACCTTACGTAATGGTGTATTTCAATAGCACCGCCCGGTTGAATGTCTAAGTTTCTATTACGCAAACAAATAGGCTCATCACACTCTTAACATTATATTCCTTTTCTCAAACTTACATTCTCAATATTTTTGGTGCAGGACGTAAAGTATAGCGATCACTCCAAATATATACTGTAACATTACTTAACTGCCCTGGAAAACATTAACATTGGGCCAATTAAAAGTGAAAAATCTTGTTGTACATTTATTTCGAAAAAAAAAAAACAACCTAACCTTACGATATAACGTAGATAAAAGTAATGAAAAATACTTAACTGAAGTGCTTGTAACTTAGTGGCGACAGCGCTTCGGTAGTGACAACTAACACACGCGCTGATTATAAAGCAAGTAGCTAAAGTACTTGTGTCACAGAAATCAGAAACAACGACGGTACCACAACACCCAGACCCGAGACAACATAGATAAGTTTGTTTTCTACTTATACATGACTGAGAATAATTCATCACCATCATTTCAGCCATAGGACGTCCATTGCTGAACAAAGGCCTCAATGACCTATCATCGGGGGGAATGCCAATACTTGCCACGCTTGGTAGGCGGGTTGGCGAGCGCAGTTTTTTTTATAAATTTTCGCACGAAGACGCTGCTGCCCGTCTCGTGCTACAGGAATTAGTCGATTCCTACGACACGTCTAATATGGAAGTGATATTATATAAAGAGCAAGATATAATTCACTAATAAATTATACTCAACATATTTGAAAAGGACGCTCCGAAGCGTTAACAACACCGGTTAATTAACTTAATCAGGGTACAAAGTATTTAGCAAATAATATGTCACAAATAATGTACCATTGCTATGGGAATGTAGTTAAATAATATATAAAAAAATTATAATTATTTTATTTATTAGGCTCTTCAACAATGAGTACACTATTACAAACAAAAAATCATAATGCACATAACTTAATTGTCTAAGTGCCCCATCACTTAAAGAAAAGCACTGCATGTACAAATAACTGTGTACGTATTAAATATTAATAATGTTACCTAAGTAACCATGCATAATGTGTTTGTCTACTTAACAACAAAAATACTCAACCTAAAAACGAACTTATACAAATAGTACAGCTTACTTTAAAGTGAGAATGGCCTTCTTTATACTAAATATTGAAGTAACATTTAGATCGATAAAAGCTTCATGGTCATTGTACAATGCATACATCCTGGACAACGATCTATGCTTTTTTAAGTTAGTGCGACTTTTTGGCATGCAAAACAACTTCCTATTTGATTTCCTCGGCAGACCGCGCGGTATATTAAATGCCACTTTGTTCAGCAAATCAGGACAAGTAAAGTGACCTGTTGTTAATTTCTTGAGGAAAACCAAATCTAACATTTCCCTACGCTTCTCTAGCGAACTCATTCCGAAATGCTTCAAATGTATGTCTTTATACTCAAAGTATGTAGAGTCAACGGCAGGTCAACCTACCCAATAAGTTAAAGAAGGTCATTTAACCGATTTTCAACTTTAACTCCGAAATGTAGAGATCAATATCAATTGAGAAAATTTGATTATTTTGTGGTAGGTTGACGAGCTGTTTTCTCATAATAATAATGAATAAAATCTTTATTTCACAAAAATGTTACATGAATTTCGTCAAGGATTAACCTGACTTCTGTGCTGAATACAAGGTTACATTGCGAAGGGGTGCCAAATTTGAAAAATAAGGTCTAGGAAACAATATAAAGAAGCGTCTCAATCGTTATTATTTATAATAATCGTATGTTTCGAAAAAAAAAACTTTAAAATATCTGAAAATAAGGTCAATAGAGAGACTACGAAACCCGCGCGGTCATTCATCAGAGGCGTAGGTACGGCGAGCCAACAGGAACCTTACGCAGTGCACGTACGGTGCATTTTTTTCATAAATGAGTAAAATATCCAGGCGTACGATTTTTAAAAGCGGATAGGAATAATTAAATGTAAAAAAAAATGGGTTTCTTTTCATAGTTCGATTAAGTAACTGATTCTGAGCCTCTCCTAAAGATTTGTCACTCCTTTGCGATGTAACCCTGTATAATCTGTGACAAAACCAAAAAAAAATCTTAATACATTATTTACAAGCTATACAACAAGGGCAAAAGTGTTAAGGGCGCAGCTTTGTAGGTTGTTCTCTTTTACAAAGTATTTTTAATTCAAAACATTTTTGCCTACCACAAAAGTCAAGAACTTCAAACTTTTTAGCTTTAAAATCAAGTAAAAAGAAACGATACAAAAACGTAAACCCTAAAAAAATCACAAAAGTTAAGATTTTATAAAAATCCTGGCTGAATAGAAGGATTAGAAAATGTAACTTATGACCCTCAGGAGACGAAGACAGATATATTTATTTTAAACGTAAGACGCAGAACAAACACTAACGACCGAAAAACACTGTCCCAAGTCGCATAAAAAAGGTTTATTTGAAGGATTAAGCATGTTATCCCAAGTGGCACAAGGACCAAGGTGCACGCCGCCATTTTATATGAACGTCTGAGACCTGGGTATTGTGAGAGACAAATAGTAAGGCACAGTGCAATTTGGAGTAGTAACTTAAAATAATTGATATAATAGTTTAAAAACCATTTCGTTAGCAGAGGGGTGGGGAACACTGGCCTCTACCAAAGAATAGCACTTTACAGCTGTGTATTACGCAAACGGAAGAGTCAAAGTTATTGTAGTGCATTGGGTCCCTACAGCTGCACGAGGGAGGAGGAGGAAGGAGGGAGGGAAAAAGTAACTATAGCGATCGTTGGTAGCTTACGAAAGAGCGTCCTTACGCAGACAAACCCGCAGGCAAATGCTAAATATTTGGTTTGTTTGTCCTGTGTTTTGCTTAGCAATTCAGTCACAATTTAGTAAATTGCCACGTTCCCTAGGTGTCAATATTGATAGTATTATTATGTCTTATTCACTTCGTAAATTTAAATTAACTCTATTTGAATTACTTGTTTCTGGCAGGTAAATTATTTATCTGTGTTTTCAGCGTGCTTACGTTGCAAGGTAATGTAAAGTAAAGTAACCTATATGGTATAAAATTAGTTTTAATAATTTAAATTATTTTCCATAAACAATACTATTTTTTATGTATGTCGTAGCATGCCTTTAATTAAGGCAGCACCTTGTAATTTATTTTTAAGCTGTATGACTTTCAATGTATGGTGTATGCTTTGTTGGATGTCTTTAAATAAACAAATTTATCCGATTGCGATGAACCTTTAGTGAATTGTTAGGCGTACGCCGAAGAAGGTATGTGAGTTGATTTATAGGACACGTGAATGAAGTCACGGGCAACAGCTAGTACTTAAATAATGACATCTTTGACTTAATTACAAATCTTGCCCCTTGCGGGATTCGAACCTGCAACCGCTTTGGTTTGGAGTGAACCAGACGAAGATGTCAAAACTTATTTCTTCTCAATTTTTTCGATTATTTATCAAAGGTTTTACCTATGGCTAGGGTTACCAACTTTTTTTTCTATCAAATATAGTATTTTCGTTACTGTTACCTCTAAAAATATGGCGTTCTCTCGTGCCCCTTCGCGGTTTATCCGCGAGCTGTGTAGAGCGAACCCTACCCATGGCAGATGAGAATAGATTATTTCCGTTGTCGTTTTTTGGATAGTTAACATAATAATTATGTTTTGATGATGACATGATTGGCATAGTGATGCGGTAATTGACCTTAAACGAAAGGTATCAGGTTCAATTCCAGATTTTGGTTAATTCAGAAAAGTTATTATTTTATTAGCCCAGGCCCAGGCGCATCGATAGCGAATTAACGACCAGTAAATCATTTATAGACGATCACCGTAGCCGAGAGGCGAGTACACCGAACTTGCCATCGCCATTTCTGAGGTCCCAGGTTCGATTCTCGGTTGGGTCATTGTAGAAAATTAACTTTTCTATGATGTCTCGGGTTTGGCTGTTGTGGTACCGTCGTTGTTTTTGATTTCTGTAACACAAATGCTTTAGCTATTTCCTTAGGATTTGAGCAATGTTTGGTTATGTTGTCTTATATTTATTTATTATATACTGTCACATGGTCTACCGGTCGACAATTTGCATCGAACGATTATTGATCGGGGGCCTGGTCTGAGACTGGTTTTACTGAAAGTCCTTGATAAAACTAAGTCTCTTGTACCTTAAAATACAAGGATTTTGATTCGTTACTTCAATGCCATGACAATAATTGTGACGCTAATTTATTTATTAACTGAATTCTACAAAGTAAAATAGGACAACTTACAAAACTAACGTATGCCAGCAATGAAAAATACAAAGGGTATTTCAACAAACAGGCGATTATGGCTTCCCGCTTTGATCTATTTCGGTGTTGCCATGGTGACTCCGAAAATCCCTTCTTAGGTAACCTTCTTGGGTCGATTGATGGAGTTTGCGTCATCAATCATTGGTTTGCGTGAGGTAGATTGTTATTATATTGATGTGTTTCATCAAGGTTATTTACTTATGTAATAGCAGAAAAAATCGTGGACAGTTTATTTTGACCTACGTGGGATCAGAGTTACAATAAAAATAACGTACCTATATCAAATACTAATTCCTCTTTTACATGCGTCAAAACTTGACAACAATGTTATATTCAAAACTTACTCATTACTATTTTTATGACTGGACTTTTCTGAGTAATGACTGTAACCACTCCAAAACAAAGACACTAGATTGGCTCATTGTTTTTGGAAACAGATCGCCTTGATACAGAATCAAAGTAGAAAAAAAAAGTACTATCTTCTTCCACATACATACATCACTCTTTCTAACCTCTTCCCTGGGACTCCTTAGGCTCCTTTCTTTCTAACACACACTCTTTATCCCACACGTATACACTTATATTGTAAAGACACTGATGACCTTCTGAAGAAGAGAATTCTTCTTTCATTCATTTTGCACGAATGGGGTTTCGGTTTCGGTTCCTAGTTCGGGTAAATTCATAAAACGTTTGTTTTCTAAATTGACCGGTACCTCGACTTAACTTAGATATGTTAATCCCTTACTTCAAGACCATGGCAGTGTCTTATCTGTCGTATTTTAACATTTTTAATACTCGTACATTCTAGTTTACTTCGAAATCTTTACCTTAATGGCCGGTCAGCTGATGCAATTTGTATGTTTTTTTATAAGATTTTGAAGTTGGTCCGATAAAAAAGCCAAATCTTGCAAAAGGAAAAATGAGAATTTTTACCGGAGTCAGGGATTTTAGTAATGTTTTAACTATGTCTATCCATTATAACTAGGCATATTGGTATGGTTGCATATTTATTTTTAAAAAATAAATGAGAAATAAAATGAACTTACTTATTAAATAAACTAAATCCCTAAACAGTCCTCAAATAAAAACAACGCTAAACGTCAACGCTGTATTTCCAGTGATATGAAAAAGCTCTTGAAATAGACACTAAAGATGATCGTATAAAAAAATTACGTATATTTACATAATTAAAAGCATGCAAAATATTATAAAATCACCAAACATCAAAACTAATATTCACGTTTTTTAGTTAATATAGCCTCAAGACAAAAAAATAATATAATTAATAATCGTACAAAATAGATTTGCGTTGAAACGTGCCTAAAGACGAAAGTCTACAACCAGTGTGTGTTACCAGTGATGACATATGGAACTGAAACGTGGCCTCTCACTATGGGCCTCATAAGAAAGCTCAAGGTTGCACAGCGTGCTATGGAAAGAGCTATGCTCGGCGTTTCTTTGCGGGAGTGAATCAGGAATGAGGAGATTCGTAAAGGAACAAAAGTTGCTGACATAGCCCAACGGATAAGCAAGCTGAAGTGGCAGTGGGCGGGGCACATAGCACGTAGAACTGACGGCCGATGGGGCAGAAAGGTTCTGGAATGGAGGCCACGTACCGGCAAGCGCAGCGTAGGACGTCCACCTACAAGGTGGACAGACGACCTGGTAAAGGTTGCAGGAAGCCGCTGGATGCGAGCCGCTTTCAACCGGCCAATCTGGAAGTCACTGGGGGAGGCCTATGTTCAGCAGTGGACGTCCTATGGCTGAAATGATGATGATGATGATAACAAAATAGATTATTTCCATATATTTTTTTGTAATGTATAAAAAGCCTCTACTGAGCCAGTTGTGTAGGGTGATTTTAAATTTTGTTGTTGGGTCTATTAAATTGAGGTATTTCATTGTAAATTGACATACCTACACAGTTTTTCCAAAACCTGCACTCCTGGGAATAATTGCAGAAACCAACCTATTTCCAATTCTGATATTTTGTTCGCAATACGCTCGTTTAGCTTGTGTAAATAAACTTATATTCTGGTTCACGAATTTTGCTGCTTCGAAAATAGGTATATGCAGGGGGACTAGTTTTGCAGAGTTATAAAATGGTAAAATAAAGGACACCAAAAGGGAAATGCAACCCTCTGTAGCTTACACAATACTAGCGAAAATCTAATGCATAACAATTATGTGACTTTACCATAAATTACTGTCGCACTCCCTATTCTGTGGTACAGCCAGATGTTAACCTTTCGTCTTTTTCATTTCTCAGTAGTTCCCTAAAGTAAGAGCAAGATGGAGAGCGGAAAAAAGTTATGCGGTGAATTATGGGCCTTATCACACCAGTCGTGAATTACTTCAAGGCAGGTATGGAGTAAGGAAAGAGTTTTTAACTTTTATATAAGTTTCACAAAAAACTTAAGATTAGCAAAACGATTTTTTTAAACCTATTCAATCCCACTGCTGGACAAAGGTCTACCCCAGACTTTTTCATCGATCTCTTTATCGCCAATGACTCCCAATCCATCCTCAGGTTAAACAAATCGTCACACCTTCTTTTTTTGGGGCTACCTCTCCGGCGACAGCCGTCTGTGAATTTATAACTAAAAATATCCTTGTGGTCTATTAGATTGATCTATTAAAAAAAGATTTAATAAATAAATATTGGAAAACATCACATACATTGCTCTGGTCCTACGGTAAGTAGCCAAAGCCCACTCAGAACTGAGTTCCTTGAACCTTTTTATCACTAGCCGATATGTAGTCCCTGAAATAGTGATAGTGCAAAGCCATATTTTGGAACGTGTATAAGTGCTCAGAAGAGGGCCTACATAAATAAGCACAATTTTTTTTTTACATTTATTCAACAATTATTATTTATTTAATTTTCGAATTTAAATTATTTATTCGAATATACATAATAACAATTAAAATTCTAATAACACAAAAATAAACTAACCTAAAACTGAAAACTACCTACTCAAAAATAAAAGCGTGTCCATGAGGCAAAGAGGCAAGAATGCCAGCAGCGTTCCCACGCTGAATGGCTTAGAGCGAGGAACGAGCTAGCATTTTTATTTTCTGAAATCGAAATTTAAAAAATCATCTAAAATTGTTATATACGAACATTGCAAGCTAATATAAAGCTTGTAAAAAAGTAAAGTATACATGCCACCACCATATTTAACCACGCGGGCCCAGTGCCTTATGGAAGGATGTTGTAAGGCGAGTGACTTAACCTTATAGTCAGACGTAATCAAACCGCCTTAGGGTCTAACTAGGCTTTACGACTACTATCACCTTCACCTTCTGAAGCAGGGAGATGCTTGTAAAAAATGACACTAAATATGTATGCATACACTCACAACCGGACAGCTGCACACAAGAAAGCCTGTTACGCGCCACCTATAGTGCGGTTTGTATGGCTTCATCATTCATTTCAGCCATTAACGTCCACTGCTGAACACAGGCCTCCCCGAAAAGGGGGGAAATTGCGAATACTCGCCACGCTTGGCAGGCGGGTTGGCGAGCGCAGTTTTCATAACATTTCGCACGAAGACGCTGCTGTCCGTCTCGTGCTTCATGAATTAGTCGCTCTTACGACACGCCTCCTGTTGGTGGTAGGGAAGTGTATTCTTAACGGCCGTCCCCACACGGCACTAATGCGGAATACTGTTCATTAAAAATTTGAGATCATTGCCATCGACACGAGAAGAAGAAGAAGCGGCGTGAGTTGTTTGACTTTGGATATCACCAGTGATCGGAATAGGTAGATTGACTTGATTTACTTTGGTAGCGCTAGCATAATATGGATATGTCTTTTCTTAAAAAACTGATCCAAAGAAATTCCGAAATCCGGGAGGAATGTCCATATTAACATCAATGTTTGAGATCATTAACCCCAAATCAATCTACCTATTCCGATCACTGGTTATCACTACTAAAGCGCAGCCGCGCCTGAGCTACAAGCACCTCATGAATTTATTTTATCACTAGCTGTTGCCCGCGACTTTGTTCGCGTGGTCTTTAGTTTATTCATAAAGGAATCTCTACGAAACTTTTTTATTTTTTTCTTTCAAAAGAACCTTCTCCTGACAATAACTAACACAATAAAAAAAGAATTAGCGAAATTAGTCCATCCGATTACGCGTGATGCGATGACCAAGGGAAATAGAGATTCATTTTTATATACAGGGTGTAACGAAAAGGTGAAATAAAACTTTAAGGGGTTATTCTACGGCTAAATTACATCAACTTTTTCTATGGGACCAACATCGAAATCGCAAAAAAAAAACTTTCCCATACTAAAACGCGACCAGCTGGCATCAGTTTGTATGGAAACGTCAATTTTTTTTTTTGAGATTTTGATGTTGGTCCCATAGAAAAAGTTGATGTAGTTTAGCCGTAGAATAACCCCTTAAAGTTTTATTTCACCTTTTCGTTACACATTGTATATAGATTATTATGGCTTTATATGGACAAATTAAAAAAAAACTCAATCCGTGCCCTTTTTTAAACAATAAATATGATTATTTTGAGTAAATAATACGAAATTGAAAGTGCGCTGAGTGTTTTATTTGTAAATTTTTAATTAACTCAAATATTCATCTGTTTCATCTTCAGTTCAAAGGGAAATTTAACATTTTTTGAGTGGAAATAAAGTGGTAGAGAGTTGTAATTATTTTGCAATTTGGACATGAAGCACTTTTAAAATAATTAAGAATGTAAAATTAATTATTTCACACACTATCATTAATAAATGGAGTTTTTGGATAGATTGCAATGGCGGGCCCGAAAACTTCTAATTTAAGTTCAAGTTTATGCAAAAAAACTCAATTATTATGACTGGAAGGTAACAACCATAGATTACATATTTAATACTGGTAACAAAAAATATTTCTATGGCAATAAACATATGACACTCAGTCAGTCTTTAAATAAAAACATCATGTCAAGCTAAAACCCTGAAAAGCCATAGCAGACGGGGCGCGATATAGCTTAAGAAGGGTGCGTTTCATTTGTATTAAAAAAAAGCTATAACCCCTCATTTGATATAATTTTTACTTGGACTAAATACCCTTCCTATAACTTCATGATGCAAGGACGAGCGAAATTAACCGTCTCGAAGATGGATATAGACTACATTTATTGAATAATTACTTTGGAATATATACCTAATACAAGGTTCAATAAACTAAATAAATACTTGCTACATATATGTCTTAGTCAATACAGTACAATGACATAAAATTTTCGTGTTCATTCGTTTTAGCATTTTTTTTAAATAACATTTTGTATAAAACTAATAAAATATAACAAACATTTTATACAACTGTCAGTTTTCTTTTGCGAGGCATAATTATCATTTTATTTGGTTAGGTTAGGTTAGAACAGTGACAACATAAATTGATTCTGATCTGATTCTGTCCGCTAGATTCCAATTCTCGTTCTAAAATTTTGACATTGTGAACCTTATAGCAGTTACTTACGGTGTAGTAATACGTACACTTGCCTGAAGTCACCTGCATGCTTGCGTTTTTAGGGAAAATAAATGATAACATTAGTTTCATGATTTAATGAGCTTTATAAATTTTAATTGTTATTTTAGGTAAGTGTTACAGTTAATGATTGTTATTTTTAATTTAATTAACGGTTGACTGGCAAAGAATGCTATTAGCATTAAGTCCTCCTTTTGTACACTATTAGTGTATTAAAGTTTTAAATAAATAAATAAAACAATAAATAAATTGTAAGAATATATGAAACGTTAATTGTATTAAGTGACTTGTTGTAAGAAAAAATAATATTATGATTTAAAATTATATCACTAAAGCGTTATACTAAAAACATTACACACCCCTTCATCATGTCAGCCCACTGCTGGACGTAAGCCTTCCCTAACAAGCGCCAAAGAGCACGATTTCCCGCTTTTTTCATCCAGCCACACCGCTCAAGAAAGCCTTTTATTGTACTCTTAAGTGACGGTTTAAATCTAGTTTATATTTATTAAAAACCAGACAAGTGCGAGTCGGACTCGCCCACCAAGGGTTCCGTACAAATTTGTAGGTACAGACAGCTCGTCAACCTACCACAAAACGTCAATTTTTATATTTAAGTTGATTGAATTAAAGATAAATTGCGGTTTACGATTTATGACGTATTAAAAAAAACTACTTACTAGATCTCGTTCAAACTAATTTTTGGTGGAAGTTTGCATGGCAATGTACATCATATATTTTTTTTAGTTTTATCATTCTCTTATTTTAGAAGTTACAGGGGGGGGGGGGGACACATTTTACCACTGGAAGTGTCTCTCGCGCAAACTATGCAGTTTAGAAAAAAAAATAGTAGAAACCTCAATATCATTTCTGAAGACCTATCTATAGATACGTCACACGCATGGGTTTGATGAAAAAAAAAATTGTTGAGTATCAGTTCTAAGTATGGGGAACCCCCAAAATTTATTGTTTTATTCTATTTTTGTGTGAAAATCTTAATGCGGTTCACAGAATACATCTAATAATCAAGTTTTAACAGTATAGTTCTTATAGTTTCGGAAAAAAGTGGCTGTGACATACGGACGGACAGACAGACAGACAGACATGACGAATCCATAAGGGTTCCGCTTTTTGCCATTTGGCTACGGAACCCTAAAAATGGGGCAAGCGAGTACGGCTCACAAAAGATTATGCTGACTTAAACGCTTCAAAGACTTAGCTTCCAATGGTTCTTAGTTACCGAGAATTACTTCTCAATATCAATTAACTACGGCGAAATTAGAAACAGGGACCTGTCAGACACTTGCTAGATTGACAAACAGTAAATTGGCAGCAAGTGACTCAGCCAATCAAAAGTTTACAGCAAGTAAGTAGTGTTTGTTTCCTAACAGTTAGTTGCCCACGGCTTCGTCCGCAATGTCCTCGGTTTGTTTGAAGTCAGAAAGACATTTAAAGTGCATTCTTTGGAATCTTTATTTTCTCAGGGTATAAAGTAGCATTCTTTTGCGAACTTTAGAATACATTTACTGGGCAAGTTCATCTCATTCAAGGGCAGACAAGAAAAAGAAATCGAGCGTCTTATCGATGACATCTGGAAGAGCTAAGTACTAGTCAACGAAAACGCTTATGAAAGGGGACTTACCTTTTGTTATTGAAATGCAAACTCATAGGTGTATGCATTCTGCCCGTCTTTACCAACGGCACACAGACGTGGTCCTTACCGACAATCAGAAGTTTAAACTCGGAGTGTACCAGAGAGAAATAGAGCCCAGTATCTACATTTATACTTATAACATTATAAAGCTAAAGAGTTGGTTTGTTTGATTGAACGCGCTAATATCAGGAAATACTGATTCGAATTAAAATAATATTTTTGTGTTAGATAGCACGTTTATCGAGGAAGGTTATAGGCTACATAACATCATGCTACGACCAATAAGAGAGGAGCATAAATGAAAAATGTTGCAAAAACAGAAAAAGTATTCCGTTCCGTTCCGTTGCGTGCACTTTGTAAACGGTTAAAGTTAAACGCAAAAATCATGTAACAACAGAATAGTTCCAATTCAAATGTTATTAAAAAAGTCTGTGACAGCATTTGTCTATCTTTTAAGGCTGACTTAATATAATCTCAATACTACTAATAATCAAACTTGTTCTAAAATAATGCATTTGGTCGTTGATAAAGACTTTAAGTGACAGAACGAACTCCACACAGGCGAAGCCGCGGGGTAAAGCTAGTTAGGTATATAAAGAACCTACAACTTTACAAATCCGATGTAGAAAATCCTTCTCGAATCCGAGTTTCGATGAAGAAAATCTTTCTTTCTTTTCCTCCAAAGACGGTCCCTCAGCGGTTGAGGATCATGACCCTGTCTACTCAATCGCCTCGATAATAAGCCGTCTCTAGTCATTACGATCCTGCGCCTAAATGTCTCGTAAAACGGCATATCCAGGATCTTTACAAGTACATCCCACAACCGTGTTGGTCTTCGGCCACATGGTCTTTTGCCTTGTTTTATAAAAATACTTACAAATAGTAATAGATACCTATTAACATTTGTCAAAAAATATTAATTTATAAAATGTGAGATTTTATAATGAAAATAGAAAGCCAAATAGTCCTTCGCGTGCCACTTACCCAATATAGACCGGTAAATCACTACAAAAATATTTATATATATATGTACGCGGTGCGCAAGCGAGTAACTACGTCATTAAATGATCGGAGCGAAGGTTTGCCCTTTCGACCGTCAAGAAGTCGTCAACCGGAACCATTGCATCTACTAATCTGAAGGTGAATGAATAAATCATTTTAGCCATAGACTCAGAAATTTGTACCTTATTTAATAATTAAAATATTTGAGGTATTTTATTCTAAATTAACAATCATAACATATATTTTATGTCTAAGACATAGTATATATGTTAAATGTATTTATTTGCCAGACTTAAATCCTAATATTGTAAAAATATATATTAATTATGTTTTTATTACGGATTATTATGCTGTATCAAAATACTAGCTGCGCCATCTAGTGACAAAAATGTGAATTCCCGTGTACCCGTTATAATCTGTGTTACTTTTTAAATAAAAAGTTAGTTCTTCTCTTGTCTGCAAACGAGTAGTTTTATTTTAGGTTATGGGCCCAGTCCCATGCTTTTAGATTTTGCAAGTCATAGTTTGCTTAGGATACTCGTAGTTTTGACGGAATTAGGTGTTCAGGATAAGTTCTTTTCGAGATGGCTTCGCACTACCTTGTCAACGTGCCAAAATTGAAAGGCAGAGAAAACTACAGCGAGTGGACTTTCGCCGCGGAGAACTTCCTGGTGCTTGAAGGAATGCTGCACTGCATCAAGCCTATTTTAGGGAAAGTAATTGACCCCGCTGATGACGAAAAAACAAAGGCTAAACTCATAATGACCATTGACTCCACGCTGTATGTTCACATCAGGGATGTGTCGACGTCCAAGATCCTGTGGGATAAACTGAAAAGTTTATTTGATGATTCGGGATTTACAAGAAAAATAAGCCTGCTTCGTACTTTAACCTCGATTCGTCTAGAAAACAGTGATTCAATGGCGTCGTATGTAACACAAATGATCGAAACAGGACAGAAGCTGAGTGGAACCGGCTTTCAAATAAGTGATGAGTGGATCGGGTGCCTGTTACTAGCTGGATTAACTGAAAAATACATGCCTATGATCATGGCTATCGAGCATTCCGGGCTGCACATCACAACAGACGCCATTAAAGCTAAGTTGTTAGATATGCCGGGAACAGATGCCTGCGAAAACCGTGAAGGTGGCGCTGCCTTCGCGAGTTCCCGGAAGTGGCAATCTAAAAACAAAAAGTCCATAGACAGTGGTGGCAAAGATGGCGGCTCATCGAACAAAACAAACGTCAAATGTTATAGATGTAAACAACCGGGTCATTACCGAAACCAGTGTCCAAATAATAATTCAAATCAATCAAATGAGAAGGAAATTACAAGAAAACAAACAAATGCATTCAGTGCTGTGTTTTTAATTGGAAATTACAACAAACAAGACTGGTATATTGACTCTGGTGCAAGTGCACACTTGACTGCTAATGAAAATTGGGTTATCAACCCCTGTTATGAACAAACTGATGAGATTGTTGTTGCAAATAATAACAAGTTACAAGTTCTGTGCACCGGCGATGTTAATATTGTCACGAAAACAGATGAATGCGAATTCGAAGTGCCAATCAAGGGAATACTTTGCATTCCAGGCTTGACCACTAACTTATTGTCTGTTAGCCAACTGATGAGAAACGGCAATAAAGTTACCTTCATTGAGAGTGGTTGCAACATCTACAATAAGAATGGCCATTTGGTGGCTGTAGCCGATGTGGTCAATGGAGTGTATAAACTGAGAATGCCTAGATACATACTAGCGGCTTCTACTACAGTGTCTGGCAATGTGTGGCATCGCAGACTGGGGCACGTAAACAGCAATTATTTAAATAAAATGACATCAGCTGTGGAAGGTATGAACTTGGATGAAAAAGTTGACATAACTAAGTTGACATGCTCCGTTTGCTGTGAAGGTAAGCAGTGTAGGCTGCCTTTTACACATGTTGGTTCCAGAAGTAAAGAAATACTAGAATTAGTTCACACTGATATTTGCGGACCAATGGAAGTACCATCGATCGGAGGTTCCAAGTATTTTTTACTGTTTGTTGATGATTATTCACGAATATTTATACCTATTTATTAAGTATGTAATGTTGGTGTGTATATATATATATAAATATGTTTATTTTTTCTTGCTGCACCGCCTGTATTTCTCTGTTTGATCACTGGTTGACTGGTAGAGAATGCTTCTTGGCATTAAGTCCGCCATTTGTACAATTATTTTTAAATGTGCAATAAAGTATAAATAAATAAATAAATAAATAAAATGATATTTGTTTATTTTTTAAAAAACAAAAGCGAAGCCTTGACCCATTTTAAAGAGTTTAAAGCTAAGGCAGAAAATCAAACAAACAAGAGAATTAAAACTATTAGAAGTGATAATGGCCTTGAATTTTGTAACAAAGAGTTTGACTTGTTCTTGCAGAAAGAAGGAAATAACCACCAAAAGACAAATCCCTACACGCCTGAGCAAAATGGCTTAAGTGAAAGGTGCAATCGTACAATAGTTGAAAAAGCAAGGTGCTTGTTGTTCGATGCAGAGTTAGGCAAGAAATTTTGGGCCGAAGCAACAAACACAGCAGTATACCTACACAACTGCATAATAGCATCTGGCCTGGAAGGGAAAACACCTTATGAAATGTAGACAGGAACAAAACCAGATGTGAACCATTTGAGAATCTTTGGTAGCAAGGTTATGGTACACATTGCAAAGAAAAAAAGGCAAAAATGGGATAAGAAGTCTGTAGAACACATATTAGTTGGCTATCCAGAAAATGTCAAGGGGTACAGAGTCTTTAATCCTATAACTAAAACCGTGACAACTAGCAGAGACGTTATAGTCATGGAACATGACAAGCATGAAGTGGCTGTTCCTGTGGATGAATCCCAGCCTGATGAGAATTTATCTGACCCTGGAGAGCTATATGATTCTGAAGTAGACGAAACTCTCAATACAAACGAATCCATAGATGAAACGTACATACCGAGCGAAAGTGACTACGAGGATGGTGAAGATACACCTGCTGTACCCGTTTCCAGACCTGTAAGAGAAAGAAAGAAAACGGAAAGATATGGATTTTCGAACATGTGTGTCAGTGAAGAAATTCTCGATGATGCGAATGGTTTAACCCTGGAAGAAGCACTGAAGGGACCTGAAAGAGAACAATGGTTAAAGGCTGTAAATGAAGAAATTCAGTGCTTTGAGGATAATAGTGCGTGGGAGCTGGTTGATGCTCCAGCTAAGTGTAATATAGTGAAGTGTAAGTGGGTACTTAAAAAAAATATGACAGTGAAAACAATGTTCGTTTCCGTGCTAGACTTGTGGCAAAGGGATGTATGCAAAGAGAAGGTGTGGACTATACCGAGACATTTTCACCTGTAGTGAGACACACGACTCTAAGACTTTTATTTGCATTGGCTGTTCAATTGAATCTAAATATAACACATTTAGATGTAACTACGGCTTTTCTGAACGGAGACCTTGAAGAGTGTATATATATGCAGAAACCGGTTAATCTTCCAAATTCTGAAGATGATGGAAAAGTTTTGAGATTTAAAAAGGCGATATATGGGCTAAAACAATCTTCAAGGGCCTGGTACAGAAAAGTTGATGACTGTCTTATTAGTATGGGCTATACAGCTTCTAAAATTGAGCCATGTTTGTATACAAAAAATACTAATGTAAGTAAAACAATTGTAACTTTGTACGTTGACGACTTCTTTGTATTTTCGAATGATGCTTCTGAAACAGACAATTTAAAAAGTATTTTGGCTTCACATTTCAAACTCAAAGATTTAGGTGAAGTTAAGCAGTGTCTGGGAATGAGTGTATACATAGATAAAATTAATGGAATCATTAAATTAAGTCAGGAAAACTATGTAAATCAATTATTTAAAAAATTCAATATGGCAGAATGTAAGTTAGCTGATACGCCAATGGAAACTAAGCTAAATTTAAATAAAAGCGAAAAATGTAATGTACAGCTTCCTTATCAACAACTGGTTGGTAGTTTTATGTATCTGGCAGTGTTAACTAGACCAGACATTACCTTTTCTGTTGGTTTTCTAAGTCAGTTTAATAACTGTTATAACTCAGAACACTGGTCATACGCTAAAAGGGTCTTAAAATATTTAAAGAAAACAAAACACTTTGGTTTAACATACACTAAAAATGGGAATTCCAAATTGGTAGGTTTTGTTGATGCTGACTGGGGTAACAATGTTATGGATAGGAAATCATACACAGGTTTATGTTTTACTTTGTCAGGTAGCGTAGTCTCATGGGCATCAAAGAAACAGAAAACTGTCGCCTTATCAAGTACTGAGGCTGAGTATATGGGTATCACAGAGGCATGTAAAGAGGCTATTTACTTGCGCCTTGTTATCTGAAATGACTGGTGAACTGTATACTATTAATGTATTTAATGACAATTAAGGTGCTTTAAAGTTGTCTGCAAATAATGTTTTTCATAATCGTACAAAACATATCGACGTGCGCTATCATTTCTGTCGTGACTGTGTTAGTAATAATATCGTTAAACTACAGTATTTGGAGACAGCCAAGATGCCTGCGGACCTATTAACTAAAAGTTTAAATTATATAAAACATAATGATTTTTGTAAACTGTTAGGTATACAAAGTACCTATTGATAAGTAGTAAATAGGTACTTATAAGTTGTTTTTCTGTTGTAATAAATGTTACTTTATTACAACAAAAAAATTTAATTATTTTGATAAGTGGGAGTATTATGCTGTATCAAAATACTAGCTGCGCCATCTAGTGACAAAAATGTGAATTCCCGTGTACCCGTTATAATCTGTGTTACTTTTTAAATAAAAAGTTAGTTCTTCTCTTGTCAGCAAACGAGTAGTTTTATTTTACGGATGTTCTGGCATTGATAAAATATTCTTAACTTATTTAGTAATGTAGAAACCCTGCTTAAATCGATCTAATTGCTCTATGACCGACGCTTTAAGGGCACTTTTTAAAGCTACCCTTTCTAATTGTTCGCTTTTAAATTTAAGAAGCTTTCTCAGTTTAAGAGTTTTCTTAAGTTTCATTATCTGCTTAGCCGTTCAAGGGTTTTTGTGTAACTTACTTCAAAAGGAAGTTCGCCATTAGAAAGTTGTAATTGTTTCATTACAGAAGGTTCTTTCTACTTTTATGTAAAATGGAAATGTATAAACATTTTTATGGCGATTTATATTATCAACAGTCAAATTAAAACTAAAATGACGCCCTAATTTGAAGCTCTGTTACTTGGCTGTCAATACTTCACTTGTACTTCAAATATCATCATCTTCAGATGACAGATTAGGTGCCACGAAAAGCGTCATTGAAGGCATTGAAGGCGCGTTCCGATTTCCGAATCGGACCAAAATCGATGTTGGCGCACTTTTTCTCGTCGATTGATACTCCGTTCCGTCCAAGTGACACTGTGTGGTATGTATAATTAATTATGTTTTTATTTTGTTTTGATTATAACTTTTTTCTTGTCTACTATTCGTTGTTACTTTGATTTTCTGTATGTTAGTCAAAATTTTCAAAATGTTTCGTGTTTTTACGGGTAAACCATTATGTTGTCTCGTCTAGCACCGTGCTTGTGCGCGGCGGTGCATCGGCCAATCGGGGGTTCCGGGTTTTTTCGACCGATTTTGTGATCTCCAAGGGCCCGGAGTCCGGTGGAGGGATTTGGGATTCTCTGGGGGTCCGATGTGCCGCTGCGTCACTCGCTGCAAGTCCTAGCGTCGGAGGTTCCCGCCGAAAATCAGCATCGTGATAATTCCGTGGCTGTCACGACAAATGCTGAGCGGGGCACCTTTTTGACACATCAGATTTGTTTTGTATTGTCTTATGTTATTTCTCTGTGTGTCGAATAAACATTTCTATTTCTATTTCTTCTTTTGACTTTTCTGTGGGCCTTCTCCTTAAAGTACCTCTCCAATACTAAAGGTTGGTTTTGCCAGCTCCTGGTAATAGACCTTGTTCTTTGCGACGTATAATAATCATCACAATCATTTAATTATTTTGATGAATCAGGTTTAGCCAGATTTATCACTAAAAGCGCATGATAATAATTATTGTTCCATGGCTTGATAATAAAGCATTGCATTTTATTCTATAAATATAATATGCGTGTATTATGTATAGACTTATTCATATAAAATTGTTTAAATGTATAATTCGTAGTTCGTTATTGAATTTAATGCGTATTTTGGAAGAACTAAGCTCACAAACAAACAGACACAAATGGCGACTTGGTTTTATTCGCGTTCATTTAGTGGCAATGCGAATCGAACTTTATGCACCATAGCAAAAAGTTTAAAATTCTGAAAATCCATTACTTTGTGCACTCGTACCTACACCGTTACACTAACACGCGTATTTTTTTCCAAATTTGACGTAGTATTCAATCACAATACTTTATACCAAACATTTTGTATTGTAAAAAAATGTTTTACTTTCCTATTGGGACGTAATATAAAATAATACGTGTTTAGCCGTCGCATTAAACTTCGTAGTTCAATATTTTCGCATTGCAACACCGCGCCAACTATGAACGTGCAATAATTTGATCCCCCCTCTCTGACTCGAACCATTCGAAACGCAAAATGTCGGTTACTACTTGTACTAAACTTTTATAACTAATTACACAATTTACGAAGAGCAAGAGCATTTGATTCCAACATTAACATCCTCTACAACGACAACGACATCGCATCAACATCGTGTGGACCTTCTAAGCCAAATAACCCGCAGAAAGGGCTGGACGACCTTTGGACTCCGCATGGGCTTTTCTAGTCGCAAAGGAAAAAATAGCCTAAAGAAGCGAGCTAAGAGGACAAATACCGAGGAAAGGTGGAGTTTTAAGGCGATTGGAAAGATTACTGCTGCAAACGAAGCGCTATTTGGTACGACCAGCCAATCTTTCCCTAACCAACCTTCCCGGCTTCATTTGTGTTAATATTGTGTTTTTTACGCATTTCAGTGCTCTGTTCAACCTTTGTTATCAACTTTGTGACGCAGCTGGTACTATTTGATCTCCAACGCCAGGATTAAACCGTAAGTCACTCCCATAACTCACCATAATGACGTCAGATAAATCGCCTTTTAAACTGGCTCTTACTGGACAAAATGACGACGATCTCCTCAGGGATTTAGTCAAATCACGGGGAATATTAAAAGGTAGATTAACTAGGCTTTCAAATTACGTTAATAATTTATTAAATCAAGAACTACCTACCCAAAAACGTATCGATTTGAAGTTACGCATGAAAGGCGCTGAAAGCTTGCTCACTGAGTTTAACCATCTTCAAACTCAAATCGAAAAGGCTGCCTCTGATGCAGATTTAGAACAACAGTTAACACAGCGAGAACAGTTTGAAGATGGTTATTACAGTGTGCTGGCTCGAGCTGAGTGTATCTTAAACTCCTATGCGGAGGTCGCTGAGTCTTCTGATGTGTGTAGTAGCCGGTTACAATCTATTAAATTGCCAACTATTAATATGCCTACGTTTGACGGTGTGTATGAACATTGGCTTGAGTTTCGAGATACTTTTGTGTCCCTAGTACATAGTTCTAAAGAGATCTCTAACATTCAAAAGTTCCACTACCTCAAGTCTTCATTGAAGGGAAGTGCAGAACTCGTTATAGATTCCCTGGAGTTCTCAGCAGCTAACTATTCTGTGGCCTGGGAACTACTGCTTAATAGATACAATAACAATCGCTTGTTGGTGCACAATCATGTAAAATCACTGTTTTCTATTGCCAAAATATCTAAGGAGTCACTACACTAAGGCGGCTCATAGACACAATCCTAAAGAATTTACGTGCATTAAAAATATTAGGGGAACCTACAGAACACTGGGATACTTTAGCGATTTACATAATAACCTCTAAGTTAGATGAGACCACTGAGCGGGAGTGGGAGCAATATAAAGGCACTAGTCTAAATCAATCTGAGTCTAAGAAAAGCCTAAAGGTAGACGACCTAATTAAATTCTTAAAGGAACGTGCTGACATGCTGGAAACATTGCTAGTATCCCATAGTCCTAGCAACAAGTTCAACCAGGAAAATAAAAAACAAAACTTCGCATCACAAAACAACAAGGTACACTGCAATGTTTCCACCAATAAGCCGCAACAACGTAACAGGAATTGCCTTATGTGTAATGCTGATCACCCACTATTTGCATGTCAAAGCTTTCTGGACTCTGATTTAGACACTAAACTAAAACTAATATCGAAACATAAATTGTGTGAAAACTGTTTACGCACAGGACATACGCTAGGGACATGTAAATTCGGCCCGTGTCGGAAGTGCAATAAAAAACATAACACATTAATTCACAACGACTCGTTCAACACTGATCAAGCCGTGTCCCTCTACGCGACCAACGCCACGGCCCGTGCTGGATGCGCGTCCCCCGCGCCCCTAGCAGTGCCCGCGGACACCATCCCCATGCAAATACCTTTCTCTCAGGTGTCCCAGGTAAACAATGCACACATTGATAACGCATTATGTCACTCTAATCAATCCGAACGCGTGCGAGCTGTGGTATTATCCACTGCTTTAGTCGAGGTTGCCGATGCACACAACAATTATCACCTCGCGCGCGCACTCCTCGATAGTGGTAGCCAACATTGCTTTATCACAAAACAATTATGCGATACATTAAACGCTAACATACTACAGTCCACATACGAAATTCGAGGGATAGGCAACTCGATCACACAATCTACGCAAATATGTGATGTCGAGATAAGGTCGCGCATAAAAGACTTTACAAAACAAATACGATGTTTTGTTTTGCCTAATATCACATCTACATTACCAGCTGCATGTAAACATAACGCACACCAGTTTAGGATTCCTAACAACATACAGCTGGCAGATCCGCAATATTTAGAATCTCAAAATATCGACCTTCTACTGGGTGCAGATATATTCTGGGAATTATTATGCGATGGTAAAATGAGGTTGCCAAACGGACCCTTTTTACATAACACAATGTTGGGTTGGATTGTGTCAGGCCCCATACATACGCGCTATAACACTAGGTCTGTTCTCTGCAATTTCAGCCATTCGATTGACGGTATTGACACGCAACTACGCCGATTTTGGGAGTTAGAGGAATTTCCCAGAACTAGTAAGATGCTCAGCGATGAGGAGCACGCGTGCGAGGATCATTTCGTGACAACTACTACGCGTGAAAGTGACGGAAGGTTCTGCGTACGTATTCCTTTTAAAGAATCTCCTGATAAGTTAGGTGAACCATTTCCTCAAGCTGAACGTCGCTTCTTAGCTTTGGAAAAGCGCCTAGATCGCAACCCTGACTATAAAAAATTATACGCAGATTTTATTCATGAATACATAAACCTAGGTCACATGACACGCGTGTATTCTTATGGGGCACCGCACTATTTTATGCCTCACCATAGCGTGTTTCGTGAACATAGCACTACCACCAAGTTGCGCGCTGTTTTCGATGCCAGCGCAACGACCACTAGTGGGAAATCTTTGAACGACCTTCAGCTTGTAGGACCACCTCTTCAGAGTGACCTTGTTGCTATATTGTTGCGGTTTCGGCAGTATAGGTATACCGCATGCGCTGACATCGAGAATCATGTTAAACGAATAATTAATGATCATTTTTACATCGACGATATGATTTTGAGTTTTGACAATAAGGCACAATTATTAAGCTTATGCGAAAAAACTAAGGATGTTTTAAAATCAGGTGGTTTTCCATGACGGAAATGGGTTTTTAATTTTGAATGTGATCAATCATTTAGTGACTCTAAAGACTTAGCATTAGGCGACAATGTGCAAAGTAAGACGCTGGGTTTAGGTATATATCATGCTACTGACAAATTTCATTTTAAAACTCAATTTAGATGTGACACCTCTAAGATAACTAAGCGCTCAATTTTATCGCATGTGTCACAGATTTTCAATCCATTGGGCCTATTAAGTCCAACCATAATGATTGCTAAAGTTTTATTACAACAACTATGGTTAATACAATTAGATTGGGATGACGAAGTCCCGAGTGACGTCGCGCGCGCATGGGGTCGCTTTGTGAATGGCTTATCGGCGCTCACTACTATCCGCATACCACGCCAGGCTATAGCTAGCGATGCTATACGTATAGAACTACACATTTTTACCGATGCCTCGCAAACTGCTTATGGCGCTTGCATATACGTACGCACAGTTACAAATCAGGGTATCACGGTTAGGCTGTTATGTTCTAAGGGCAAGGTCGCACCCATAAAGCCAGTTAGCATACCTAGGCTTGAATTGTGTGGAGCTTTACTTGGTGCCAGGCTATACGACAAAGTACACAAATCGCTTCACTGTTATGTAGACAACATTATATTTTGGACCGACTCGACCATAGTATTAGGCTGGTTACACATGCCTCCTAATTTACAAAAAACGTTTGTCCAAAATAGAACGGCTGAAATTCATACGTTGACAAAGGAATTACCGTGGCGCCACGTAAGTGGAAAAGAAAACCCAGCTGACCTGGTTTCGCGCGGCGTAAGCATGGAGAATCTTTCTTCATCATCATTATGGTGGGAGGGCCCGGCTTTCCTTAGTGAACCTAGTTTCAGCTGTTCTGACTTACCAACACAATTACATGATACACAGGATAGCCTGCCGGAATTGAAGTCAAGTGTGTCGCATTCTCTTGTTTCTGAACAGGTACCGCCTTCTACTTTTTTCCCGTTCGTTAGATTCTCTCAGTTCGCTCGCATGAGACGTGCTATGGCGTATGTACACCGCTTTATTTATAACGCGCGCAATAAAACGAAGCGAGTAGGTGTTCTCACCGTGGACGAATTGAGAGAAGCTGACATGAGTTTGGTGAGGCTGGCTCAACTGGAATCCTTTTCAGATGAGTACACGTCGTTATCGGATAACGGGACACTAGTTAAAAAACATAGTTTGTCAAAATTAAATTTGTTTATTGATGACAAAAAAAATCATTCGTGTGGGCGGTCGTATTAGAGACTCACCTGACTTCAGTTTTGACAAAAACATCCAATTTTACTTTCGTCAAAACATCATTTTACGTTGTTATTGTTTCGTCATGAGCATAAACACTTGCACTCGAGCCCGCAAGCCCTTTTATACAACATTCGAGAAATCTGGTGGCCTATTGCCGGCAGGAACTTCGCAAGGACAGTGGTACATGATTGTGTTACTTGCAAACGGTTGAGAGGCAAAACCCTTAATCCTCTAATGGGTAATTTGCCTGAGGAGCGCGTAACTCCAACTTTTCCATTTTTGCGATGTGGAGTGGACTACGCAGGTCCAATGACCATACTTAATCGGAAAGGTAGAGGTTCTAGGGTTACAAAATGTTACGTTTGTTTGTTTGTTTCGTCACGCGCGCTATACACTTGGAAGCTGTCAGCGACCTCTCCACGGATGCGTACTTATTGGCTTTAAAGCGGTTTATTTCCAGACGTGGAAAACCAATCGAAATATTTTCAGATAACGGTAAAAATTTTGTGGGGCTAGCAAATGACTTCTCTAAATTTGTATCTACTTGTTCGCCACAAATAATTGAATTTGCTACTAGCCAAAGCATTAAATTTCGCTTCAATCCTCCCTATTCAAGTTATTTTGGTGGGTTATGGGAGGCTGGGATTAAGTCCTGCAAGTACCACTTGCGTCGCGTGATAGGAAACTCACATATGACATTTGAGGAATTTAACACAGTGTTGACACAGGTTGAGGCCATCTTAAACTCTCGTCCTATTAGCCCTATGTCATCAGATCCACACCACCTCAATCCTTTAAGTCCAGGTCATTTCTTGGTTGGCCGTCCACTCACTGCGCCTCTTACTCAAGACATTGAGGACGAACCTGTGCATCGGCTCTCACGTTACCAGCGAGTGGAGCAAATCCGCCAACAGTTTTGGACTCGATGGGCCAAAGAATACATATCTGAGCTGCAGGCGAGAACCAAATGGAGGAAGAACACCACTGATCTTCAACCTGACACGCTCGTTGTTATCAAGGACGACAGGCTGCCTCCTCTCAAGTATCTCCTCTTGGGCGCATCGTCAAGACCTTTCCTGGGAAAGATGGCATATGCAGAGTGGCTGATATCCAGACGACTTCGGGCATCGTGCGACGCGCAGTTGTTAAGATTTGTCCCCTGTTTGACCCAAAGTGATAATCTCCCTGCGCGTAATTTTGAAATAGGTTGAAAGTGGGTACTTTCAAGGCCGGGGGTATGTTTAGCCGTCGCATTAAACTTCGTAGTTCAATATTTTCGCATTGCAACACCGCGCCAACTATGAACGTGCAATAATTTGATCCCCCCTCTCTGACTCGAACCATTCGAAACGCAAAATGTCGGTTACTACTTGTACTAAACTTTTATAACTAATTACACAATTTACGAAGAGCAAGAGCATTTGATTCCAACATTAACATCCTCTACAACGACAACGACATCGCATCAACAATACGCATGAACAATAAAATGCTGTCAAACAGAACAGCATTTTACTCACATTCTGATAAAACGACTCAAAATATAAAACTGCTGGCCATTTTGTGTACATTTTAAAATATTTTTTACCGTTTGTTGTGAAATGTGACAAATCCCTATCCGATTTGGAGCAGGGTTTTATTTGTTTACACTGAAACCATTTTCTGGACTAACAGTGTTAACTATAGTTTTGAAATGGTTGTTGCATTAATAAATAAAAACAATCAAAAGCGTGTTGCACTCGCTCAATGAGTATTCCTTTTTTAGGGTTCCGTACCCAAGGGTAAAAACGGGACCCTTAAACTAAGACTCCTTTGTCCGTCTGTGTGTCTGTCACCAGGCTGTATCTTATGAACCGTGATAGCTAGACAGTTGAAATGTTCACAGATGTAGTATTTCTGTTGCCGCTATAACAACAAATACATTAAAATAAAAACAGAATAAAATAAATATTTAAGGCAGGCTCCCATAAAAGAAACGTGTTTTTGCCGTTTTTTGCTCGATATTAATAACGGCAACAGGTAGAAAGCTTAAAATGTTCAAAGAATATTAAAGTTGTATATTTACTTTAAATAATTAAATTAAAATAAAAATATTTAAGGGCCTTTTATGCCTTTTTTATAATATAGTGTATTTCTGTTGCCTCCTCCATTATGACACGAGTATAGTGTCTAATATTGTATAGATTGTGTTATGAGGTAAGAGACAATTTTGCATCTAGGTTTAAGTCAATTTGAAATGAACTCGGGAGCCTTTGCGCTAAAGAGAATTGTTGCACTACTACGCCATACTCAAAGATATCATGTTAAGCTCCCAGTCTCGTAACTACGTACAAAGTGCACGTGGCGCAGTCTTCTGACTCGTGTCGCATAACTCAAAGTCTACGTGTGCGTGACTCTTTAAAGATCTTTTTTCACGTGATGTCTAATATTATTTTATTATTTGTTTTGTATTCTTGACGTTTGTCACAAAAAAGAAATTGGTATCTTCTGATGTGTGTTTTTATTCCCGATTTCTCTAACAGATTTCTACGTGTGGTTGACTCTTTAAAGTTATTTTTTCATGTGATGTCTAACATTATTTTATTATTTGTTTTGTATTCTTGACGTTTGTCACAAAAAAAAATTTGGTATCTTCTGATGTGTGATTTTATTCCCGATTTCTCTAACAGATTCTCTTTTGCATGTCATCATCATTATCATCAATTTAGCTATAGAACGTCCACTGCTGAACATAAGCCTCCCCCATTGACATCCCACCTTGTGGGTCGTCCTACGCTGCCCTTGCCACTACATGACCTCCACTCTAGAATGATGATGATGACTCCTGTTAATTTTTCATACAATATTATTGCGCCAGACTGTAGGTACTTATTACCAATCCTGCTTTTATTTTCATTTTCCGCTTCAAATTTATGTCATTAACAGCTTTTGATAGCCTCGTACAATTTCAACATAATTACTTGTGCCATTCCAAATAAATTAAGCGTTGTTGATTCCCATCAAATGAATTGCATTCGAATGATAAATCGAATGGTATATCTTTAGATTCTGAATAAATTTAAGTAAAATAATCGTTACATTCGAGAACAACGTTATTAACATCCAAACGATTCATTTCGAAATAATTGAATTCTCAAATGTATTTGATATACTTGAGTGATTGATACATTTCGGTTGTTATGTGCTTATTGCTTATGTACTTGATTTTAAATTACACATTTTGTCGTAATTAGTATCATCATCATCATCATCATCATTTCAGCCATAGGACGTCCACTGCTGAACATAGGCCTCCCCCATTGACTTCCAGATTGGCCGGTTGGAAGCGGCCTGCATCCAGCGTCTTCCTGCGACCTTTACCAGGTCTTCTGACCACCTTGTGAGTGGACGTCCTATGCTGCGCTTGCCGGTACGCGGCCTCCATTCTAGAACCTTTCTGCCTCATCGGCCATCAGTTCTACGTGCTATATACATATACATAGCACGTAGAATTAGTATATCTAAACATAATAGCACGTAGAACTGACGGCCGATGGGGCAGAAAGGTTCTAGAATGGAGGCCGCGTACCGTCAAGCGCAGCGTAGGACGTCCACTCACAAGGTGGTCAGACGACCTGGTAAGGCTCGCAGAAAGACGCTGGATGCAGGCCGCTTCCAACCGGCCAATCTGGGAGTCAATGGGGGAGGTTTCGATTTCAAATGTTTCGACCGAGCGCGATGAACAATATTCACCCACCATATTCATTGAAAAAGTGCGGGTTGGTGATTTTTAGGGTTCCGTAGCCAAATGGCAAAAAACGGAACCCTTATGGATTCGTCATGTCTGTCTGTCTGTCTGTCCGTCCGTATGTCACAGCCACTTTTTTCCGAAACTATAAGAACTATACTGTTGAAACTTAGTAAGTAAATGTATTCTGTAAACCGCATTAATATTTTCACATATAAATAGAAAAAAAAAACAATAAATTTTAGGGGTCAATTTTTTTTTTTCATCAAACCCCTACGTGTCGGGTATCTATGGATGGGTCTTTAAAAATGATATTGAGGTTTCTAATATCATTTTTTTCTAAACTCATTGGTTTGCGCGAGAGATACTTCCAAAGTGGTAAAATGTGTGCCCCCCCCCCCTGTAACTTTTAAAACAAGAGAATGATAAAACTACAAAAAATATATGATGTACATCACCATGCAAACTTCCACCGAAAATTAGTAAGTAGGTTTTTTTAATACGTCATAAATCGTAAACCGCAATTTACCTTTTGTTATGTAATGGATTTCATTTTGTAATAAAAATACCATAACTATGACTCGATTGTCGTGATGGGTGAACTTTTACTACAGGTTTGTACGGAACCCTCGGTGCGCGAGTCCGACTCGCACTTGGCCGGTTTTTTTCATTGCGCTCGGGCAGGCGATGCTGCACATCGCCATTCATCCCGTGACCACGGCCTATGCAATTAGGTCGACACGTCAGAAAAATCAATTTCGGAAAAAGAGGTTTGTTGCATTGATACCAGTGTAGTGTACAGTGTCAATTTAAAAAATGCAACAAGAAAGTTTATGATACATTCTGTAAATCTTTGGTTTTTGTTTTCTTATTTTCCATACTTAGAGTTGAAGGGTTCTTATTTAACGTTAAACTCTTTGCAGAAAAACTAACAAGGTTACTGTAAGTACTACTATGAAATCATGGTAAGCCTTCAGTTTGAGTAAGCAAACTTATAAGTACCTAAATAGTAACAAAATAAACTAATATCTCTAATAAAACAGAAGTTTGCGTGTTTCTGACTAACTCATATTTCTTATAAAAGGTGTTTCTCATTTCCTGTTGTCGAAAGTACCACAATTATTATATTGGTGCAGTAGACTCACTCCCGCTGAACGCGAGTAGTAGGCCACACACAGATCATTTAATGGAAACAAAATACGCACTTATTTGATATAAAAAAAGTTTAGGGTCAGTTTCACCACTTGCTGATAAGTTCCGAATAACCTATTTGGAACTTGTTTTGACAGATAACCCATGCATTTAAATGTCAAGACAGTGCTAGATAGGTTATCTGGAACTTATTTATTCATTTATTTATTTATTGGAAAAGATTCACCAGCAACATATCAATAAACATACAATTTAGAATAATATGAGTAACATGTGTAAAAGATATGTCTTTATAGGTAAATACAGCGTTTTTAACAATTTGTCGACTTCAAAACAATTAAATAGAACGGGAGTACTTTATGAACAAAAAGAAAAAGATTAATAAAATTAAGATTTAAAAAAGGAAAAAGTTAAAAAGATAATCTGAATTTATACATTATTATTACTATTTATTTCTTTATTTTACGAAAAAGAATCCAATACTGCCACACAGTTCCTTTTAAATGCCTGTTTGCATTTCTGAAAGATGTCGATTTCGCAATATTTTAAGTTATTGTAAGTCCGCATACAGTACAGTGGGGTGCACTTACCTAGGTTAGTTTTACGGTGAGGTAGATTAAAGATATTTGTCAAAGGGTTGGTAGATGGCAGGGGACAGTGAGAGAGAGTCAGAAAAAGTTCGCGAAAGACGACCCAAACGCCGCGTAAAAGATTATGACAACGCTTCTTCACACACGGCCAACAAAAAGTCATTTTTAGCTTCCGAAAAGGTACAACTCGTCACCCATGCTGCGCATAGACCCGACCTAGCACCCTGTGATTTCTGTATTTTCCCCAAAATCAAAGATTTGATGAGAGGTTTTACTTTTACCAACTCCGAAGAGCCAGTGATAGCGTTCAATCAGCACGTAGAAAACATGCCTTCAGATCTGTGGTCCTCCTGTTTTAAAAAATGGTTCGATCGCATGAAAAAAATTTTAAAATGTAAAGGATAGTATTTTGAAAAGCAATAAACATAATGTTTTGGTTATAACATGTTCTTTTTTAGGTTACGCAAAACTTATAGTGTGACCTACGTACACCAATAAATACAAGGTAATTCACGAGTGTGAATTTATCACTATATTTTAACTACATCTTTATTTGAAGAACTTGTGGAGGGTTCAAGTTAAAATAATATAAAATATTCTTTAAGCCCTATGGAACTATGAAATAATGATACTTCAAAATAAATGTAAGTTTGATACTTGCAAGAGAATCTAAATCTCAAGGACCGTTGCAAAAAGCAATGTCTTTAACACAAAAAAATAAAATAAATAGGATACTAATTGTTATTTTTTATATCAAATTTGCTTGATAGACGATCTATTTACAACCAAAAATCCCTCGGTGCGTGAGTCCGACTCGCACTTGGCCAGTTTCATTAAAACCATATTATATCTATTAACTAGATCGAAGTATCGAGAAAATAGAATAAGAATTTAAATTAGTATAACAATAAGTAAGCAACTTAGAACTATACTGACACCAACCTAACGCCAAATTAAATGTAACTTAGTTTTATTAAATGAATAGTGTTATTCTTCTGATAAGTGGTTTAAGCTGGTGCTCACTCTCTCAACTCACGTTTTGCTATAAACTAAGCTGTGGTAACTGGTGCTGGTGTTGAAAATAGTCCTATCTTAATATTAACATTGTTTTCAACTCTGTATTCAACGCTGTTTTTTTACCCAAATAAAAAAAAAAAAAAAAAAAAAGAAATGCACTAGAATTCAGAGATACTGACGCTACGTTGGGGTGCACTCGGGTCATCACCTTGTCATCATCATCATGCAGTCCACTGCTGGATGTAAACCTTCCCCAAAGAGCGCCACAGAACACGATCATCCGCTTGTTTCATTCAGCTACTGCCAGCCATCTTCGTGGTCTATGGTCGTCGGTCCATCGAGTTGGAGTTCTCCTACACTACGTTTGCCACGACGTGGTTTCCATTCGAGAACCCGTTTACTCCACTTTTCATCGGTTCTTGCTACATTTTAAAACTCCGTGGAGTTTATGTAACTTAATTAAGTGGATAGTGTAGCTACTGTACATATCTCGAGTGTTGCTTTTCCTGTTCAAGAAAGTACGGCCATGTTACTAATTATGATTGATCCGTGTTTTATTACAACATAGCTGATTTATCGCTAGGAAAGTGGGAGCTGAATGTTTCGTGATGATGATCAGTCGACTACTGTTTTTAGGATTAAATTACTAAAATTTTAATTAAACATATAAACATGGTTATTTACTTTAGTCTAATGGACCGTTTTTACAAGCTTTATTTTAATGAAACAGAAAAGTAAAGGAATAATAATGAAAAACGCAAAACAAAAAAGTGTGACAGATTACCTAACACCACTAAATATTATTTCTCTGATCTCTGACCTAGTAGACCTAGTAGAGCCAAGCGGTTGCGGGTTCGAATTCGATTCCCTGTAAGGGAAAATATTTTTTTTAATCCGTTAACTAATAATTTGTTTAGCTAGGGCAAAATAATTGAATAGATTGTTAGATGTATAGTGGGTAGGTAGTAGTAGGTAGGCAGGATTTTAAATCTTTCCAGATTATGTGAAAATAGCAGATACTGATTCAATTTTTTTTTATTATACAATAAGATGTTATCAATTGTTTAATTATTTAAAAAAAATACTTACATTATATAAAAAACGAGTTTAAATCCTCGTACATTATACTTGTCAATCTGTAAACATTATTGTATCAGTATTTGATAATTTCTATTTAATCGCAATACATAATACAGATTGGCCGGTTTGAAACGGCCCGCATCCAGCTGCTTCCTGCAACCTTTACCAGGTCGTCTGTCCACCTTGTAGGTGGACGTCCTACGCTGCGCTTGCCGGTACGTGCCGCTTCCAACCGGCCAATCTGGAAGTCACTGGGGGAGGCCTATGTTCAGCAGTGGACGTTCTATGGCTGAAATGATGATGATGATGATGATGACAGGTTGCTATTTTGAATACTCGCCAAATTTAAGGAGGCGAATTAGTTCATCAATACAAATAACTTTCACTATGGGACCAAATTTAAATCATATATTTTTTTACCGACTTCAAAAAAGGAGGTGGTTCTCAGTTCATCGGAATCTCTTTTTTTTAATGTATGTTCAGCGATCATTCGTTACTACGTTGACCGATTGCAATAATTATTTTTTTGTTTGAAAGGTAATACTTTCAGAATGGTCTCATATAAATTTGGTTAAATTCTGATGATGGGATCTATAAGAAAATCATCAAACATTGCATGAACTCCGTACCACGCCAACTGATTTTAGTATCTATCTTACCTAATATCTTTGCCAAATGTAGACCGATTTTGATGATTCTTTTTTTAATAAATAGCTTATACTTCAAAGATACTATAATAAAACATTTTCGGAAAAAAAACCCCTAAGGGTGGAAAAATAGGAAATGAAATCGGTATTCAGCAGTTAAATTAAGTTTGCACTCGTAAGATTTGTTTTGATTAGGATTTATCACTAAAATAGGTAAAATAAGTTAATTTTATTTAAAAAAAAAACCGACGGTGCCAGTCGATGAGAGATTCTATGTTTTCGTTTGCACCGACTCCAAAAGTAACAGGTACCTTACGTGTTAAGATGTATTTTTATCGTTTTAGTTTTTTAAAGTCGGCTTTTATTTTTTTAATAATTTGCTGCTCCATACATTATCATCGAGGTAGAGCGTTAGTTTGTATGGAAAAATGACCTCATAGAAGAAGTTGTTGGTATTAATAAATACATTCACCTCCTTAAATTTGGCGAGTGTTCAAAACTACATCCTCTATAACGCTTAATGTTACTCAACTGAAAACAGAGTAAACTGTAGATGGTGTGATGTTAGTATAGAAATGGCGCGACAAATCCCTAAGCTATTTCCAACAACTAGAACTACAGAAACTAAACGATCTCGTGATAACTTAGTTTAACTAACATTTCCGCACAGATTTGATACCGTCTAAACACTCGAATAATTCGATTTGCTTTGACTAATACTTGACTAAAACTATATCCTATTTCCATCTTCACTAAGTGGTATTGGTACAGTAAATTTTGATAATGTAGGTAGGGATAATTACCTTTTGCATGCAGCTCCCCTTGCGTTTAAGTTAGTCTGGATTTCAGATCATTACTATGACATATAAAGAATACACCTCCCCACCACTAATAGGAGCCAGCCATTGGATGTCCACTGCTGAACTTAGGCCTCCCCCAATGACTTTCATTGGGGGGATTGCCAATACTCGCCACGCTTGGCAGGCGGGTTGGCGAGCGCAGTTTTTTATAAGATTTCGCACGCAGACGCTGCTGCCCGTCTCGTACTACAGATATTAGTCGCATCTTACGACACGCCTCCTGTTGGCGGTGGGGAAATGTATTCTTTACGGCCGTCCCCACACAGCACAGCGGTATGTGTATGTATATGTTAGTCACATTATGGTAATCCAGTTGTATTTTCAATTTACTAAAACACTATTACAGGCTAATTTTGTCATGATTTCAGCCATAAGATGTCCACTGCTGAACAAAGACCTCAATGCTCTAATATGAAAATTTTTTCTTGCACCGACATCAAAATCTAAGATAAAAACATTTTCCTATTATCTACGAGTATATATATATATATATATAAATATATATACATATATATATAAATATCTAAAATATATATATATATATATATTTTAGATTCTATAATAAGTAGCTTAAAACACTTGTGTTACAGAAATTAGAAACAACGACGGTATCACAACACCCAGACCCGAGACAATATAGAATAGTTATTTTTCTACATTGACCGACCGGGAATCGAACCCGGAACCTCAGAGATAGCGACAGCGACAAGTCCGGTATGCTCGCCTCTCGGCTACGGAGGTCGTCAATGATTGGTTTTGTTACTTTTAAAGAGAAAAATATTTCTTTTTGGGATATCATGGTTAGACTCATTAAAAAGTTGTTGTATTTTAGCACTAAAATCAACCCTTAGGGTATTTTTGTGACTTTATTATTGTTAGTCTCGTTATTGTTAGTAGTAGTGGCGGTTTCACCTAATAGACAAATAAAAAAGTAACTACCTTTTACAAAAAAACAATGAGGTGAACATTTATAGTTTATCTTTTAACGAACTCTGTAGCCGAGAGGCGAGCATACCGGACTTGGTGATGTCGCTATCTCTGAGGTTTCGATTTCCGTTCAAAAAAAAACTTTTCAATATTTTCTCGAGTCTGGGTGTTGTGGTACCGTCGTTGTTTCTGAATTCTGTAACATAAGTGCTTAGGCTACTTATCATAGGATCAGAGCAATGTATGTGATGTTGTCGAATTTTTTTATTTTTTAATCCCTAATTATACTATGACATGAAGATGTTACGACCGACCAATATTAACTACCTTATAATAGATTTTAATCTCGTTACGATGAAAGTCACAGACATAAAATTAAACATAATCAGTCCACGTTATTCCACTGCTGGACATAGGCCTCTCCCAATACACGTCACTAAGCCCAATCATCGCCTATTCTTTTCCATCTACTGCCAGCATACATCCATACATCCTTGCAAACGAAATCGCGGGAATAAGCTAGTTCTAAGGCCTGCCACGATGTGTTTGTGTACTATGTTTTACTGTAAGCTTGTTTTGTTTTTTAACCGACTACAAAAAAAGAGGAGGTTCTCAATTCGTCGGAATCTTTTTTTTTTTATGTATGTTCATTTTAGAAACTTTCTGCCCGATCGGCCGTGAGTTCCCGGTTTAACCCGTTAACATCCAAGTGGTCTCATGAGACCGCCTAACAATAGAATTTTTATTGTGTCTCGTTTACTTATGCTAGTCTCTGGTTACGTATACGTCAGTTTTTTAAAGCTAATTTAAAAAACGGACGTTTCTAATCTGGGTCTGGGTATGCTTGGAGACGCCCTGTCAATATTTTATCGTACCACGTAACTTAGAAATGTAAATCCCTCACTTCGAGACCATGATAACTGGTGTATTGTCTGCCATGTCTATCAATTAATTATTTATTCATCTCAATTCCCTAAAAGGGCACAATTTCTACACGTAACCAAATCATCCTTTGACCCGGACCCAATTCGGGACGGGTATCAATCCAAGCATTTTTTTCAAACAGGAAACTTATTTGTGTTTCTGTAAACATCTCTTTGTGTCGAATAATTGGTTCGGTGCGGATATCACCTGCTCACTGTACAGGAAAATTAAATACTTTATCGATGGAATGACAAAGGTCCTCTGGGTGGTATCACCTGCGGCGCTTTCAGTATAATCAGTGGAGCATTGAGATCAGAATCTTCATATTCATAACAGCGGTCTTATTATACTCTCTCGCAAATATAGCATTCGTTTACTACAAACAATCTTTTGCTTAATTCAAATAAAACATCTTACATATAAAATTCTCGTGTCACAATGTTCGTTCCCGTACTCCTCCGAAACGGCTTGACTGATTCTTATGAAATTTTGTGAGCATATTGAGTAGGTCTGAGAATCGGCCAACATCTATTTTGCATACCCCTAAAGACCACGCAGACGAAGTCGCGGGCAACAGCTAGTAACCTATAAAATGTACAGACAACAGCTGGTCAACCTACCACAAAACGTAAAATTTGTTAATCGATATTTATCTCTATATGTCGGACTTAAAGTTGAAAATTGGTTAAATGACCTTTTACTTTATAGGTTCATTGAGGTTGACCTGCCGCTGTTTGTTCAATGCCGAACGTAAAGCTAGTCTCGACATATATCTAATTAGTAAAAAATAATGACGAGGATACGTCTAGTTCTACTATTTTTTATGAATAACTTCCCATCTGCAATGGGGTGCGTGAGACTCTATCACAAAGACTTAAATCAAAAATTCAAATTCAATCGTTTATTTGCGAGAATACATCATACATCATTAGTTCAGCTGCTTATGCCGTAAGAAAGATAAGATAATTGAGTTATGTTGGAACGGCAAGATTAGTGTATTTTGGCTACTTTTACGCGCATTGTACCTAAAAGTTGCCACATTAAACTAATATTGTCGTGCACTAATCACAAACTAATCGTATGGAATAATATTATGGGACAAAACAACAGATATTGAATCAGTATTTGTACCACAAAAAGAGCTATATAAGTATATGAGAAATTAAGGCCAAAACAGTGGGCAAAATAAAAACAACTTGGTTGTGTTACATGTAAGGTACATGGTACTACAAGATAATTTTGACGGGTGTCTCCCAGCATAGAGCCAGATTATAAGTCTGTTTTTTTTTTTTCAGATTGACCCAAACCGCGAACTGACGGCCGATAGGGAAGAAAGGTTCTCCAATGGAGGCCATATACCGGCAAGCGTAGCGTAGGATAGGATGTCTACCTACAAGGTGGACAAATTACTTGGAAAAGGCTGCAGGAAGCCGCTGGATGCAGGCCGCTTCCAACCGGTCAATCTGGAAATCATTGGGAACACCTATAAATAAATAAATAATTCGTTTTTGTGCTCACTAGTTTGCGCCACTGGCGTTGGTCTCCTGTCAGTTAAAATTTACTAATTCAAGTCTTTTGGTACACTTTTGGACCTTACAAAACTGTATTTATAAACAGAGGGCCTAGTGTGTGTCACAAAATCACCGCCTCGCATAATTTGATCGAAAAGTAATACAAATTTACTTTTCGATCGAAGCAAGCGAAGCTATTGTCTTGTTAAGACCCTCTGGAGGCCCCAGTTTACTATTTCAAATGATCCTTTAGTATGTAATCTTGTTTGTTTTAACAAAACTTATTGCTTTAGTATATTATTTCTATCATGGTATTGTAGTTTGTGAATATAAAAACGTAACTCAGTCTACAATCATGAATTAATAAAATCCAAGATAAAATATTCTAAACACAGTCAATCTTCAATGACATAATATTTTGACATTAATTTATTGAGACACATCTTACAAACCTCTTACCCTAGAGGTGTATTCATGCGCTGTAGTCTCTAAATTTAGGTTGACTGGTAGAGAGTGCTGAAAACCACTAAGTTTGTCAATTCTAGGTACTCACCAGTAAAGTAAATAAAGTTTAAATGAATAACAAAAATAATAATTGATTGATTGATGATATTGAATCAATTTGAATGAGTTAATTAGTAATGCATTTGAAATATTAATTATACAGTTAATTTCGTATTCGATATCCAATATCACATTCATTAATTAGGTTTGTAATAAAACAAATTGGTTATCAAAACATTCACGTTATATATATTCATTAAAGCAACTTATATAAATCACATTGGATAACATACACTGTAAACATACCTACATTTTAATCCAACTTAGTTTATTTTAAAATAAAATCTAACCTATTATTACAAAACTAATTACAAAACTTTGCAAGTTCTTAACTTGACACTTAAAAGCTTGTCGCCATCTTGAAACTACCTATATTGTTAAGTTATCAATCTATTTACTATAATACACATTTTAAATCTAACCCTATCTTTGATAGTTCGATGTTTAACTAACTTTGACTAAGATGCGAATTAAACACTACTCCATAATCTATATACATCGGTGAAAATTTATCGTCAGTATCCATATTTGGGCTCAAAACATAGACAGTGCGAGAAATTTTCGCTTTTTATTTACATAATTTACATTACATTCGTAAGCAAGCAAAAATTACTCATAATGTTATTTACATAAGGTTTTTATTCATTTATAGGTACTAGCAGCAAGATTAGGAGCTTCGATATATTTTAACTCCTAATGTTATGTACATAAGGTTTTTAATTACTAACATCAGTGAGTTAGATCTACATGACGTATCAGACGGTGATCGCTTCGTCCGTAACAGAAACGTGTGGATAGCTACGTATCTTATTATAAACAGATAAGGTCTTTACTACACTTTACATAGAGTTCTTGTTTCAATGACAATATTACAAACCGTTATCATGCTCATTAGCTTTAATTACGACTTTACAACGTATGTTTTAATCTTTTCAAAAATAAAATAAATGTATGGTGTTTCTATCATATTACAGAAAACAGTTATAGGTAACTTTTAAGAAATTCATAATCACCACGCAACTTTAAGATTCACACAGGTCGGTTTGTCGATATTATGCGATAATAATAATGCGACAAGAATTGAATTCTAATAAACAGAAATATATTTTAATGTATTAATGGTATTTTTTATCTTAACAAGATATTCAAGCTATTTCTACATTTTTCTCGACAGCTTTTAATATTAAATAAATTCATAATATGTTTTACTACTATATACATAAAGTCCAAATTCCAGTAGCAGCACGCGCGATAGAATACGTCTTTACTCTTCAAACACAAAATAAAGTGCAGATGGACCATACCATACGAGCCGCGTTAAATGTCACGCATATAATTTACTCCATAAACTCTACATGTCACATACTTTAGTGTAGTTAAGTTAAATAAATTAACAATGGCTATAAGAACATACAGTTTGACGTTAAAACAATATTGCTTTTACTATACTCACTCTATGATGGCACTTATGACATCTTACAATAGTGCTACAAAGAGACTGCCGACAAAGTATTAAGCAAATGAGAGTCGTAGTAACTAATAATAAAAATATTATTGGTTGAGGTTTAATTAAATTTGTTATTTGATTAACACCTAATATACACAAATCTGAGATATCCACATTACAATCATTGTCACATAAAATATTATTTTACACTTTTCTTTAATTAATTTATTCCTAAATTGTCACATTAATATTTAAGTCTAATTTAACTTTAGTCCATAAATTGTGACTACGGTAAGAACACAATATTACACTCTGGCTTGAACATAAATTACTAGAAATGTTACTTGGCATTTAGCAGTAAAATACTTGCGACACATTTACGTATGCAAACGTCATAAGTGTCATCTTAAAATGACTCGACTTTAAGTTGGAATGATCACTTTAAAACATAACTTTGATCTAAGATAAACGAATTTCAATTTGATTTTTTTCGCGTTTAGTATGGAGTGGGCCATCTACGTGCTATTTATTCTGTGGTTTAGACGATTGTCGCTTGGTCGTTTTGAGCGCGCGTGCGACTGCGGACCGAGTCTCAGACGATGTCGTGGCAGGAGTTACCGTTGCCCGTACGTGTCGTCTTTGTTGGCTGCGGTCGTCCCGACATACCGTCGTTGTATGGCGGCGGGCAGTACATCACCTGTTAAGGAAAAAATGTGATCACTTATTTAGTTAGTAAGAAAACCAACCAATCATACACCAATAATACATTTTATCAAGTTAATATCTGAATTTGAGATAAATGTAGATTCAGTTACAGGCTGCCAGTACTTGAAAAAGGGGTGTTTATAATAAATTTCTCTAAACAAGAAAAGACCTCCTTTTAAAGAAAACCCTTTTTTCCTTTTCATGTAAACGCAGTGTAGATTTACGTGCAATTTCGTATGTGTTATTTAGGAAATATTTACATACATACAACTTCTTGTCTCGTAACTCTATAACCTTGTAACCAATATACTATACTCATAGTAAACCACTTCTATTCTATGACCTTTAAATCTCATACAAGTCTAAAGAACATTATTAAATTGATTACTAAAGCTTTTAAAATTAGGGACACCCAAAACATTCGAATATCCAGACATCAAATTACAATTATTAAGGGTCTAATAAACCTGTTCGGTTCGCGTTAGCGGTTTTAAAAGCGTTACATTTACAACGGTCGTAATTGAATACGTCGGGCGTGTTAAGGCGCTCTTACACGGGTTCGTGTTATTCGCAATAATGAGGTACGAACACTGACGATGGGAGAAGCGACAGAATTTGAACATGTAATTCACTGACAATTATGTAATTTTGTGCTAACGAATAAGATATTGTATTGTACTTCATATATAAATTGTTTAACGTTAACCTATTGTTGTTCATTAATGTATCACAAAATGATTATTTTAATCGTCTTTGCGCTACGAATTACAGAATCATGCGAGAATCAGAACCCGCAACGGTTCTAACCCCGAAAAAGCCAAATGTTTTTGTGATGAGAACTACCATTTTGGATGTTATAGATATACTTATATTTAAGTATGTTTATCCGTTATCTAGACGCTTAAGTACAAGCTTTGCTTAGTTTAAGGCTAGAGAATTGGTGTGATTGTTGGAAAAAAATATTATTGTAAATTAAATGAGTTAGCCGCCAGCGTCGGTTTGATTTTATAATGTTAGTTGTACAGAGAATAGCTTGTCATCCTACCACAAAGTCTAATTTTTTCAATTAATATTGATCTCTACATGTTGCACTTAAACTTCAAAATCGTTTTAATGACGTTTAACTTTTTGGGTAGGTTAGGTTAGGACTTGCCGTTGTCTGTACTTTATACTTTTTTTTATACATTAAGTATTATATAGTTAATAGCATACAGTTTTTGTATTATCTTTGTAATTGTTGTCAAATGTGTTTGGATTTTATAAGTGTATTTTTTCGGAATAATATAACGGCATTGTTTTAAGCGCGTATGAAATTGACGTCATTTGCATGTCAATCTATATCATACGATAATTTAACAGTTTTGTCTGCCTTTGAAGCCAAAATCAAGCCAAAAACGGCCTTATTTAGCAACAGATCAGACTTGGACATAGGGTTTTAATGAGACATGCTACGCGCACGTAAAGCTTGGTGGACCTGTGTAGGCTAAAGGTTAAATTCTTACCACACGTCTCCTTTTGTTATTGGACAAAAACTTTGGGGCGGGCGTGTCAGAGCGGCGTATTGAGTTTGTATACCATGCACGCGTATTATCACCGTCACCTTTATGTCGATCATTATGACACGCATCAGTGATACGGATACGATGATTGAATCGGGAAAATGATACATACTTATGTGTTCCAAGCTTTAAATGTGTTTCGTTTTATCTCATCAGAATTATCTGCGAAAATAACACACACTTTACCTAACAACATTCCTCATAACTTGTCTGACTCAACAGAGGTCAAAGGTCGAAAAGATCTAGAAATTCAATCACAAACAAATATAACTAAGGGTTCTCGAGTTGAGGGGTCACTCAAGTTAGCCAAAACTAAGTTAACTTTGATAGCTTTTTAGATACAAACGATATTTCATAGATTTAATGTAACCTTTAGCTATAAGCTTATCAAAATATTAGAGGGCATACTGCTAAATACATTTAGGTATAATGTAAGCAAATATAGTAACATAAATTTATTACTGTTATCTGGTTTTTGCAAGGTAAATATAAATGTAATTTTAAATTTCTTTCAACTATCATCATTATCATAATCAGCCCACGTCAGGCCACTGCTGGCCATAGACCTGTCCCAATGCACGCCACAAGCTCGATCCTCGATTAATTCATTTTATCCACTTCTAATGGCTATACTATTATAGATTTCATGAATGACAAATTATTATAATTATAATTAATTTCACTGTATCTACGTACTCTGTTTGACTCTACATTAATTTATTTTAATCAATTGTATGATTTAAATTTGTCATTTCCATATCAACATTTTTGACATGTTTATGCTATTAATATGTATTAGAAAAAAATTGTACACTGCCTCGGTACGGCATGTTGAAACCAAGTTTGACCTATCACCTGTTTACCATGTACACATGTCCGAACAAATAAATGATAATTTATTTTATTTATCCACTCAAGAACTCGAGACTAGACGTGTTCTCGGTTATCGGTTTTACGATATTGTTGCAAATGTTTATCGTTCTAATCAAATATGACCAGCCAATACAGTAAACTGTAATACATGTTATTAGCTACTAAGTCTGATAAACAACAACTATAAGGATGATTTTTAGTGAGTAGCGAAGTTAATTATAGGTATTTTTAGGAGTAATTTTGTTAGTAATTTAAGATTTCACACATAGACGCTGCTGTCCGTCTCGTGCTACAAGAATTTTCCGCCTTTCACGACACGCCTTCTATTTAGCGGTTAGGAAGTGTACTCTTTACGGTCGTCCGTATACGGCACATTGGATAGGGTATGAGAGAATAATTTATATTTGGTAAAAGTCCTTTATATATCACCTTCATGGTAAAAGGTTAAATTACCAGTCACCTTGTATAAACGCAGTGTGTTGAGTTGTAGCAATCCATGTACATCATCATCATCATCATCATTTCAGCTATAGAACGACCACTGCTGAACGTAAGCCTCCCCCATTAACTTCCAGATTAACCAGTTAGAAGTGGCCTGCATCCAGCGGTTTACTAGTTTACAAGCTATACCAGGTCGTCTGTCTATCCGCGGTTTAGCTCAGACTCTTTGTACTAGAAACTCGTATTTTCGCAATGTACTTGAGCCAACTAAGTAGTAAAATAAAATCTATAAAAAACATTTTTTTGCCAACGTACGGTGGGTTTGATTCTTTTTTCTCGTCAACCCCATAGTGTGGGGTATCGTTGGGTGGGTTGTGTAAAATTTTGCAAATTTTCAGCAGCAATACTTAATAATATGCAATATGCAGTTTGGCCTCAAGTAGGTAGTTCATTTGTTAATATAACATTTTGTAAAGGTAGATTTAATTCTATGTGGCATTTGTTTATCTGCCAGCCGGCCATTAATTGGGCTTCATTGTGAATCTAATCTAATGAATGTTCAGTCTTCTTTCTATATAAATGTAATTAGCCCCAACGTAATCAGTAAAGTATCTCACAAATCAGAACAATTGCGATCGCATCGCTACCAGCCCGGCCGTACATAACCAAGCTTCCCAAAACCCACCGGCGCGTGAGTACAAGATTACAAAGACGTATGCTTCGTCCCTTAGACTGATTTTGTGCCAGTCCTATTTCAAAGCGAAATTAATTCTAATGAGATTGAAAATTATTTCGGAGAATCATAATGTATTCAGATGTTGTAATAGCAACTTTTGTGAAATTGCGAACCATTACCGTGTATTGTGTGTGACCGATGGGGAAACCTAATCAGGTAAGTACAGTCCACGGGCCACAAAATACTACGAATGTCAGATTTCCTCAATAATTTCGAGATTTGACGTTTTTAGTAGGTTTATGAGCCGTTTTACATAATAATTTTACTCTCCGTGTTTATTTTCTACCTGAAGGCTGTCTAGAAGAGATTGCTTTTAGTAAAAAAAATACTACCTACATTTTTCTTCTTTCTATACAAATCAGTCTGGAACTACTATTTATGGTGAACACGACACATTTTTAAATATCTTATTTTGTTTATTTACAATAGAAACAGAATTTGGGCCAGAACACTGCCCTGTGGCACACCAAACCCACTGTGTCTATAACCAAATGAATGAAGAATAAGATACTATATAGATTTTTAATAGTTGTATTGTTGTACAATACAACTATTAAAAAGTATCTATATATCTAAAGAGTATCTATCTTTATTACACGATACAGGTCAGATACTCAGGTAATGATAATTTGTGAAGGTGAGGATAATATCGTACACTGCACCAAAATAACCGATGCGGGTGCAGCGCTGTTTCTATAAGGAGTTTACCTACTGTTTTTTGCCTAATGTATCATGATTCTCACTATAAAGCCGTCGGTCATGGGTTCAAATCAAATGTTTGTGAGATTACTAACATTTGTATCTACATGTCATTAAGATTTATAAATGTCTATTCGTTACCTATCTGCCATAAGTAGAAGCTTTATTTAATTTAGTATAATTATTTGGTGTGATTGTTGGAAGAATGTTAATTATAAGATTGAAGTTCGAATTAACTGAAATGCTAAAGATACTTCTTTGATACAATTTTCAGAATGTCAAGAATGAAGTTAACGCCAATGATAGTAATAAAATACCGAAATATGTTTTAATTTAAGCAAAACCAGTGACAATAATATTTGAAATGACTGAAAAATCGTAAATTCAAAATTTTAGATATTATTCGAACATTTCAGACTTGCAATAGCAAATTACAACGATATAAGTTCCTACTTCTCAGCTAGTAATCTAAAAAATAACTCTGAAGAAGCAAATTACGTTTTTATGTAAAAACCAAGTATGACTTTGTCGGCAATGTAAGCAATAAAGAGTAAATATCTCTCTATGTCACCGGAATGAGCCTACTGCCTTCACATGTATTGTAATTACAAGTACGTTTCACTTCTCATTTCATTCGAAGCACAATGGTTCGGATCTATTGAAAAAATGAGTATTTTTGGACTGAAAAAATCTTCCAACGTCATCACGTCGTCATCATGCTTTCAATCATAATTTATATACAAAACTTCAGTGTGAGATCAAAGAGGTTTATTCTTAGCGGTAAAAGGGATCGCGTTTATTTGTGATTCGGTGTTAAGCTTATGTTATAAGAACTTGACATTTAAAACATTTCTGAAAGTTTAAAGAATACAGAAGCGCTAGAGTTATATCTGGAGTTGTAAGGGTACTAGTAATAAGAGTTCGTTACCATTGAAGCAGAAACAAGAGTAAAGTCAGTTAGTATTGCAAGTGAATAGTGCATCGACACTATAGTAACCTTGATAAATCTATACTTTATAATATTATAAATGCGGAAGTAACTCTGTCTATCTATGTGTTACGCAATCACGTCTAAACTACTGAACCAATTTAAATGAAATTTAGTACAGAGATAGTCTAGAGCCTAAAAAGGACATAGGCTTTTTAATGCGAAAAAAGGGATGCAAGGGGTTGAAATAGGGGATAAAATATTTGTATGGAAATTACGTCATTTTTAAAGCTAGAAGCCTGATATTTATTTGCTAGGTTTTTGATTGGATATATATACGAGATACAAGATTTGTAAAAATTGTACCCTAAAGGCGGTAAACATAGGGAATTAAAGTTTTTCTGTGATGACGTCGGCAAAAAAGCTTACGGCCCAGTTAAAAAAAATATAGAAGAAAATACAGATAATTATGGAGTCATTACATGTACGATGTCCCACAAAAGAGCAATCGCAGCACAAGATCACACAAGGAAAGATATCAAAAGGCAACCAGGGTATCATGGGAGGGATGGCAGTACTTTTAGCTGGTTACTTTAGACATACCCTAATTGGTTATTACTAGGGGTACGCCGGCAGATAAAATAAATGCCTGTTTGGTAGCATCTGTATTATGGGTACACGTAGAAAAGATTTGTCTCACTATAAATATGCGAGTATAACTTCACAATGATTTTTATGGACGGACCTATCGCTGTGTGCCTTTGAGGAAGACATTCGTCAGCTTAACCCGGGTAGTTGTGGCGTGCGCTGAAGGCGCACAGCCTAGGTCCACCCCGCTAGCGGTCGCCGCGACCCGGCCGAGTGTGAGGCTTTCAGACTCGTACGTGTCGAGCCCCATACTAGCAGGCGTGATCGGGCCAATGTGGAGTGCAAAAGGCACCCTACCAAGCGGCGAACCCGCTAGTGGTGGCGCCGACGGGACCGGAACTGCCGAAACAGGCCTGACCGCTGCCGGGCTCCTTTCTAGCGGGCCCGATCTGGGGGTGAGTCGGACTCTGGCCTCAAGGGCGCCTCTATAGGCTCGGACCTGGGCTTGGGCCGTCGTCCGTAGGGTGGGCAGGGGAAAAACGGCCAGGCACATGTCTGTGTCGGCCGAAATGAAAGACGGGACCTCGCACCCTTCGGCGGGTGCGGTGATGCGAACTACGATGTTGTGCAGTACTTGAAGTGCTTAAGGCGGTGTTGGCTGTTGTTCTACAGTACGCGGTGTAGGAATCGTCAGGGTCGTCCAGGGTGTTATCGAATATATACCTCACAGTCTGTAGACAATGTTATGGACACTGAACTAGTCACATCATACCCTATAGAGTTTCTCAATTCTTTAGAAATATTAGGAGCGCCTTCACATAATTTGAGGCTGAAAATTGGTGTTCCAGTCCTATTACTGAGAAATCTAGACGCACCAAGGCTATGTAATGGTACGCGGCTACAAATTACACATCTAGGACACAACATAATAAAAGCTATAATCATGACTGGAATGACAAAAGGAGAAAATGTTTTAATTCCCCGTATTCCAATAATTCCGACTGATTGGCTATTTCAGTGCAGTTTCCCCTGAAAGCAACATTTGCAATTACAATAGATAAAGTTCAAGGACAGACGCAAATTGCAGGTGTTCATTTAGAAAAAAAATGTGTTTCCTATGGGCAACTCTGTATAGCATTCTCCCGTGTAGAAAAACCGCAAAATCTTTGTTTTGGCAAAAGATGTGAAAACTAAAAACGTCGTGCATAAAAATCTACTTGAATAAGCTATTTGCAGTAAACTACTGTAAATAGCTTATTTTAATGTATGTGTTTGTTTTATTTGCAAAAAAATTAGCATAAAAATTTAAAATGCGGATGAAGTCGCGGGCACAGCTAGTATTCTATGATATGAAGAGTTTATCTTAATTGCTTTTAAACTTCCGCGTTTTATCTTTTCAATAAAAGCAGCACATAACAGTACTATATCTATTTATATAAAAATGAATCCCTATTTCTCTTGGTCATCGCATCACGCGTGTACGGATGGAACAATTTTGGTAATTCTTTTTTTGTTGTGTTAATTATGGTTATTGTGTTAAAAATAGTGTCGTGTGGGGACGGCCGTAAAGAATACACTTCCCCACCGCCAACAGGAGGCGAGAGTAAGAGGCGACTAATTCCTGTAGTACGGGACGGGCAGCAGCGTCTTCGTGCGAAATCTTATTAAAAACTGCGCTCGCCAACCCGCCTGCCAAGCGTGGCGAGTATTGGCCCCCTGATGATAAATCATTAGGGGAGGCCTTTGTTCAGCAGTGGACGTCCTATGGCTGAAATGATGATGATGATGTGTTAATTAGAGTCAGAAGAAGGTTCTTATGAATGAAAAAATTAAGAAAGTTGCGTAGATTTTTTTTTATGAATAAACTAAACACGCGCAGGCAACCGCTAGTTATCAATACAATTAACCAAGGTTATAGTTTCTACCCACTCATAAACGCGTGCACTTATGTATCCGTGATAATTACGCCCGTTTCTAGCAACTCATATCATGAAGAACATAAATGTACATTAATTTATTGTATTTTTTAGTTAAATTTTTAATTCAGTAAAAATTAAAAATCAAATAATACAAAAATAAACTAACTAAAAACTACCTACTCAAAAATAAAAGCGTGTCCATGAGGCAAAAAAGCAAGAGTGCTAGCAGTATTTTCACGCTAAATGGCCAAACTAAGTCTTTAAGCGAAGAAGCAGCCAGCATTTTTATTTTCTGAAATCGAAATTAATTTTGGAGCTATTTTTCCGAAAGGTAATTTTGCACTCGGTCCCCACGGTCCAAAAGTCTTAACGCTAAATGGCGCAAACACGTAATCACTTGCAAGTGACTCGTGTTTGCGCTGCTTGGCATTTTCTGCGGACTCCGTAAATTTAATAGTGTGATGCTAATTTAAAAACCGGCCAAATGCGAGTAAGACTCGCGCTACGATGGTTCCGTGCAAACTCTTAGGTATTACGAGTCAATAGTTTGACAATCACGGGGATCTTCATTTTTATTGTGATGTACAGACAACAGCACATCAACCTACCACAAAACGTCAAATTTTCTCAAATGATATTGATCTCTAAGTGCCGGACATAAGGTTGAAAATCAATTGAGGGACGTTTAACTTTTTGGGTAGTTTTCAAATTTATCCCTTCATTTGTGCTGTAAAAGATTGATTCTAGCAAAATTTTATAATACCAGATCAAAGGGAAATACCCTATAGGTTTTGCTAATGTCAAAAAATGTGGCGTGAACGAGCATATTTGCAAAAATAATTTGTTTTACTGCATATTTTATTCGAAATCTGTAAATTCAAGTTAAAATATAAGTCAGCCATTATTTTGCAGTTATTATGACTTTTCGAGTAGGTACCCTTAATGCTCTATCTCGATAATCTACGCTGTATTATAATTCTATTGTGTGAATAGTAACATAAACAATTTTGCGTTTGTTAGTTACTTTCGCGTGAGCGTTTGTTCTAAGTTTAATTAAATTTTGCGGTTTGGTACGAGTCGTAATTCATGTAGAAACACTAGCGTTTGGCATAATTGTCTTCACAAAAGAAGTTTATACACTGTTGAGGTACTCTTTGTGCATAATTTACATAGTTTATTCTTGAAAATAGGCCATTAATATCACTTTTTTCATGTTATTTTTAACTTTTACAAGCCTCACTTGTTACTAACTTACTAACGATGTAATCAAATCTTAGAGTAGTTTTAACCTTTTTGGGGATAGAGGGACAGGGTGTTAAGTTCCTCATCAACCATTGAAAAGGGAGGATCCTCCTACCAGACGGGTGCTGTGTCTGTTGTACTGCCCGACGGTTGTTTGTCGGGTTCTTGTATATATGGTTCAATCGCTCCGATAACTTTAATATCATGATGTAGGATACGTCAGTTTTATATGTAGCGAGATAGATGTCGCTACACCTTCTTCTAACTGACGTTTTAATTTAAAACTTTGTAAATATGCGACATTTGGATGACATTACAATAATTTTACTTCATCGTGCTAATCTGTTGATGGAGTCAGAAAGTGTATAGTGATAATCTTAACTGCCTAATCTTAACAGTATTTGAACTTAAATTACATGTTAAGATGATTTTAAAACAAAAGGGTTGTTACACCGTTAGTGATTATATAAAATGATAAAAATGTGTGGATTTAAAACTGCTTAGCTCGCATCAAAACTTGTAAAAATATTAATTACTAGACCCAGCAAACTTCGTACCGCCAATAAAAGTCGAACTGAACGCATCCTGTTTGACATGTACGAACAGTTTGTATGGTGAAAAATTGTGGTTTTTACTACTTTCCTTGCAATTTCATTATATTATCTCACCTTTCTCTCCACCTTCTCACCAAATATTTTAAGATCAAAATTAGCAAAATCAGTTCAGCCATTCTCGAGTTTTAGCGTGACAAACGAACAGCAATTCATATATAGATAGATAGATGATAGATGTATAAAAGAAGCTGACAACAGTGACCGAATTTCTTGCGCTGCTTCTTCTCGGCACTAGCCCACAATTTGTCCCGAAGCAGTGGTAGGCAGAAAAAAAAAATTGGGACGTATAAAAGTGCTTTTAATGGCCTATTTGCAAAAATAAATGATTTTGATTTTGAAGGACTTCTAGTAAAAGCTCATTTGATTTGTTTTGAGTTTAAAGTCCAACACTAAAAGTGTCGTTTATAGTTTTTAAACTATGACTTCAAGTATTTTTACGTTACCAATAGTTCGGAAAAATTGTGGACAAAAAAAACTTTGATTCCCTGTACTACATAGCCGACTAGCCGACGTCACTTTGTATGGACAAGTAATTTCTTTTTTTAGTTGATGTTTGTCTCATAGAAAAAAAATTTTTTGGAACGAACATATCCACGTCCCATATTGAGACTGACTAGATTTTCACCCTGTATAATATTACTAGCGTCTACCCGAGACTTCGTCTGCGTAAACTTCAAAATTAAACCAAAGGGAAATTAATGAATCATCCTACAAGAAAAGTGAAGACTATAGATCATTATGGAGGTTTCACGATCTTTTCCATCTCAAAGAAGTGGTATATTACTATCGTCTCGTCTTGTGACGGGTGTAAATCCAACATTAAGATATGATACCAAGGAATGATTGGAAGCTGTGCTAAGAATGGGATTGATGCTGAGAGGTCGAGGTAAGGTAAAGGAAACGACCAGTTTGAGTGACTGTGTGTGAAAAATACGCTAACCTAGGTCATTTGCATTAACGTCGACTTGCAATAATTATTATCTATATGAAATTGAAATATTCTTGTACGTGTAATAAAGAATAAAAAAAGGATGCTCCATGCAAATGTGCTAGTTTCCTAAAAAAATCTAATTAGTCCGTCAGTTGGATTAACAAAAAAAATTGGACACGTATTTTTTCTTTTCTTAATCAAACAAAAAATAACGTAACGTCCCGCTTTGCGACACTTTTTAGCAAGGCGTGACGTCACGCCAAACCAAACTCATTCCCAAACTTTGATGCGCTTTATCTTCTTCATTTTTTGTTTAATTGACATAGGACAAAATATTGGTCCAATAATTTTGATAATCTAATTAACGGACTAAATAGAATAATATTTTTTGACCCAGGAAACTAGCCTATTATTTGTTGCTCCAAGTGACAAAAGCAAATTGTGTGATAGGTGACAACAATGATGATGGTGATTCTTACCTTCCTAAAGGCGACCCTGAAGTTTTCTGACAGGAAAGCGTAGAGCACGGGATTGACGCAGCTGTTCATGTACGCCAGTACGTGTGACACGATCTGCGCCGTGACCGTGAAGTACGTGATATTATACGCATCCAATGCCTTCACTAGCAGGATTATCTGGAAAAGAAAAATATAGTTTAATTTCTGGTTCCAGACAGCCTAAAGCCGATTTATGTGATGATTTGAGGGGGAGGCATATATAGAAAGGTATATTTCTAGATTTCTAGAGGCAGATGATGACGATGATTATGATAATATTTTTTATTAAAAATATAGTATAATTATAGCCATTTTATTTTACTTAGAGCGTTTTTGGTATCCATAACAGTTAGGAGAAACGTCTAGAAGGACAATCGCAAATGTATTGCCATGACTACATAGAAATAAGAGCAGGAAGTAAATGGGTTGAACGCCCCCAGGATTGTAAGACATGGTAAACAATCTTAATGCATTATGTAGACTTATAACTGAAGAAGTAGAAGAAAACTGGGAAGAAGACGATGAAACTGAAAATAATCATTATATTTTTTTTGTTTCAAGATTTTTTTTGTGTTTTCAGATGTTTGATGCAATTTTAACGTTAATGCCCAATCTGTATCAATCTAATTCCTTTGGTCAATCTCTAGCGAATCTAGTCAGATTCTGTAAATCTACTCGTATTGTTCATACAATATATGGCTTTAAAACTTATTTGGTCTTATTATGTCAATAATCCTACCTAGTTGAAATCGGTACATATTACACCGTGGCGTTATAATTCTGTTTATTTCTTGTGTTGAACTCAACAAAGACGCTGTACAAGGTGTCCAAAAATTATCGGTAGCAAATTAGGGAATCCGTTAAAAACTCTCGATCCTTAACCTATTTATTTATTTCAGGAAGATTTACAGTTTCAATAATACAGTAAACTAGAACAATATACTGATGAGATATGATAGATGATGATTCTATTGATGAGAAGACACGATAGCGAAACTTTTTATTATATCTGCCTAGAAGCCGGTTTCTTGCAAGAGTTAGGGCTTGACCGAGTGATAACTTTGACCTTGTAAAAATGTAGGCACACTTGAGAATATAACATTCTACGCTGTATACACTCCACATGGTCGGTTCGTATGCCACGAGGCATTGAATCGGTAGTCTCTCATTCTGAGGAAAACCGTTTGAGAAAATTCATTCAAATAACACTGTGTAACACTGAAGCCATGGTAAAGAATAATATGGTTTCCATACCCTTACGAAGGTCTGATTCATCATCATCATCATTTCAGCCATAGGACGTCCACTGCTGAACATAGGCCTCCCCCAGTGACTTCCAGATTAGCCGGTTGGAAGCGGCCCGCATCCAGCGGCTTCCTGCAACCTTTACCAGGTCGTCTGTTCACCTTGTAGATGGACATCCTCCGCTGCGCTTGCCGGTACGTGGCCTTCATTTTAGAACCTTTCTGCCCCATCGGCCGTCAGATTAAGACAACACAACTTGTAATGCCTCTCAAAGTAAGGAACCAACATCCTTATGACAGACAATGAATTTTGTCAGGCAGGATCTCGCAGTGCACTTTGATCCAAACCAATTTTAATTAAATTCAATTCGATATAATTATATTCATTTGCATCACTTTTCTGAACTGACTAGAACCGCGAAACGAAACCGGGACCTTAATTACGTTTAAAGCAATTCGCTTCTACACCCCGATCTAAATAAGATCTTATATTTTATCTTGGTTACACAAAATAGTAAAAGCAATCAGATCCATCTTATTCGATGTATCTAACGTCTTGACAGGCTTGTATAGAGTCAAGATACTTTGTCACAACAGTCACAATCTTGTTAAAAACAACAAAGTTTTTTAGACAGTCTAAACAATAAAATAGTGTGCCTGTTTCTTGTAATTTTCTTCTTCCGTAATAATTTCGGCAGAAACCCTTAAAACTTATCGAATGGTAACTTAATATTTTGTTTCAAAACCCGAGTAAACATCCTTCTGAAGTGAGCAAAAAAATTCCAATTAAGTCAAACGAAATGATTCAAGCCCTCTCGTTTATTCGATAGATTAAATCGAAATCCTAATCCAGCCTGTTAATGGTAGTTAATTAATTATTACAAGCGTTTCCGCCGGTCAAAAGGATAAAGCGAATTAATAATTGACTAAGGAAATACTTTCCTTGATTGCGTAGATGGTGGCTCAATTCAAGAGCAACGGAAGAAACGTAATAAAATTACCCTGAAATTACTATTTATCCGAATGATACTCTCCTTACTCATTATATTAAATATTCAATAATTTATATCAAAGACTTTTTGAATGACAAAAATAACTAACTATTTATTTTTTTCCAATTTTAATATTTGTAGTTTTAACCAATTAAATCTAGTAATTTATAAAATTAACCAATTTAACCTCATAATTATTTTACACGCGACAAAATGTGCTAACGTTTTTATAAAATGTAATACGTCACGATCATTTTGTGAATACTAGGTGACCATATTTAACACGGGTTATCTTTAGTTCTGATGGAATCATTCTAATTTTTTAACAGAAATAAGATTAAGTGTACCGTAGTTAGGACCGGGTCTTAGTACCAAGATTGTTTGAAGAATAAAGGCAAGTGCAATAAGGAAGGATTTTGCAAATATGCACCCTCAAACGGTTGCAACAGGAATTACAATTTTGAATGGGAAATTCAACATTTAGGCCTGAAAGTCCTTCTATAAATGGCAATAGCAAGTTAAAATGCCTTCACTAACAAATACATTTAACTTGAAGTTAATCCAGCACATTAAACTTCCTTTGAGTCTATTGTTTGTCTAAAGAAATTCGCTACGCTTTGTTAAGCGCCCACCGCTACGCCCTCCAAAGAGAAACAGCTTGCGGAATAATACATTATTTAGATAACACATTTATCGTGTTGAGTGTAATGTATATTGTGGGTTCATGTAATAAGTGCGCCGTGACGTACGTCTTCGTATTGTGTGTCTATAAGCGCGTGTACAGTTCTGGAAAATGTACTTGCGTACGTGGTAATTTTTTTAATAGGCGAAGCGCCTTTAGTTGTCCCAAGTCCTAATCTCCAAATGTTACGATCTCTAACTTGTCACGCTAACAGCATTCTCAGGAGCTGTTGAACGATTTTTGGCACAAGTGGCAGAAGGAATATCTATCTAGACTCTAGCAAAGACCTGAGTTTAAAGAGAAAAAAAGAATTTAATGTCGGTCATATAGTACTTATTAGAAATGAACGTTTACCACCAGGAAAATAGGCCTTAAGCAGGATTGTAGATAAACATCCAGCGGCAGATGGAATCTGCAGAGATTACAGTGCTAAAAGTGGCGACACTATCACTATAAGACCTGTTACAAAATTATGTAATTTACCTATTGATATTGCTACTTATTAGTATGATCAAGATTCTTATGGTTATGGGTGCATAATTGACTAGAAATTAATTTGTTACATCAGAACAATAAGCTTGTAACTTGTAAATCATCAAAAGTTATCAATTCTTACATTATGTTATGTTGTTTCATTGTGTATAAATACACTAGCTAGATTCATTTGATAATGATATTTATATTGTTTAGGTAGAACTTAGCTACACCGTCTTTACTGATGTAATCATTTATTAAATATATGATAATAATATCATAAAAGGACTAATAGTCCTTTGGTGGGCAGCATGTTGGGTTAAAAATGTAAATTGATTTTTAGTTGCAAATAAAGTTTTATAGCAGACACACGTCTTTCATTCTAGTAAAAGTTAGCTTAGCAAATTTGAACCTTAATTACATTTAAAAAACAACCGGCATAGTAAGAGTATCGCACACAAAGAGTTCCGTGCCACCGTACAATATCTAACAATCATCATCATCATCATTTCAGCCATAGGAAGTCCGATGTTCAACGATCCACGTCCTCCCCTAGTGACTTCCAGATTGGCCGGAGAATTTCAGGTTAGAAGCGGCCTGCATTCAGGAGCTTCCTGCAACTTTTACCAGGTTACCCGTCCACCTTGTAAGTGGACGCCTTCTGTTGCGCTTATCTGTACGTGGCTCCATTCTATGGCGTCACATACACAGAAGGCACGAGCGGAACGGCGACAGATCGGGTCGGGAGTACGGCGGGTCTATTAACATTTACGTTTATATGGGCGCCCACAGTCTGTACGTAAACTGGTAAATCAAAATCATTAAGACAAATTTGTGTCTAATACAATAAAGTCATTGAATAGTTAGATACTTAATAAGGTAAAGGTGCCACTGTAATTGGACTTGAGCGTCGTCGCTTCCTCGCGTCGTCCCTTCTTGGTTGGGTCAATGTAGAAAACGATTTTTTTATTATTGTCTTGAGTCTTGGCGTTGTGGTACTCTTAGGATCAGGCTAATATATGTAAATTTAAGTTAAATTAGGGACTGAATTTGGTGCTTCAATACAACAAAAAAATTTTTGGAACAATCATCGAATCCGCTTTTTTTTGCCGTTTCCACACAGACTGATGTCAGGTTTAGAATAGAAAAGTTTTTTTTGCGATTTCAATGTTGGTTTCTAATAAAAAGTTTCTGTAATTAAGCAGTGGAATCACCCCCTATAAGGTTTGCGTTAATTCATTAACACCTTATATATAAAAATAAATTAAAAAAAACACCTATAATACTTATTTAATTGCCAACTAAATGAGCACCATTTTTGGTGTCCAACGTTTAATGGTAAAACAAAAACATAAAAACTAACGCCTGGCTCCAACTTCAAAAATAACTGTATTAAAAGCATATTGTATACCATTACAATATGCTTTTAATTTTTGCGTGTTGTTGTTAGATAGGTCGTTTAAATATATTGTGGGTACAAACACCATTTTCCGATTTAGGGATCCGTTTGCGTATTATAATAAAATAAATAAATAATAAATTGTTTTTTTACAATAACACCAATCATCTAGCCCCAAAGCTTGTACTATGTCGACTAGATAACGGATAAAAATACCTACTTAAATACTTTAAGTCATGAGTTAGGTGCAAATTCTCATCCTCATTACACAAACATGTGCCTCTTGCGGGATTCAAACCCGCAATCACTGGCTTTGTAGTCTGGATGGCGAACTACAAAGCCAGCAAAATAATATTAAGCTTGAAAGTGTTTTTTTTTGTTATTTCAAGCTATAGGGGTGGGGGGTCCACCCCCCCATAACCAGCTAAATTGGTTACATTAAATATGAAAAAATAACGACATTAGGATACATTATAACGAAGTTAAAAGAAAAAATAGCTGGGCATACTTTACAAGTTACCAACTTAACGTGTGAAATTTAATTAAACAAGAAAATAACTTAGTTTTTAATAATATAAAACAGGTAGCAAATACCGCATATTGTGACAGTAAACTTCGGAACTTAATTGCGCTCGGCCCGACACGCACTTGGTCGGTTTACTGGGCTAGTAGATCATAATACAACTTATGTCCGCTTAATCCATTGTCCGGGCTTTGTAAACAGCGAGATTACCCAGCGTATAGTATGAATAATGAACGAGTTGAAGCCTCTAAGCCCAGTCGGACTCCATTGCTTGGTTAAAACTCTCCCACCAAGGCTATGACCACAAATGCTGGGGCATTTATTGTTGAAGCTATCTGGTCAAGTGTGAAAACTAGGTCATTAGAAAGAAGCAGCATTATCAATAATAACTGGTGATCTTAGGACCTATTGCTTTTGTAGTAAACACTATTTGTATATAACTCTCATTTAAGTCTGCACGAAATTTCGCGATAAGTTGCGGTAATAAAAAAAAAAAGATTTGTTTTATATCGATTTCAAAGAGCTATGCTTCATTTGCATTTCATTATAGGTCCAGGCCAACAATAAAACCGACTTCAATACACTTTGAAGTCGGTTTTACTTTTTTAATAAAATTTACTTATTTCATCTATTTTTAGTGATAAATCCTAATCTAACTGCTGAACACCGATTTCATCCTCTTTTTTTCACCTTTTTAGGGGTAAAATTTTTTAAATTTTTACTATAGTATCTTTGAAGTATTTGCTATTCAATAAAAAAAAAACAAAATCGGTTTACATTTGTCGAAGATATTGGTTAACATAGATCCATGAATCACGAACCAAAACATTATCTGGGTATATATTTTGTTATTTTCTCAAAAACTGCTGAATCAATTACGATAAAATTTATATGGGACCACTTCTGAAGTATGATCTACCAAACAAAAAAAGAATCATCAAAATCAATTCATAATTGGCGGAGTAATCGCGTAACATACATACAAAAAAAAAACATACCATACCAAAAAATATGAACATGTTCTGGCCACATATGGGCCAATAATGTTATTATTGACGTTCATAAGTGGCAGTTTTCTGTCCTAAATTAATTTTTAAATTTGACTTTTGGTTTTGACTTTGACTTGACTCGATTCCTCCACGCGTTCCCGGCATAAAGGGTCTTGATAGACAGACGGACAACAAAGAGATCCTATAAGGGTTCCGATTTTTTCCTTTAGAGTACGGTACCCTAAAAATTCCTTGGTTAAATCGATTGAAAAGTAATACAAATCTACGTAAACTTTTCAATCGAAGTAAGCAATTTGATTTAATGTGGCATTCTGTTGGTTTTTGGAATGTTATCTGGAAATATTGTTCTTCAAAGAAGGATCGTTAAAAAACTTTTTTATTTCCACTAATTTAATAACATGACATTCATGTTTCATTTAAAGCGGCTCTTTACAACCATTTAGGCTAAAATTACGAATTTTTTCCAAAGTTTGCTGAATTTACAACTTGTTTCATAAACAAACGACCTCTTAGACTATAAACATAAAAAGTTTTGGATGCTGTACGAAAAAGCAAAGACAACTTCTTTTATTAAATATGTTTGGAGGCGTACGACTTTGAAACAGTATTTCTTACTTATAATAAGCCTCGTTAATTTTCGTTAAAATTATGTACTTTACAACAAAGTACATCCTACGCAAAGTACTTGTATTTTTCTTCTGAACACATATTATAAACGTAACAATTTTAATATTTGTGATTAAATCATGCTTGAACGGCAGAAGTAGAATTTGCTGAAAGATCACTGGGCAAATCTAACCCGGTCAGTAAAATATTTCATACAAGAACCAAACTAGATTTAAATTATCAAGTTGTAGTCCACTTTTGATTTTCTGTACATATATTTTTTTCAAGCCGCGGGAGTAAAATATAACCGATTAAAGAATTATCAATATTTTTGTCCAAAATATTACATAATTCCTTTAGAAATTAGGATTTTTTTTTCCAGGGCAAAATCCTTTTGCCTCTTGGGCGGTAATGACGGGCAATAGTTGGCCGGGATCAGGGCAAAAGAGAAAAAAATCGGCGGACAATGCGTGCGGTATCAAGCACCACCGCCTTCTGCATCTTTGCTGGAAGCGAGCCGCCGACGAATCCCAATCTTTTCAGGTGTACACCTAATATGACTGGGATTAACCCGTTTGCCGATATAACAACTGGTATGATTTCAGTGGACGCCACTTCCCACATTTCGGTAACCTCGTGTACTAGGTCCAAGTACTTGCGTTGCCTTACGGTCTCGGCCTTCACAAGGTTCTCGTCATGAGGGATAGTGACGTCCACCAAAAACACTTCGATTGCGCCCGGTCAATTAGCACTATATCAGGCTTATTATAATTTTTTTATAGGCCAAAAACCTCTCTCCTCTTGGGCGGTAATGACCGGCACTAGCACAGTTGGCTGGAATCAGGGCAAAAGAGAAAGAAATCGGCGGACGATGCGTGCAGTATCAAGCACCACCGCTTAATATCATTATTATTATTACGGCAATCCGTTTGCAACTACAACGGTTTGCATACTTTGGGTTTGAAGTAAGCTAGGTAGAACCAGTTTAGTAAAAGTTTTGCGCTACACGCGCGGATGATGACGATAGATATCAGATTTCAACCGCTGAGCTACCCGCTCCTGTGTTATGTAAACTATAAAATGTATAAGTTTATAATGTTTTTCTAAATGCTTGATATATTAAATATAATATATAAACCCACGGCTTTTCGCTATCCGGGCGACTACTCTTTATATTGAGCTACAGATATACTAACAAATATGATAACCTAAATAGAATGAAGAGTAATTTCATATTCATTTCGTAAACATAATGCTAAAAAGCAAATGATTTACTTTTTTGTTTCTCTTAACATTACAGACTAATCAAAACAGACGAGTACCTACTTAAATAATTTTATGTAAACAACGAGCTAAATGAAACAGAAGACCAAAGTTGAAGAATAAGTTTTTAAACCGCTTACAGAATTGACGTTTTGTAGTTGGTAAAATTCAGTTGGTATTGGATTAGTACTAAATTGACTCAGCTAAGAATTAAAGTCTAGAATTAAATATCTACGAAGTGAACAATTTAATTAATAAGACACTTGTAATCAGCTGCTTACATAAAACAACACTGGTTAAAGGAGAAACATCGAAATCGTAAAAATAAATTTAGATACTCCATACAAACCCACGCTCTATCTTCAAGATAGTGTATGAAAGAACTTTTTTCTACGATTTCACCGTCAAAAAGTATAATAATAATATATTCTTGAGTGACTTATGATATAAATGGTTGTATTAACACGCTTTTACTTGGTTCCCTTGTGACAGCTAACTATGTAATTAATCTTGGAAGTAGCGATGGGCGACGAAGCGTATTTACCCAATATCGGTAACAACCCGATTGTAGATTTGTAGAAATAACCTTCCATCGCCCATCGCTACATGAAGCACATAACTTTTAGAGTAGCAATGTCATTTCATCATTATCATCATTTCAGCAATAAAACCACTGAAACACCACTAAACCCGGTTAAACATAGACCTTCCCTAATGACTTGTACATATCATCGGGGGGATCGCCAATACTCGCCACGCTTGGCAGGTGGTTTGGCTAGGGCAGACTTTTTAAGCTTTCGCACGCAGACGCTGCTACTCGTCTCGTGCTTTAAGAGATGTATTTTTGAATCATTCGAATATTCCAATCTGAATACGAAATCGCAAGATTTGCATGTAAATACCTAAAATCACTATTTTTGAAAATTATTTTCCTAAATTCTGCTCGTTTTTTTATTTCTACTAGTAGAAAGTACGGAAAAATGATATTGACAAGTAAACATAATTATGGTAACGTAGTATTACTTGTTCAGTGATTATGGTTGACAGATTTTACATATTAACTTTTTATTTACGTGCCGTTTTAATTGATTCATTACCGGTTTTTAAAATCAACGAGTTATTGCATGACCTGTTTATAATGTTTTTTGCGTGAAACGAAAATAGTAACAAGGTTTCAATTTAATAGAACTACTTAATTCGAGTGATTTAAAAATTCGTAAAATTGTTAATTGTTTTCTATCAGAAATTACAACAATACAATATTTGATAGTTTTCATTGTTTTTTATTTCTGTAACACAAGTTCTTTAGCTATTTACCTTAGAATCAAAGTAATGTATGTTGTGGGTATTCTCATATCTATTTTTATATTTCTTTGTAGGGTCATTGCTTCACAATAAACCATTCATTGCCTAGCATTTGGTGTTTCAATACGTCTCCTCGTCCTCAGTACTTTCACATGGCGCAGTCGGTTTTTACTATTTTTATATAATAATTAGCAGAGTAGTGTCAATAGAAGAATTAAGTAAATCCACATTATTAGTAATATTTGAGATTATTACATCGTGTTGTAAGGCGAAAATATGCAAGCAAATCTCGTTTTGCAACCACCTCCCCCATTTTGTTTTGAAAATGACTTATCGAGTGTAACGTCCGGAAATTTGAACAGACAATGGATGAAGTGGAAAAACGCTTTTTTAATTTATTCTAAAGCTTGCCAGGTGGATGCCAAGCCTGATGATGTCCAAGTGAGTGTTCTTCTTCATGATATTGGGGAAAAGTGCCGAGATGTATACGAACAGTTTGAAGGCGATACTCCGAAAACCGTGAAGGTATTGTTGGAAAAATTTGATTTGTTTTTTTTGCCTAAGAAAAACTTGACTTGAAAAGAAAAGCTAGAAGACGAAACCGTCGAACAATACGTATTTGAACTTAACAAGTTAGCAGCGACCTGCGAGTTAAAAGATATTAAAAATGATTTAGTCAAGGATATGCTCATATGTGGGTTGAGAGAGGATGCATTAAGGGAGCGCCTTCTGAGAGAATTGGATCTTACATTGAAGAAAGCGCTCGATATTTGTCGCATAGCAGAAATGTCTCGGGCTCAAGCTGGAAAGATTAAAACCGAGCAGGAGGACGGGGAGTACAGGCAGCGGAATATTGAGGATATACACATGGTTCGAAGGCCAGAAGCGGGACGCAGGGCGAGCCGTTCGTGCTCGTGTCAGGCGGGTAGTTCGAGTCAAGCACCGGGCGGCACCCGCGCTCGAGCCGCGCAGGCACCGCCAAACAACACACGTGCAGCTATGACGTCACAGAATTCAAAGGAGCAACCGTTTCGCGGAGTGCGTGTGTCTACATCGGGATGCAATTATTGTGGAATAGTGCATGAAAGTGATAAGATGAAGTGTCCAGCGTACGGTCAACGATGTAATAAGTGTAATCGGCCTAATCACTTTGCGAGAATGTGTCGCGGTTGGGTCCATACAGTACGGGAGGATACTACGGATCAGGTACGTCGAATATGCAGTGTAACTAGAAATAGTGACTGGATTGTGGATATTAAAATTTATGATAACCATTTATTTCAAAGAAGTAGGTAAGTATTCACACTATTCATTATTGTATTAATGTTAAATTGTAATATGCAGTTTTATACTGATCACTTTATGCTAATGCTCAATTGTTTATTCCATTACGTGTATTTTTGTTAAGCCTAAATGCATAGTGATATTAATTACAGTTACTAAGTAAGTGTATCAATTTATGTTTTGAGGGGGGAAAAGTGTTAGATGTTTGTTTTAATTCTTTTGTAAAAGAAGGAGTTGTGGGTATTCTCATATCTATTTTTATATTTCTGTGTAGGGTCATTGCTTCACAATAAACCATTCATTGCCTAGCATTTGGTGTTTCAATACGTCTCCTCGTCCTCAGTACTTTCACATATGTGATATTGTCCAGTGTTTCTTTATTATATGCTCATATTTTGATTATGGAACTATAATGTTTTATTTCTGGAAGTTAGGGCCTAAACTTCAATAATATCAAGAAGAAGGAAACTTTAATATTATCAAGAAGAAGAAGTTTGGGCCTATTTGGGCTTCCAATAGACCCAAACTTCTGGAAATAAAGTCCGGACGAATCCGAATGCATGTTTTATGGGAAAATGTATTCGCTTTTTTAACAAATTACCACAGTCCATTGCTGAACTACCTATGTACGAATTTAAATCGCATGTCATGATTTTAATGAAAAAAGGTTATTACACTGTAAATGACTATTTAAACGATAAAAATGTATGAAATTAAATACTGCCATGCTCGTAAAGTAAAGTCGCAAAACCGTACATTTGTTAGGTAGGTATTACTTACAGAGAAAAAATAACTACCTCGATTTTTTAATTAGGCGTCACCTACAAGTTTACAGGCCAAAACTATTAAACAAATAAATATCGTTGGCCTTAAGACTATTTCAATTAAACCTATAAAAGATTTCGGTCGTATTTGGCATTATTAAAATGCAAAGAGGCGTTTTAGTAGGGACATTGTTTACCAAAACCGTAGCAACACAACAAATGGAACTAATTTTGGAAGCCAGTGCCTTTGAGTTGTATAGAATAGGCAATTTGTAAAAAGCAATGAATTTGAATAGCCTGTGTAGGTAGTAGAAGTTTTAGGTCTATATTTTTATGTATTGTAACAATTATTGTGTTAGTGAAAATTATTGAAACGTCGCAACAATGAAGTTTATTTGAGGAGAAAGTTCAACCAAAATAATATTTGTGTGATTATTATTATGCTTGTCAACTTTTTGATGTAGTACTTATGGTATAGTTTCCTATCAAACATTATAAATGTATATTGTGTCGCAGCCAACTATTTTAATTGGTCGTTAAATTAAAAGTTTTCACAAACGGCGCCCTTAAACTAAGGCCTGAATGATATTCCATTCAATCAAACAAATGGGCTAAATTACTTGCCTAGCCTAGTCATTCAAATTCAATAGATTTGGATATACCAAAAGAACTTGGTTTATATCAGTTAGTTTTAGTTTCTTAATTTTGGTTTTACGTTAGATAGTGCATCTGTAAGTATGTCTACTAACCTTTTATCTACCTCTTGACTTCATCATCAAAAATTTATGTATAACTTACTTTCTGTCCATTTCCTGGCTTTTTCATCAAAGTAGATTCATGGCATCAAATTATTGTATTGTCCTGGATTACGTACACAAAGTTTTAAATTTACTGTTATCATAGGTTAAAATCGACACTTAAGATTTGATTACTAAGTTAAAATTGAAGTTATATTATGTTCTAACGTATTCCAAAAAATGTGCTTTAATAAATTGATAATATTATTACCTGTATAGGACACCAGCACACAGCAAAGACGACCACGACGACTACAACCATCCTAGTGACTTTCTTCCTCCCCCTCCTGCTTTCCGCAGACACCCTCCCTCCTGGAGCACTCTTCCATAACCTCGTCAGCATACACATATATAATACGCTGATCAGCGCCAATGGGATCACGTACGATGACAAAAAGAACGACATCTGAAACCCCAGTTTACTATACCCCTGCTCCTCCAGAAAAACACATGATGAGTGATTCCTGTGGTAGTAAGCGTATTCTCTCTCCCCATGACAAATACCAACTGGTATTGCTGTCGTAAGTATCACAACCCAGATTAAGGCAATCGCTAAAAGCGCGTTCTTTTCTGTTCTTATAGACATTGATGCTATAGGATGAACTACCGCCATGAATCTGTCTAGTGACATCAGCACTAAGGTGTATACTGAGGCATGGGCTGTGACTACTATGAAATACTGGACGACTTTGCACCACCAGTCACCGAAAGGCCATCGAGGCATCACGTAGTCAGTGGCAGTGAAAGGTACGCAGAAGATCACGAAGAGAAGATCAGCTACAGCCAAGTTGATGATGAGGAGATTGGTTGTCGATCTCATGCCAGGGTTCGCAGCTACGACGAGAACAACCAACGCATTGCCGACCAGTCCAACGATGCCAATGAATCCAAAGAATATGGGCACAACTCGAGATACGACCTTCTCCAGTAACTCTCCATTTTCGTATTCACTGCTGTAGTTGCAACCACCGAGGCTCGCTTCTTCGTTCGTTAGGTTCAGGCATATGCTGTAAAACTCGTCGTCTGTTGGATCCATTGTGGTTTTCCTGTCTTTACTGGGTCATATTTCCATACGTCTGAAACAAAGAAAAAAAAAATTAAGTATAAGATGTTTCATTGTATGCATAGAGTGAACCGCTTAAGTTACCTATTTATGTTAACTATTCTGGTAAAAGAAAGTGATAAAGGTTTTTTGCTTTGATGCCTATTTGGTTGAATTTGAGATACCATAATAATGCATACAGTCAAGATCAAGTTAAAGCACTGCACCCGCGCCGCTTGCGCGCATTATGTAGTGCGAACTGTTGGCATAAAGTTCTGTAATAGTTTTTTGTTGTATCGGGAACTGCTGGTCATATAATATGACTATATTGAGCCGAATAAAGATACAATTAAAGAACTTAATACAACAACTTGACAGTGGACCATTTCTTGTCACAGGTAGAACACAAACTCAACAACAAGAAATTTAGTTCTCTATCAATTTTCAGTCTTATAAAATAAAAAGAAGATAACATTCTAATAAAGATAGAAGATAATATTGGAAAGTTTAAAAAAATCGGCCAACATGTTTAATGAGAAACCTAAATTCACGTTAATAAGGGAGATGTGCATGATGTTATTAAACTCCTAATTTTGTTTGTTTAAAAGCGATTAGTTTGGGTTAAGATAAATTAAAAAAATATATATATACGTTACTAATGTTTAAGGCAAATAAAGTTTATTTTATTTATTAATTGTATTTTTTTTATATTTACTGATTCTGAAATAACCATAGTGTTCCAATAGAACAGTAAAACATCAAACACATTTAATTTGATATCTAGACTTTAAAAATAAATATTTTCTTCATTTCGGTCCAAAATAATTGACTGGTAAAAATTCAATAAAAAATATTAAGAAAAAAAAATTATGTTCTCTATCTTTTATTAATTCAAGCAGAGGGTACATGTTCAATATTGGCTCAAAGTCATTTAATTGTTGCCTGTGGTAGACAGGTCGATTATATTGATTGAGCGTAGGATATTTAATGATAATGTCATATCAATTTCTGACATAGTGTTTTCTATATTTTTGGCTTGATCAACAAAACTGCTAAGGAACAAGATCCGTAACATTTGTACGTCTATCTGATTTATAGCTAATAATGTAATTTTTATTAAATATGTTTCTGCTGAAAATATGGCCGGAAGTATTTGGAATTAATTAATTAAATGCTTCGTGACAAAGTAATATGGACATAAAGCCGATATAAACGTATTTCAACACCAATAATTGTTTACAATAATTACATTTGTTTTACCAAGTACACGTAGAAGTAGAAGAGTAGTAGTTTGACGACCTCCATAGCCGAGAGGCGAACATATCGGTCCCGGAGTCGATTCCCGGTCGGTCAATGTAGAAAAATAGCTTTTCTATATTTTTTTATTTATTGAATGATAATATGATACCAATTTCTGCCTGCTTAACATGATTACTAAAACACGATATGATATGATATGATATAGCGATATAGTGACACCAACTGTAAAAATATAATAGTTGAAGCCGCCGTATAGAATTGCATATTATGATCGCTGTTTCGATAAAAAATCAAAAAGGCGCTATTCATCATATTTTTACAGTTGGTGTCGATATATCGCTATATCATATTATATCATATCGTGTTTTAGTAGTCATGCTAGGGGGGCTGACATAGTGGTTACTATATTTTTGGCTTGATCAACAAAACTGCTAAGGTACAAGATCTTTAATATTTCTACATATATGTGATTTGCAGCTATAAATGCGATTTTTATGCTGAAAACAATGGCTGGCAGTATTTTGAAGGAATGAATTAAATAAATTCCGTCATATTATTGCCATGCCGTACCGTGTGGGAACGGCCCTAAAAATATACTTCCCCACCGCCAACAGAAGGCGTGTCGTAAGAGGCGACTAATTCCTGTAGCACAAGACGGGAAGCAGCGTCTGCGTGCGAAATCTTACAAAAAAACTGCGCTCGCCATCCCGCCTTCGCGACGCTTTGTAGTCCGGAGCACAAACCATTACACCAGACGGTCATCAAATGTTAAAAGAATGACAGAAAATTGTATCTGTCCATCATAAGGAGCGCTTGTCCGTCATAAGGATGTCAGTTCCCTGATATTGGGACGAAAGTGTTTCATGTTAACAACGCTAAATCGTTTATTGATGCTTGATTGACAGTTCATTATGCACACATTGCACAGTTCATAATGTTTTTTCTCCCCATGGAAAGTCAATTTCTGTACATTGACAAAAAAACATTATTATTGTCATTTCAGCCAAAGAACGTCCACTGCTTAACATAGGTAGGCTTCCCCTAGTAATTAAGTTTATTTATTTTTTTGAGGTTGACTGCTTTATAAAATGAGTTCTTTTTGGAAAACGAGCGGGGCAGGGTAAATGTAATTATAGTGTAGGTATACACAACCTATGGACCAACATCATCTAATGGTTGGTGTCTAATATTAGTATTATTGACTCTACGAGAACAAAGATGCGAGCTAACGCTAATATATCCTTTTATAATAAACCAGAGACCACGAGAACGAAGTCACGGGCACCAGCTTGTTTATAATATTATTAAGATATTTAAACTAAACTACTATGTGTCAAAAGAACTTGCAAATGAAGCATAAATTTTAAGAAAAAACGAATAACATTTTTAATATTGAAATCCACTCATCAAAGAGTGCAAAACATCACAACACACAAAACTCTTTCACTTTGAAGCCTTTGAGTTAATGGCGAAAAAAAATGTGCTTAATGCGTTCAACGATCAAATGGCTTGACGACGTGGGAGACGCGGTGTAATAAAAATGCAATTTGCCAAATGAAATTGAGAATCAGGAGAGGTGTTAGGCTAGGTATACATGGTTCTTTATGGATAGCGAAGTCAGAGAAACCGATTTACAAGTGATTTTCTAATGTGGAAACACAAAAGTGTTTATGCAGACATTTTATGGACTGACTCTACTCTCTCATAAATCTCGCTGGATTATTCCAGTATATTTTGTGTATTTAATGAATCCTATTGTGATATATTTTTATGTAATATACAGACAACGGCAGGTAAACCTACACAAAAAGTTAAAGGTCATTGAATTGATTTTCAACTTTAAGTCTGACATACAATGTGTATTTTCGATACTTGATCAAACGAAATGTGCGGATACTAGACCCAAAAATATCAATAAAAAAAAATTTGGCAGCCATCTTTAAAACTGAGCGGTTTTAATTGTTTTTTAAATATTTTTTTTTTCTTTTCATTTTTTCGTCATTTCTTTTTATTCACACGGTACAGATCAAAAATGAAAAAAAGCAACTTTTTTACACATTTTAAAATTTTTTTTTAGGTTTTTTGTTAGGTATTGCTGTTTTTTTTATCTTAGATAGATAGATACTCTTCATTGTACACCATACAAAGAAGTTACAATTTGTGTTTACAGAAAGATGCACAATTAGGCGGATTTATCATATTAGCTAGATAAACTGTTTAGCTTTCAAATGAGACTACATTGAAAAAAATATACCGTTTCAATAAAAAGAAACGACAAAAAAATAAAAAGAAGAAATTTTAATTTAAAAAAAACTGCTCGGTTTTAAAGATGGCAGACAATATATTTTTTTTTTTCGATAATTTTGGGTCTAGTATCCGCATATTTCGTTTGATCAAGTACCGAAAATACACATTGTATAGAGATCAATTTCAATTGTGAAAATTTGTCATTTTGTGGTAGGTTGACGTGCTGTTGTCTGTACCTACCATGTATTCATCAAGTCTGCGTTAGTTTTGCAAGTTTCCTCAAATTATTCGTAGCTATGGTTGACTAGTAGACAATGACTTTTGTATTAGGTCTCCCGTTTGTACTTTTGCTTATTGATAGGAAAATAAAAAACTATCCCACCGTAAAAAATATCTTCATTACACCTTAGTCAAAATGTGTGGCTTGGCCGTTTCGTCACTACAAGAGAGGTTGTGAAGTTAGGGCTTGTAGAGTTAGAAGCTTGTCTCTACATGACTTTAACTTGTAGTCAGTTCGAGCCGTATGGTCTCGTCTTGACAACATTTTTAGTGGGATTTTACTTCTTTTAGTAAGTTTGGGCTATTTACTAAAAATCCTGAAACATGATTTTTTATTATTTATAACAAGGAGTCCCTATATAATTTTTTAGACCTCTAGCATCAAAATTTGCGACAGTCTCATACGAACTTCCATCGCCTAGTTTAAGGGGTTGTGGGGTTAAAATTCAACAACAACAAACAACTTTTTTTATTGTTAAATTTTGATGATCATCAGTAAGTCAGTGACGAAATCGGGGTTTTACTGATATAAATAGAATCTGCAGTATAAAAGCTATGCAATTAAACCTTTACACTATTGACATCATATTCCGAGAATTTTGTATATTTGGTAAAATACAAACCCAAGTTAAGAAGGTTTAAAAAGACGATGAAACGGTCCGAGAAAACGTAGTGCTCTTGTGCTTCGCTTGGTTCGTCTTGGCAGGGGCACTACCATGCCCCCAGATCATAAAATAACCAAAGCCAACTTTTGATTATTTTTTAAGATAGTTTTCTACGTAACAGAAGTATATATGAGACGGCCTTAACGGAGCAATAAAGCATGGAAAACGGAACCCTTCGGCCGTTAATTTTCTACTAGATCCGACTCGCATTCCAGCTGTTTGTTGTGTTTGTCATGTTTTTTTAGAGCAGTTTGCAACAAAATAACTGCCTGTCAGTAAGAACTTCATATTTTTTGAACATAGATTGATTATAGGAAATCGGAAAGGCAGACCAGCAACTACCTTCAGTATTGAATGTTGCGCTCTCTCCGCTTCAATGATGTGAGTTTTAGCCCCAAGAGGTTATGCATGCAGCCTGCCTAGCATGAGCACTAAAACACGATATGATATGATATGATATAGCGAAATATCGACACGAACTGTAAAAATATGATAAATATAGCCGCCATGTTGAATCGCCGCTACATATTAAGATCACTGTTTCGATAAAAATTCAAAATGGCGGCTATATCTATCGTATTTTTAAAGTGGGTGTCGATATATCGCTATATCATATCATATCATATCGTGTTTTGGTAGACATGCTAGGGGGGCAGTAGTCTAAAAGTTACGTAGTCTTGTTACCCGCACTTCGATGTGTGGTTTAAAGCTCATACATTGGTCCACGATGATACTAATGTACATGATTATTGTCTGTTTTATAGAGATGTGGTCATGAGTAAATGGGATCACTAGAGGCACATTCGTGTGCAATGCAGAAATAAGCTGACGACAGAAGATTGGTTTTGGGTGCGAATGCTTTTTAGTAATAATGTATGTAGTAAAGAAATAGGTCTAAAATCGTCGTCACAGTCTTTATATTTTGTCATGGCTTATCTGCATTACCATAACACGTTGTATGATTGTCATGTGGCATGATAGCCAGAACACAAACTTCTCTATGTGGTCTTTCTGTGATACTGACTGATTACTGATTCGTAAGTGCTGTTATGCGTTATGAGACCACAACGCGTTATGAGCTGTTTTTTGCTCAATGAGCGTTTCGGTGTTTGAGTATAATGTTATACCTACATTTTATTTGTGCCTAAAAGGGCTAAATTAGTCGTGGCAGCCTCAAGCATGCTATGACACTGATATTATAAGTAAGCCATGGTGAATCATAAACAAACATAATTTAAGATTACTTATTATTAAATTAAAATAAAACATAATAAAATTGTCATTCGGTGGTGGTATTATGGTACCTACCTTAAAATCCCTGTAGTATTAATATGTATTATTTTGAATACAACTATAAATCTAATTATACCTATTATATAATTCTCTGTCATGATGGGACTGATCGGCAACTTGACATGCGTGCGCACGTACCACAATGTCCATATACTCTGTATGACGACCTCCGTAGCCGAGAGGCGACCATACCAGACTTGGTGTCGCTATCTCTGAGGTCCCGGGTTCGATTCCCGTTCGGTCAATGTAGAAAAATAACTTTTCTATATCGTCTCGGGTCTGGGTGTTGTGGTACCGTCGATGTTTCTGATTTCTGTAACACAAGTGCTTAAGCCACTTATCATAGGATCAGAGCAATGTATATGATAGTGTGTCTAATATTTATTTTTTATTTATTTTCTATTCTTTTATAGGGTCGTTTATATTTTCATTAGTGTGTCCTCCCCGCTACTTGTGTTTCTTGAACCGAAAACAACAAATTAGGATTAGCTGGATTTGGAACTCCGAAATTGGTTTATGTTTACTTTTGCTGTGAAGTTTTTTTATATTTTTCTTTGCTATCGCCGAAGTAAACAGGATGAAATCGGCTTAACGATAACGATAAAGTTTGTTAAATTTTGTTATTATAACTTTAAGAACATTTATTTCTTTCATTAGATTTTTACAAATAAAATTGTCATTGTGTCTCGTTGGCTAGACAAGTTAATTACCCAATAGGAGCAGCGGTTTCTTTTACGATTGAGTCAATTTGGGATGCTAACTTTCTTAAATTGGTTTACGTCTTGGTAGCCCATCTAGAGAGACTACTATAGCAAATAAAAAACTACTGTGTAACAGAAAGATGTTAATTTCTTGGCTACCCCGAGACCATGACTAAAGAATGTGTTGACTGGCGCTTGGTCTTCACTCGGGAGCCCATTTATTCCACCTCTCTTCGGTTCTTCGATAGATTTGGCGGTAACCTTCTAAAGGTTATAATAATTTAATAATAAATTCATTATTTCAGACTCAATGATCCATAAATGAAATACAATACAATAAGCGTTCTGGGTCTGGTCTCTCACATTTCTATTATTTTGAATGTATTATTTTATTATTGTTAATTTCTCGATTTAATAATGTAAAAGTGCAGCCCTCCTACTATAATTTTGCAACACCTATAAATAAGGTTACTAAGTCTTAAGCATAATTTTACCTAGCATAATATCTGTACACACTTGGTAAGCAAAATAAATACTTGAATACTTAATATGTAGCTTAAGGAACTAAGTAAATTAATTCTCCTGTACACGTAAGTAGTGGCACTTAATGTCTACAGATGGCAATATCCGTCCACTGTTTATAATCCGAGTATATATCGGGTAGCCTAATTTTTTGTTCTCTTAATTGGCAATGGCACACAAACATTCAGCCTGTTTTTTTTTCTAATAATTTCACTTTTCCTAATTGTGTTTAGTCTATTTTCACTTCGCCTAACTATTTATCGCCATATTGTAACTTGCCATTGCGACATTACGCGGAACAATTTGTAATCCCTATATTTACAATTACTAAATAGTAATTCGCATTAAATTAAAACGCACAAAAGTAAAAAACAATTCATGTATGCAAACAAGCAAGCACGCAATGCATGCATGCTGCATGCATGCAAACAAGTAACCAATGCATGCATGCATGCAGACAAGCAAGCAAACATGCATGCATTTGACTTCCGTGACGACTTCGGCACTGCGGAGCTCCGGTGGTCCAACGCGAGCTTATCGTCGCAGATGGCTTTCGTTCACCAGCCCAGCTTCAGCTTGCTGGCCGGCGGGGGCACTCTTGGGTTAGGGCAGACAAGACTACGCAGTCTTGTCTGTGTCGGTCGGAGTCGGTTTTGCGTGGTGTCGGTTTTGAGGCAATTCGTTTTTAGAGTAATACATTTATAACACAAATTAAAAATTCTAAAATTAGAGCTCTCATTATTGAAGTGAAATCGTCGTAATGCCGAAAGAAAGTTATGCCAATATAGTTTAGTGCATTTAAAATTAGATGCACTAAAATTAGAGCTTTCAATTCTCAGACCAAACTATGTATAATAGTGGCAAAAAAACTGTTAGACTAAACAATAATTTTACGTTATAAATTTAGGCTAAAACGGTTCGGCCATGTTAAATTAGAACTAAAAATTTTAGGCGTGTCGAAGGCCACCCTTATAATCCTTGTTAGGACAAGCCCTTCTGCCAGACTCATAATAATAGAATAATTACACTTGTCGACTCTGGCCATGAAAGATGCTACACGCCGCCTCCAATTAGGGATTTAAATAATAACCCTGCCTGTCGATTCTGTAAGAAACACGCAGGTAAACTGGCTCTATAAGTCACCTAAGCGGTACAAACGAAAATAGCCTCTGTTTGTGTTATGAAGTGGGTTCACATTACTTATCGTCGATAAGTAAGTTCAGTGTCGAAGTAAGCACGGTTATGTTTACAGAATCGTATGACTGTTTATATGAGCACTGCATAACTTACTATGTAAAAAAATATAGAAGTCTTCAGTTCACATCCTTAATTTCTTATTTAAAACAGATTTTAAATTTCGTAAGGTTACCTACCTTACGAACTTTAAAATCTGTTGCAGTATGTAAAACAAATATCAATGTATATAACATAAGAATAATATAATATATATTTTATACTTATGTTATATACATTGATAAGTATAATATTTTTAATAACAAAATCGAATCGCCCTGTTTAGAACCAAACTGTCTTACTCCCTCGATGAGATACGAGTCGAATGTTTATTGTATTTTATATTTTTTTTAAATTAAAACAATTTCTTGTTTTAGTATAGGGAAAACAGGAAGCACCACCACTGACTGGCTTGTAGAAAAATGTTTTTATACTGTCAATGATTTTATGAATTGTAATTATTTAAATCTATTATTTTTGTTATCAATGTAATTATACCTAAATTACTTATTGTGCTAATTTTAATGTAGAATTGTCAGACTTATGAACCTACCTTTTTATTTTACAAAAATACTTGCATGTCTGACCCGGACAGAGCATGCTGAGCCTAATAACTTACACCATCCTATCTGTACCATGCTGTATACAAATAAACTATTTCATTTCATTTAATTTCAAAGCACTTGTGTAACATAAGTCAGTAACGATGATACTAATTTATGAAATTTAGAATAGTTTTTTTTCTACATTGCCGATCAGAATCGAACCCGAGACCTCAGAGCTAGCGTCACCAAGTCCGGTATGCTCGCCTTTCGGCTATAGAGGCCAACATAAGGGTTGTTCGATAGGTAGTTAAATATTCTCTATAATGCACACAAAGAAATTAATGTAAAAGAAAAACAGAAAAGAGAAAGGTTGTTTTGAAAAGTTGTAAGTTTTGTAATGGTTTCATGGTAAAAATATGTGCCGTACCGTGTGTTGGGCAAGACCGTAAAGAATACATTTTACCACCGCCAGCAGGAGGCGTGTCTTAAGAGGATACTAATTCCTGTAGCACAAGACGGGCAGCAGCGTCTAAGTGCGAAATGTTTTAAAAACTGCGCTCGCCAACCCAGGCGGGTTAACAGGCGTTAAGCGTGGCGATATTGGTAGTCCCCCCGATAAAAATCATTGGTGAGGCCTGTGTTCAGCAGTGGACGTCCTATGGCTGAAATAATGGTGATGATAAAGTTTTCTTTTTTCTTTCCAATAGTGTAACGATACTTCATTACACTCTTGGACAGGAAATCGGTTAAATAAAAATTTTACTTGTATTTTACTTGTGAATTTTTTTTTTATTTGCACAAAGTAAGATCTACGGTCTACCTTATTTCTGTGAGCACATAAATCTGAGCTGATAACGAGTGAAAAATAAAATAAACAACAAAATTCGATTTCAAGATTGTTTAAATTTAGAGAGTAATCAGATTCCGGCGACGCCGAAGTTACCTTTAACGAATTTAGTGTCACATCTAGCCACGATAAAAGGAGACGGTAGGCACGCTATTAGACTATCTGCATATTAGTAGAGATAACGACTAACCTTTTTTGATAATCAGGTAGATTATCAAAAAAGTATTGGACACATATTTTTTCTCTTTTTTACTGCCACTGTAGACCATAAATTTTTATTTTTATTTTAGGCATATAAAAAAATTGTGGCACGCAAAGGGTTAATTAAAATATTACAGAGATATATTGATTTACAGTACAATTTTTACTTAGATGTAACTTCACGAGTCTCCATTCCCGAACTTTGACGCGCTTTATCTTTATCATTTTTTGGTTGATTGACAAAAGAAAAAATATATAATATTATTAAGCTCGCCCGTCGCCCTATTGAGCATTTTTTACTATTTGTAAATTATTCATATTACAATAATATTTTATAATATTTAAAATTCTTATAGACATGTATTTATGACATTAATGAATTTACAAAATTTTGCCGTGACTGAATGCCGTGCCGTGTGATGCACAAATGCCGTGAAATGAATTATCGTTAACATATTTCTAAAATGTTACATGAGCCTTAAATACGGACTAGGAGCAGGCAAACATGTCACATGTACACTAAGCAAAGCTGTGTGGCGCGTGCGAAGCACCGGAGCGCAGTACGCTACGCCCCCCACCAGCTCGGGACAGTCCACAAGCCCGTGCACTATGTCATAAAGCAAACTTGCATCCAGAGCTATACGTCTTTGTTCCAAGGTCAACATACCGTTGCGATAGCAATTCTCCTCGTAAGATGTCAAGGTCAACCGACGTCTATAGTTAAGATGGTTAACAAATATTTTTTGTATGCGTTCAAGTTGATCCTTGTATATAACGGAAAAGGGGTTCCACATTGGACATGCATACTCCAAAATGCTGCGTACGTATGCGTAGTATACTGTTTTTATAGATTGGAAGTTGTTGAAAGGTTTGCATTCACGCAAAACAAAACCAAGTTTTGTCAGAAATGCTATCAATATGGTTTGATAAAATAAACTTTTTGTCTAATAGAACTCCTAAATCGCGTAGGTATCATGTTTGTCCTCTTAATATTTATGCCGAAGTTGAAGTTATGATTAAATTTGGTTGGTTTTGTTTTGCAAGTCATAAAAAAAGAATATGTCATGACGGATGCAAGTTCACATTGCACACAAAGTTGTTTTTTTTTTTTCACGATTCTTCAAAATATTCGAATAGATAATCACACTGACTTCGTGATTCGGAGTTCAGTCTTGGACATGAAGGTATACCTACATCTTCATTGTCTTGGAAGAACTATCCGTCAGAAAAAAACAATTGAAGGTCCAGCACTGAGCTCATGACGTTTGCATCCCTGTTAACACGGAGACGGGCGTAAGTGCTACGACACAGTTTTTTAAACTAATGTACCTAGTTACTAACGTACAATTACTAAATGTTACCATTGTATACTGTTCCAAATAAAGTATTTATTATTATTTTGGCAGCAACTGTCAAGGTCAAATTTGACCTTGAGTGAGTTGTTGCCGAATTAATAAACTGCACGAAGTTAATAATTATAAACAATCAATTTTTTTTTTTTTGCCGACATGCAGTTTATCTATATTAAGCTCAACCTATATGTTTTATTAAAATCGTTTATATGTGCATGAATCTTTACTGAGAGCCTTCTGTATGTACCTCTATTGTAGTCTAACCATGATAAAATATTTACTCTAGTATTTTCTGCGTTTAATTTTCTGAGAAAATTATCAGAGGGAAATCTAACAATTACAGAGAACCAACCATGAAGAAAGGAACCGTTTAACCAAGTTTGAGTTATGCCCGAGATGATTTGTTGTAAGAAAAGAAGTGGGATATTACGTTCTATTTAAATCTTTGCAGCGAAGATACAAAATAATGCGGATTAATGCGGATTAGATAGACGTTGCCTACATAGAGATTAATTCAATGTTGTTTAAAGTCTTGTCATTTTGTCTTATTCTGGTAAAAAACGAAACATTGCGCCCTGCCTAATAAAAAACAAAAACCGGCCAAGTGCGAGTTGGACTCGGGCACCGAGGGTTCCGTACAAACCTGGTATTATAGACCTGAGTATTTGATATGAATTTCAATTTAATACCTCTACGCGTTCATGAGGAAAGGGGTAGTAGGTTTAGATTTTTTTTAAATCTTTTTAATGGTTCACGGTTTATGTATAAGGTTTATGTTTATGAAATTAAATGTTTTATTTTTATATTTGAGTTGATTGAATGAAATGGTAAATAGCGGTATATGATTTATGACGTATTAAAAAAAAACTAATTACTTGATCTCGTTCAAACCAATTTTCGCTGGTAGTTTTTATGGTAATATACATTATATATTTTTTTAGATTTATCATTCTCTTATTTTAGAAGTTACAGGGGGGGGACACACATTTTACCACTTTGGAAGCATCTCACACGCAGTCTATTGTATAGAAAAAAATGACATTAAAAACCTCAATATCATTTTTAAAGACCTATCCATTGATAAACCACACGTATGGGTTTGACGAAAAAAAAAATTTCGAGTTTTAGTTCTAAGTATGGGGAGCCCCCAAATTTTATTATTATTTTTCTATTTTTTTGTGAAAATCTTAATGCGGTTTACAGAATGCATCTACTTACCAAGTTTCAACAGTATAGTTCTTATAGTTTCGGAAAAAAGTGGCTGTGACATACGGACGGACGGACAGACGGACAGACAGACATGACGAATCTTTATAGACAGTATAATATGCCGTGCGGGGACACTTCCTCACCGCCAACAGGAGGCGTGTCGTAAGAGGTGACTAATTCCTGTAGCACGAGAAGGGCAGCAGCGTCTGCGTGCGAAATGTTATAAAAACTGCGCTCGCCAACCCGCCTGCCAAGCGTGGCGAGTATTGGCAATCCCCCCCGATGAACGTCGTTGGGGGAGGCCTGTGTTCAGCAGTGGACGTCCATGGCTGAAATGATGACGATAATGGGCTAGCTTCCTAAAAAAAATAATTAGTCGGTCAGTTAGATTATCAAAAAATATTGGACACATATTTTTTTCTTTTCTCAATCAAACAAAAAATGATAAAGATTAAAGTTCCGCGCAACGTCACGCCTTGCGGCACTTTTTAGCAAGGCGTGACGTCACGTGGTCACTTTGATGCGCTTTATCTTCGTCATTTTTTGTTTGATTGACAAAGACAAAATATGGGTCCAATATTTTTTGTTAATCTAACTGACGGACTAAATAGAGTAATCTTTTTTTGACCCAGGAAACTAGCCTATTGGCGGACTTATTGCTATACAGTATACACATATGTGTGTGTGTATTCACGGTGTATTCTAAAACCCTCGAAATGCATTCATTCTATTATTAATAATGTTATTCTACTCTCACTCCGATAAATGCCAGAGGGACTAGTGTGAATTTAAACGTATAAATTGGCCAAATGAATTAAATTTTTTCCACAATTACACCAATCATCTAGCCCTAAACTAAGAAAAGATTGTACTATGGCGACTAAATAATGGATTAACATACTTAAATACGTTTATAAAAATCCATAACTTACGTAGAAATGCTCGTGCTCACCAGAAAAATATGCGGCATGCGAACCCGCAACCTTTAAGGCTTAAGGCTTTAAGTCGGAACCATTACACCAGGCGGTCGTCAAATAAAAAGTACGAGTAAACGTCAGTTTGTATGAATTAAACCGCGTTTTTCTTTACCTTCTCGTTAACTTTCTGATCAAAGCTATTGGATAATAATTTACATTAGACCCACAGATAGATAAAACGTAAGCTTTGTCCGATTCCTAATCAGGGTTCTATTGACCTAGATCCTAGATGCTGAAATTCAGCGCAATTTTCACCAGACACTTCTATTAACCCTTCCTCATAAAACAATACTTGTTGCAGATTATTCGACTCTTTTATTATACAGTGTGTAACGAAAAGGTGAAATAAAACTTTACGGGGTTATTCTACGGCTAAATTACATCAACTTTTTCTATGGGACCTACATCGAAATCGCAAAAAAAAAAACACTTTCCCATACTAAAACGCGACCTGCTGGCATCAGTTTGTATGGAAACGTCATTTTTTTTTTGAGATTTTGATGTTGGTCCCATAGAAAAAGTTGATGTAATTTAGAAGTAGAATAACCCCTTAAAGTTTTATTTCACCTTTTCGTTACACCCTGTATAAATAATACAATTCTCAGAACAATATTAACAGAGCTTTGAACTAAATTGTTCTTTGGCTAAAATTGAATGACCTGCAAATTAATTTAGATAAAACCAAAATAATAACATTAAAATAATACAGGTTGGCCAAAAAAGTAACATCAAATTTTTTTTATTTATTAAGTATATACAAGTATAATTAATATTTAATTTAAATGATAGGTATCTGAATCACCTTTATGTATGTTCTACGATTTTTCGTAGTTCATACATTCGAGTTACGTTTTTTTTAAATAGCCTCTGAAGCGTATGAAGTACTTTTTTCAAAATTATTATTATTAAAGCTTAGAGTCTAGCGCATTCTCTGAAGCTACTTAAAAACTATGAAATTATCAGTTAAGATTTTTAATTTTAAGTTTAAAATTTCAATGATAACTCACTTAACATAAATTCTCAACTTTAGGTCAATTTTGTAGTAACTTCCATTAAAGTTATGAGGTTGTTTTTTTAATGCATAAATGCACAGTTCATAGAGATTTAGCTGCAAGAAAAAAAAAACGAAGAAACCATCTACTTTTTTTTCTGAAATTTTTCAAACGGTTTTTAAACGCGGTTGCAAAAATTTATAAAAAAATCGTAACTCGAAAACTACGAAAAATCGTAGAAAATACAGGGTAATTCAGAAACCTCTAACACGGGGCACCAAAAAAATTTTTTTTTCAAGAACTTGACATTCAATACAATAATAATAAAATATCACAGGAACAAAACCGGGTGTTCAAAATAAATAATACGGTATATACGCAATGTTTAGCATCTGCTTAGCATCTGCTGTCCTTCTGGACAGCTTCTGTAAGCCTAGACACTCCCCCTGCTATATACAGGGTGAAACGAAAAGGTGAAATAAAACTTTAAGGGCTTATTCTACGGCTAAATTACATCAACTTTTTCTATGGGACCAACATCGAAATCTAAAAAAAAAAATTGACGTTTCCATACAAACTGATGCCAGCTGGTCGCGTTTTAGTATGGGGAAGTGTTTTTTTCTTGCGAATTCAATGTTGGTCCCATAGAAAAAGTTGATGTAATTTAGCCGTAGAATAACCCCTTACAGTTTTATTTCACCTTTTCGTTACACTCTGTATATATGTACATCCATGACATTTGTTTGTTCGTGAAACACCATTCTTAGAACTCAAATAGGCGAGTTAGGTCAAACCAATTATAAAAATTATACTAACCGTCATGCCATAAATACCTGTATAGTTAAAGCGTATAATATGTGTATACAAATATACAATAAACTGCCATTATATTTGAAATTGTTAAATTATGAAAATGACTCCCAATCCCTTGTCAGGTTGTAGGTACCCATGGAGTGACGATTTGGTTAACCTGACAAGGGATTGGGTGTCATTGGCGATGGATAGGGATCGATGGAAGAGTCTGGGGGAGACCTTTGCCCAGCAGTGGGATTGAATGGGTTAAAAAAATAAAAGTATTTATTTCGGATTAAATCCTTATAAACAATTACTCTGACTACATTATATGCATTACCTCAAGGTTGACTGGTAGATAATGTTGTATAGCATTAAGTCCGCCAATTGTACTTACCTGTGCAATAAAGTTTAAATAAATAAAATTATAATGGATTCAAAAATAGTTTGCAGAAATGGCTGAATAAGAGGTGGGGCAGAAAGGTTCTGGAATGGAGGCCACGTACCGGCAAGCGCAGCGTAGGACGTCCACCTACAAGGTGGACAGACGACCTGGTAAAGGTTGCAGGAAGCCGCTGGATGCGAGCCGCTTTCAACCGGCCAATCTGGAAGTCACTGGGGGAGGCCTATGTTCAGCAGTGGACGTCCTATGGCTGAAATGATGATGATGATGATGAAGAGGTGTTATAACAATGTTCAAAAATTTATAGATTTTAAAGGGTATCTAGTTGATTTACTTGTAGTTGCATTCTCGGTTAAAATCTAATTTATTGTCTTTATTTTAGTTATAACATTATACGTATAAATTGTTTTAAAATGTGTAATCTAGAAGACTTTGTCTTCATACCTTAACTATATAGGTATATTGTTTTCATGCAACTAAATGTTGAATAATACTCAAGTGTTAATAAAATGAAGTTATTTTATTTTTAAAGGGGTAAACAAGTTTTTTATGTGTAGCGACATCTATCTCGCCACATACGAACTAAAACTGACGTATCCTACATCGCGATATTAAAGTTATCGGAGCGATTGAAACATATATACAAGAACCCGACAACAACCGTCGGGCAGTTGCCCACCAGACACAACACCCGTCTGGTCGGAGGATCCTCTCTTTCCAATGGGGGATGAGGAACTTTACACCCTGTTCCTCTCACCCCCCTCCAAAACTGGTGACCCCGAGTATGAACGTCAGCGCAGCCTTCCCAAAGCTTCGTCACCGTGACGTCATCATCACTTCCTCAAGCTTTCGAGCAGCGAGTCCTACAGCCAGCCAGCATCCACGGCTACTACGGGTATCCTGACCACCAGCATGCAGCGGACGCGCATTCCTGGTCATCACCCACAGCCTTCTCAGCGACCTTGGCACAGCACACTGCACTTCGGCCGGTCAGCAAGCAGAGAGGCACTTCTCTCCTGGTCGACGCAGCAGCCAGCCACTACGCAGCACTGCACCACTCCGACTCACTGGAGCATTTGCAGCATCACCCCGACTCACTGGGGCATCACCGCAGACAGTTCCGACCGTGAACTATGCGGCATCTGGTTCCGACTCACTGGAACATTTCACTGGCCCGGCAAGCATCAGAATGGACGACTCAACCTGCTATCGACCTCCGGTCTCGGAGGGGAGTGATGTAGCGACATCTATCTCGCCACATACGAACTAAAACTGACGTATCCTACATCGCGATATTAAAGTTATCGGAGCGATTGAAACATATATACAAGAACCCGACAACAACCGTAGGGCAGTTGCCCACCAGACACAACACCCGTCTGGTCGGAGGATCCTCCCTTTTCAATGGTGGATTGAGGACCTTAACACCCTGTTCCTCTCACCCCCAAATTATGTAAAAAAAAATAATTTACTATGATAATAAAAACATTTTTTTTATTGTTTTACTAGCTGACCCAGCGAACTTCGTTCCGCTAATTCGTTTGACAGGTACGAACAGTTTGTATAGGAAAATAAAATAGTTGTTGTACTACTTTCCTTGCAACTTTTTAATATTTTCTGACCTTTTGAACCTTCCCTGAACTTCCACAAATATTTCAAGATCAAAATTAGTCAAATCGGTCCAGCCATTCTCGAGTTTAGCGAGACAAACGAACAGCAATTCATTTATATATACAGATAAATCTTTATAAAACACTTAATCCAGCAACAATTGATCCGATTATTCTTTGATTTTTAGTAACTCGAGGTTTTCCGCTTACATTTTCTTCCAACAACATTGAAACGCCATCATTCCCATTTCTTATGTACGCATCTTTCAAGTCATCTATTGAGATTCCAGCCTTCGCAATTTTCGTGAGCATTGCTGCACTTACTTGATCATTTTTAAGTGGTTGTAAACCAGCTTCACGATTTTTCCAATTTTCAGGCATAGATTGAATAAAGACATCAAAATTCTTGACATGTTGCTTCATCACTGCATCGGTACAACCAATTTTTGCTATCAGTAATTTTAAGATATTTACATTTATAACTGCATTTTCTTCTTGCGGAATGCAGTTTGCATCAATATAATCTGCTGCTAGGTATTCTAAACCAAATTTTTTCTTTTCTTGATTGCGCTCTGGCAGCAATGATTTAAACATTGGTAAAGTATCAATAAATTCCACAACAATTGATTGAAATCTATCAAACAAATTATGCTTTTTCATTTCTTTTACGATTGCGATGCCATCAAACCTAAACAAAAAAATAATAATTAGAAAATCAGATAGTTTTCATACGAGAGTAGTTTATGCTGACAATAAATTGACCTAAGTACTTTTTATAAGCTTCCAAACACACCTCTTTTACTTAGTTTTCATTAGTGACTAGAACTTAGTTGATTCTAAAGGTTGACTAAAATTTTGTCGTCACAACAACTTTAAGTTAATAATGCCATGACAGAAACTCTTTACTTTACTGTTTTTACTTAGGTTTGAAGTTTCGGTGCTTTTGTGTGTGTGCGTGTACTCCATGATTGTCCGCAATTATATCGAAAGTTATTACTTAAATATTACTTAAATCGTATAGTGTAATACGTTAACACTTTCCTAACGATTTGACCTTGTCTCTGTAATATAAAAAGTAATAGTTTTATTGCACAATTTTTTACATTGGAGATGATCGGTTGAAAAAAAGTCTTCTGTCTTAAGTTCTCTATTATTTTTTAAATATTTAGATCTAAGTTTAAAGCATAAGCTTTTAACTAATCATATTCTGTATACATTAGACTACACTATGATTTTTTGTATTGACCTAGCTCGTATAATTTTCTTTTGACATACGTTTTTATCGGAGGATTTCTGACGCGAGTACGAACACCTGCACCTGGACGTTTCTGCGCGTTGACAGTTCCGCGGCTGGACGTTCAAGTGGTTAACAAACTCTGTTACCATAGTCCATATTGCAAGCCGTATTGGCATGGCTCTGTTTGTAATAACAATTTATAGCAAACTGTGTTTTTTAAACTTAACTGAGTAATTATTTATTATTAGGTCGATCCTTACATATGAAATTGCCGATACTCAATACTGGGAACATTAACATCAAATATCTTGGGTTTGATTAGGAATTCCAAATTCAAATTTATTTTGAAATAAAGCCAGAAATTATATTGTTTTAAAATTCGTATTTCATTTGTTATCACATCATTTGTTTAAGCTTCATCATTGCTATATCAATGATCTGCCTATAAAATGGCGGAAGTGTATTGACAACAATGGCGCATACTTCTATTAATACAGATATTAATAGAAGTATGCGCCGATATCGATACACTTCCGCCATTTTATAGGCATCCTACGCGACTAGTAATAGGTTAATGTCAGAAAATTAACCTATTGCTAGTCGCGTAGGATCAATTGAACCCCAAATAACTCTGTTTTATCATGATTTAGCAAATACTCGGTGTGAGCGACTATGTCTTTCAGCAGCTTGCGAGCTCATCCGACCTTTCCTCCGTAGTGCTTCTCTAGTCAGTTCGGTAGAGAGAGAGAGAGAGAGACGGACTATTAGGTAGTCTTCAGATTTTAAAGCTTACCCAAAGACTTCCAAAGACTGTTGTCGTATAATAATATTTCTGAGATCTATGGACAGGTAAATTTGGTACATGACTGCTTGTAAGCGACGCATTGGCGGAGCGCGCAGGGCTGCGCGGTCGCCGGGAGTCTATGCGCGTAAGCGGCGTGTGGACTGACAACGAGCTAGTTCTGGATTCGACTATAGTGAACGTAGACATTTCTGGTATGGACCATAAGATTTATTCTATTCGTGCGCGAAGTGTAAGTTAGCTAAGTTTGCCGATGCATAAAATGTCTAATGTTAATTGTAGTGAATATTTAAGTTTATTTGATATTCATCATAAACTTTGTACATCTGATGTCAAACCTGAGTTGCTCTTAGGGCAAGATAATTATCTTTTTTTTTTTCCTCTTGAAGTTAGGCTAGGAAAACTTAATGAGCCGTCGGCAACGCTCACTCCCCTAGGTTGGTGCATTCATGGTAGCATCCGTGTGCCGCGTGATATCAGCCCTTCTCCTCAAGTCACTCTCTTCATCTCGGAGGGTGGAGACTCACCAACACAAGCTGATCAGCTGCTGCAGGACATCCATGATGAGGTCAGGCGATTTTTCACCTTGGATTCGCTGGGCGTTTTAGGTAAGCCTCGTCAAAATTCTGATGATGTTCGTGCGACTGCGATTTTGGAAGATAGCGCTCAACTTGTCAACAGACGCTGGTATGTTGGATTGCCTTGGCGTAACATGGGCTGTCAGATGCCGGACTCATACAATAACGCTCTAAAACGACTGAAAGGAACGAACAGGTCCCGACTTATTGTTATCGCTGTTCGGTGTTATACTGCGCTTCAGGGAAAATGTAATTGCAGTGACTGGTGACATTAAGGACATGTTTTTGAGAGTGAAAATTAATCCAGAGGATCAGCAAGCCTTTCGGTTTCTTTGGAAAAGTAACCCTAGGGAGCCTGTAAGAACGTATATTATGACTTCTTTAATTTTTGGAGCTAATTGCTTGCCTTTTGTAGCTCAATTTATAAAGAATAAAAATGCGAAGCGTTTTGAGTCAACAATGCTGACTGCGGTTGATGCTATAGTCAACTCGCACTACATGGATGACTATATAGATAGTTTGCCGGATGATTCTAGCGCTATCGAGATGGTTAAGAATGTGATTGATATACACAAGTCAGGAGGATTTGAAATTCGTACCTGGACAAGCAATAGTGCTCCGGTGCTAGACAGCATTCCTAAGGAGGCTCTAGGTCCAGTAGCAGTAAGGTTCAAAATCGACCAGCAGCCTCAAGAAGAACGAATTCTTGGTCTCATATGGTACCCGAAAGAAGACAAATTAGGTTTTGATGTCTCGTTGAAGCGAATAACTGAAAGTGTTGTTAAAGGTAAAGACAAACCTACAAAACGATTGATGTTGCGTGTAATAATGTCTATATTTGATGTTTTAGGATTTTTGTCACCCTTCACTATACAAGGAAGGATAATGCTACAGGATACTTGGCGGTTAAACGTTGGATGAGATGATTTTATTCCAGAAGAAGTATACAAGAAGTGGTGCCAATGGATCGATACGCTAAAGGTAATCAATCAGATTCGTATACCAAGATGCTACATAAATGTTTCACCTGCCGATAGCCGTATGGTACCTGACTTAGTAGAATCGGTAGCTACTACTTCAACATCACCGCCCAAGGACTTTCCGCCTATTCACTGTCAAAAAGATGCACCTAAGCTAGAAAGAACCGAAGGAATTCATACTTCGAATGGGAAGAATTACTCCAATCTTCAGCTTCACGTTTTTAGCGACGCATCCACAAAAGCTATGAGCACAGTTGCGTATTGGCGCTGGAATGACGGAGATAAAATATGTGTTTCCTTTATAGCTAGCAAATGTCGTGTGTTACCGGTGAAACCAATGACAGTACCAAGAGCAGAACTTCAAGCTGCTGTTCTAGCCGCAAGACTGGCGGACACAATTGGCAAAGAACACCGCATAGTTTCTGATCAGCGCTTCTTTTGGTGTGATTCGTCCACGGTCATTCATTGGATCAGAAATAGTACACGCAAGTATACAATTTTTCAAGCGAATCGAGTGGGAGAAATCGATAAACTTACGCTTGTCAGTGAATGGCGTTATATCCCAACAAAGTTAAATATAGCCGACTTGGCTACAAGGGAAACCTGTGATTTAGACTGTTTTTACAACGAGTGGTTTAGAGGACCATCTTTTCTTTACAACGATGAGCAATTGTGGCCCACAGACATGAATAAATCGGAAACAGAGCAAAATAAGTCAGATTGCGTTTTAGTAGTTCAGAATTCTACTTATGCCTTACCTGTTCCTGATCCACGACGATTCTCATCCTGGCTTCGTTTGATGAGAACTACTGCGGTCGTGCTAAAGTTTATTGATAAGTGCAGAAAGCTTACCGGCAATATAGATTGCGACGCGATGCGACGAGTGGAATGTCTATTGATTAAGCAGGCGCAGTATGACTCCTTTGGTGAAGAGGTAAGCACAATAAAGGATGGAAAATGTGTTAGTCACAACAGCCGGTTACTTACCTTAACTCCATTTATGGACGAAAAGGGTTTGCTTCGTGTTGGAGGCCGCATCGATGCTGCAATAGATGTCCCTCTAGATGTAAAAAGACCTGTCATTCTTGACGGACGGCATCCAGTGTCACGGCTCATCGCGCGACATTATCATGTTAAGGCCGCTCACGGGTGTCAAAAAAACTGTTGTAAATGAACTTAAACAAAGATATTGGATAGTTAGGTTGAGACCAACCGTAAAAACCGTTGTATCCCAGTGCATGTTTTGCAGAATAAGAAAATGTTCACCACGAGTTCCACGTATGGGTGACTTACCTCACGCTCGATTGGCACACCACCAACGTCCATTCACGCATTGTGGACTAGATCATTTCGGTCCCATTGAAGTTGCAATAGGCAGGCGAAGGGAAAAAAGGTACGGTGCACTTTTTACATGTTTAACCGTTCGGGCGGTACACATTGAGACCGTTGCTTCACTATCTACCGACTCCCTTATTATGGCATTGCAAAGAATGGCAGCTCGACGTGGTTGGCCGTCCCACTTATACTCTGACAACGGTACCAATCTGCGTGGGGCAGAGAAATAACTACAGAGGAACATGGCCAATTTAGACAGAGAAGTTTTGATACAGGAAGGTGTAAACAACAATATGAATTGGCACTTTATTCCACCAGCCAGTCCTCACTGGGCTGGGGCGTGGGAACGGCTTATTAGGACTGTGAAAATGTCACTTAAAGTGGTTCTCGCTGAAAGAACACTGAAAGAAGAAACTCTAATAACTTTATTAGCTGAGGTTGAAAATATGGTAAACAGCCGTCCATTGTCTCACGTGTCCGTCCATCAACCGTTGAATCCTTGACTCCTAACAATTTTATTTTAGGAACTTCATCAAACCTACCTATAATTGGTGAATTCGACGACTCTAACATGTGCATGAGGAAGCAGTGGCGTAAGGCGTAACTTTTGGCAGACATGTTTTGGAACAGGTGAATACGAGAAATATTACCAGACATGCTGCCACGCAAAAAATGGAACGTAGAACAAGTCTCACTGGAGATAGGCAATTACGTATTAGTGGTTAATCCAAGCTCACCTCGTAATACGTGGCCAAAAGGAGTCATTCAAAAAGTCTATCCTGGTAAGGACGATCGTATAAGAATGGTGGATGTCAAAACGAAGACCGGAGTTTGGCGTCAGTCTGCAGCACGCGTCGCACCTATATCCCTAGATGTTGAGTGCTGAAAGAGGTTTCAGCACTAGGGTGGGGAATGTTGCCGACGCATTAGTGAAACCTCATGTCTATGGATTATTAAAACTATGGTATGACATCTGATGTCTTGTCTGTTGCTAAACAGTGTCAATGTGTGAAAAACGTTACTTCTAATTTTATCATTGTGAATCCTTTATAATATAGCTCTATCGTAAACCCCCCTTCTCATTATTACGTGCCGTAGCGTAGCGTCTACAGTGTGTTTATTTTTGATGTAAAGCTAATGTTAATTTCTTTTATCTTTAACCGGCAAAACAAGTAGTGTATCCTCAACCGTTTAGTAAAAAAGTAGCATACTCGTATGAAAAGTGTAAGATAAAATATAAATAAGTAATTTTATTTTATAAAAAAACTTCAAAAAAGTTTCCAACGAATTGAGAATCTCCTTCTTTTTTGAAAAAGCAATAACCACTAAATTCTTTTTTTGTAGTGAAAACGTTTTATTATTGTAAAATAATATTTTTGTTTGGTTAGTGGGGAAATAGTACTTTTAGAGTAAATTATTAGTGAAATAAAAATCAACACACAGTAAACAAATGATTCAAGTTTGAAACACAGTTTTTCTAGCCGAGAGTCAGGAAGTCAATGTTTAATGTAAAAGGTATTTTTACAAATAAATAAATTATTTAAAAAAATATTAAATTATTATTCGTTCGAGATAGTCAGCGTAACCACAGTAAAAGTAACATAACGTAATGCAAAAAAAATCATACTAGACACAAAATATAAGTAGAATCGAAAAAAAAAAACAAGAAAAGTTGGTAAAATTTTTAAATTACCGTAGCAAATAGTTTTAGCGAGTCATACGACAAATTATTTTAAAAAAAAAACATACCTGTATAACCGTTGAAAGCAATTTGACTTAGTCTTGCTCTTGAAACTTTAATATAATCATAATATAGATTCCTCAAGTTTATAATTTAAAATTAAATTCATTACCAAAGCTTATTTGTCTTCACGTTCCTTAAAAATATTTATGCCACCTCGATTTCGAAAGATATACGAGTATACCAATAATAATTAATTCTAAAGCAGCTTTACATTTTACATCAAAGTATTTTTAAAATGGATTTATTTGATATCTCTCTCATTAGCCTTAAGTCAAAAGTTGTAAAAAAATTACCTAATTTGACGTAATCTTACTTCATACTAATAAATTACTTTGTAAAAAAAATAAATTAATCGCTTTAATGCCCAAGACACGTTGTAGAAATGCGTCGTTTATGTTGTTTTCTTGTATTATGTTTATTTTACTTTAGTTAAAAACGTAAGTATCTACCGTTTACATTTTTGGGCACTCTTTGTTTATTACTTTTATTATTTATAAGTATTAGTAATCTATTGAAATGATTGTTAAATGTCAAAAATAAAAGGAAAAGAAATCAGTAATAATTCATAAACAATAATTATTTTATAGTCCCCTTACCCCAAATAGTTATTGAAAACTCAATGGTCGTTGCTTTTAGGCGCATGCACAGTTTCATCAAATCATTTATCGAAAATGCACATCATGTGGAACATTATGCTCTCCTCAAAAATAGACTCAAGTTGAGCCATCTAATCTTTTCTCGAGAACTTGACCCGCCTACGCAAGAGCCTCAAAGGAAAAGCCAAAGAAGCCATTAAAAGTCTGCTGATCTACCGTGCAAATCCAAGAGAGGTCATGAAGATCCTGAGAGCAAGATTTGGAAAACCAGATGCGATTGCCATTACTGAAAAAGATAAGATCAGAAGTCTGCTTACAGATGCCCTACGTAAACTTATTTATTTCCAAACCCGTCTTTAGGTGTAACATTTACATTATATAAGCTGTCCCGGCGAACTTCGTACCGCCTCTTTTTTTTGTGAACTTTCAGATTTTATATTAGTTATTCTGTTATTCGGAGCGGAGACAAATCCAACAAACCAAAGATCATAAAAATCGATTCAGCCGTTCTTGACTTATAAATGGTGTAACTAACCCGACTTTTTTTTATATTTATAGATTATTTAGTATTAATATACGTACCTGAAACAACTGTGAGCAGCCAAAAGAACTTTGTCATTTTGACTGCTTAAGAAATCCAAAAAGTTCGTTAATCCCACACTTGCAGAGGGTGCATTGACCTCTTTTCCATCATGAAACAGCCTTCTATCGTTTCCAAAGAGTTTAATTTTTAATTTATTTTTAGAACTACTATATTGGTTAATATTTCCTTCAGGGAGAACATATTGTTTAAATGTATTGTTATTACACGAAGCTGAAATCTGTAAATATCAATGTTAATAATAATACCAATGTTTGACTTAATAGCGGAAAATAAAAAAAGAAAAACTACAATTACCAAGCATATTTGTTTGGATACTAAATCTGCCGTATCCAGATCAAATATCACTATAATTGCACCGGCGTAAGGTCCTTGAGTATCTGTAAAATATATTTTTTAATCTGTAATGTCAATTGAAAAACATTGGATAAGTATTAAATGTGAACTTACCATCGCATCCAAAACCAATAAATTCAGCGCTTAAATTAGAAACATCATAGTTCTGCTCCATCGTTTCAAAGATTTTTCCTAAAGCAAAAACACTTGTGTTAATATTTAAAACACAAATTTCAATATACCTAGTCAGGTCATAAGTTCTGTCACATGTGTAATATGAAATAATTCAGACATGTTTATTATTTATGTAACCATTTATATAGCAAAATGAACTTAATAAAACATAAATTCATGTGGTAATAAAGTTTATTCAAAATGACCCCCGCGATTTTGAATACAGGCCTTCAATCTGCGCGACCAGTCGTCTATCGCAGCACGAACGAGGTCCATGTCAATATCGGCGGCTAAGGCAGCCGCCGATATGCCATAATAATCAAGGATGCCTTGAGTGACTCCAAATCAGGATGAGGCTTTGAGCAGGCGTTTTCCTCCAAGTGTTGCCATACTTTGTAATCTAACGGACTCAAATCTGGACTGGAGGAGGGCCAGTCTTGTGTGCTTTTCGCTCTATGAGCTGGCGCAGAATCTTGTTGGAATATCCAGTGCCTGTTATTAAACATGGAATGAGAAACAGGTTCCACAAGGTTCTTGAGGACTGTATTTTGATACACAACTGCATTCGTTTTTACGCCTTTCTCACAAAAATATACAGTTAAGCCCCAATAAGAGACTCCCAACCAAACCATGAGCGAGGATGGAAAATGACCTCATTGGACACGCGGAATACGGTTGCTAGCTTCTTCACTGCTGTGTGCGTACATCTTATCATTTTGTTTGTTGTAGCTCTCTTCCGCAGTAAAAATTTTTTCGTCCGAAAAAAGAATTTCCCGATGCTTTTTTCCCGCGTACCGCTTCAACAAAGCGCGGCATCTCTTCAGTTTCTGGTCCATTAAACGAGCGTTCAAACGATGTCTTGTTTTTCTTCGATATGCCCTAAGCCTTCATTTAACACCCTTTTCACCGTGGTTCTGCTTAACCCCATCTGAAGGGCCAACAGTTTCTGCTTACGTATGGGATTTCTTTGAATTCGCGCCTTCACAGCTTATAGCCCTGCTGGAGTCCTAACAGAGTGAGGGCGACCACTTCTTGACCTGTCATCTACACTAGAGACTTCATTGTATCGTTTTATGGCACGATAAACGAATTTTTTTGTTATATTCAAATTTTTCAGTAAGTCGAAAATCTGAATTGGCGCGTAACCGCAACGATGCAACGCAATAACCGCGACACGGTCTTCTTTAAGTGTCCCCTCCATATTTAAAAATGAGGAAAATTCTAAAAAGTACACATTTTTATTTTCATGAAAAATTCGAAATTCGAATTCAATAAACTTTTTGTGGCCAGCATTCTAAATTCAAAAGTTTTTATTGTGTGACAGAACTTATGACCTGACTATGTCACCTTTGTTACTTCATCATGTTATTAATAATAGAACGAGCAGAGTCGTCAACTTGAGGGTTTCACAAAATTAATTGCACATAAACCTTTAAAAGTGTTTTTAACCACTGATATTTCATGACGTTTTCGAAGCGATTGTTTCGAAAGTGCTAAAATAAAAAAAAAACGGCCAAGTGCGTGTCAAGGAAAGGTAAGGTTCCGTAGTTTAATTCGGTGTGTAGAGTGATTTTAAGAGTATTTTTTATATATTATTTTTATGTAAGTATTAAACCAATTAGGGAAACATTTTATTTTATTTTTTTAAACGGTAGTTATTTTTATGTATTTTTTTAAATTTATTACTTGATGACATACTTTGTAAGCCACTAGAAAAAAATTATATGCCACATGCAGAAAAAAATACTAGACGTATCTTCACTCACACATTCACATTTGACATTTGCTGTCATAAAAACACACACACACACACTCACACACACACACGCACGCACGCACGCACGCATGCACGCACGCACGCACGCACGTGCGCACAATAAAGATTTATCATTATCATTAACACTTAAAAGGAGTGGTTCTGCCTCTGTATTGCTATGTTTTTTCTCTTATAATAAATAAAATATTTTCATTTTTCATTTTTATAAATCAATCAATCATGCATTGATACGGAATATCGATTTGGTAAATGACATAATGTATTTTACCGGACCGACGACGATATCAGAACTTTTAACTGTGATTTGACAAATGTGGGATATATTTTTTTTTATTCACATTTTTTGGGTTCCGTAATCAAAACGGAACTCTTATAGTTTAGCTATAAGTTGAACTAAGTTGAATCAGGCGAGTTAGAGACCTGTTGCGCGCTAAAATACTTCTTCTCAGTCATATTATAGTATTGACGGATTAAAAAGACCACTGCATTGTATTGCTCATAAGACAGATTTACAGATTTTTTTAAACCTATTACTACCCTGTTTTTTGAATCAGTACGAATCTTTTAAGAAGTGAACGTATTGATAAAAGTGAATTATTTCTTTTCGCAAGAATCATGGGGTTAAATCTTATTAAAAAATCACTTTCTAATACTATGTTGCGCAACTGTTTGACAATCTTATGCCAGCAGCTTCGCTCGTGTAGGATATGGTTTGTCACAACCTATCTTGCTCGCTTAAGAGTTTGGAAAAAAATTGTAGCCTATGTCCTTCCCTAGTGTTCAAGCTTTTTCCGTACAAAATTTCATCAAAATCGGTTCAGCTTCTCTTCTAAAATTCATTAAAATGGTTGAGCGGCTTAGGCGTGAAAACTTAACAGACAGACAGACAGAGTACTATGATAACTACTCCTTATGTCCCGCCGCACCGCACTCGCCTAGGTACCGATTGAAAACAATCCAGATGCCAAATTAAAATACAAATTAAAAAATCTATTAGGGTAACGTGCCTCGTTCCATACCTCAAAAGCAAAAATATAATCCTTACAGAATCACGTATGGCTGTCTGTCAGTCCGTTTATTAGAACCGATTTGCTACAAAACTACTGGATCGTTTAAATTGCAATTTGGCACAAATACTTTTAAGAATTTTTGTAATTAACGTCCCAAAAAACTATAAAAACATTATATTGATATTTAGACATTTCAACCCCATCGCACCCCAACAAGGGAGATGATATTTCACGTCCACCACGTTGCATTTTTCAATCGTTGTTGTATACCTATGTTGATTTTCAGACTTTGTCACCCCTTTCCCCATTAAGGGGTTGATTTCTCAAAAAACCTAATACACCTGTTTACTTATTTGTTGTTAGGAATACTCCTGTGAAAAATTTGTCTAGCTAATCGTGTTTTTCCATACAAACTTTGGACTCCCATTTGAATTTTGAAAAATCCTTTCTTAGTGCACCCTAGTAAGAAACCTGAGTGCCAAATTTGGAGTAACTAGCACCAGCGGTTTGGACTGTGCGTTGATATGTCAGTCAGTCAGTCAGTTTCTTGTTTTATACAGGGTTACATTGCAAAGGAGTGCCAAATTTAAAAAATAAGATCTAAGGATTATTCCGTTCTGCACTTATAAATAACTTCAGTAATGACCTATGCACTAAATACTTCCTATATGGATAGTCAACATCACGCCACTCAAGAATTAGACTGTATACAGGTATCTCACTCGGTTAAGTGTAACATGCAGGAAGTAACTAGCCACTGCCTAAACCTATCGCGTAATAATAACCTAATAGTAGTGACACAAAACATTGTAAGTATCTATAAGAACTTTAATGACTTACTTGTGTCCCTTTCGGTACTAAATTTGGAAGTTGACATTTTAATACTTACGGAATGTAGATTAGACACAAATAAACAAATACCGCTGCTTCCAAATTATACTTCCTATCAATCAACCAAACCCTTAAACCAGAACGACGGTGTGGTTGTTTACATCAAAAATAATCTTCAAGCAAAGGTTACTGACCTTTACCTCTCAGACGCTACCGGGCTCCAGATAGTAACTGATAATTATGCCTTCTTATGCATATATCGATCGCCCTCAATACTCAACGCTGATAATTTCATAAACACTCTTGACACACATTTATATACTATTAGTCATGTCAAAAATGTATCGATTGTGGGTGACATAAATATAAACCTAATTCCCACAGATCAGGAACGACCTCAATATCGGCGAAACAGACTTGGCTATCTAAATGTACTGTCTTTGCATGGGATCTTACCTGCTCACATCTTACCGACGAGGAAAGCGTCATGCCTAGATCATGTCATGCTTAAACTTGACATCAAAGTCAAAGCGGCTTTTGTAGCCGTGTTAAACACCTCAATCACTGACCACAGTATGGTGTTGCTTAATTTATCTAACATTCGGACCTGTAAACCTATCACTAAATCTAAATTCATAACGGATTTTGATGGAGCGCTAAAAACACTAACATCCACAGATATTTCACGTATGGAACTCTGTAACAATCCAGAGGACTTCGCTGATTCACTTATTGGTGTATTTATGTCAGCTATAAAAGAAAACTCAAAACAAATAAACTCCTCAAGTAACAAAAAGATTTTAAAGCCATGGATAACTCCTGGTGTTCTGAGATGCATCCAACTACGAAATAATATGCAACTAAAACTCGCAAAGGACCCCCAAAATGTAATCTTAAAAATCACCTACAAACGTTTTCGTAATTTCTGCTCAAACTTAATAAAAAAGGTTAAGCGACAATATCATAGACAACTAATTAACAAAACTGTAAACAATTCACGAAAATTTTGGAACACAATAAATGAGATCTCTCAGTATAAAGCGCCAAAAACTACCAATGTAGCCCTACTTAATCTTAAGCCTGTACCACAAGCCTCTATCAATCACGTAAATAACTTTTTCGTCAGTATTGGCGCAAACTTAGCTGATATCATTACCAGACGGGTTGGACGAGGAAATCTAGAATCTGTTACCTCTACAAATCATACTCTCTCGTCTTCCTTCGTCCTGCAGGAAACCGATGTTAGGGAGGTTGAAAGCGTCCTGATGAATCTAGACTCGGGAAGCTCGCCCGGCTGGGATAGTGTTAGCACCGCTTTCTTAAAACATGCAAGAGTGTTCGCTGTTCCCCTGATCTGTAGTCTTACTAACCTTTACTTCAGGACTGGCGTTTTTCCTAGTCAACTGAAAAGGTTCATCGTCATCCCTGTGTACAAGAGTGGGGACAGAGCGGATGTAAACAATTACAGACCTATCTCTATTCTTACCTCGATTTCCAAAATTATAGAAAAAATTCTAAATAATAGATTGATTAACTTCCTAGATAAATTTAAAATAATTTCAAACTCCCAATATGGCTTTAGGAAGGGATACTCAACACAAAACGCTACTCTGGATCTCACCTCAACTATAGTCAATGAGGTTGACGGTGGTAAAAAATGTCTTACAATCTTTTTAGACTTATAAAAAGCTTTTGACACCGTCTCTGTACCTATTCTTGTGCACAGGCTTGAGACCATAGGTATAAGAGGCACCCCGCTCCAGCTTTTCAAAAGTTACCTCCACGGCAGAACACAGCAAGTGAAAATTTATGGCCTCCTTAGTGAAAAAGAAACTGTTGTTTTTGGAGTCCCTCAGGGAAGTGTCCTCGGCCCGACTCTATTTTTGATATACATAAACGAATTATGCAATCTCCGGGATGTTGGGGGGAGGATCTTTTCTTACGCGGATGACACTGCAGCTGTGTTTGCTGGTGACACCTGGGAATTGGTTTTTAAACTTGCTGAGAAGGGTTTACACACTATCTCAAACTGGCTTTGCGAAAATCTTCTTACATTGAATATTCAAAAAACGAACTATATATGCTTTACTCCGTCTATTAAATCACAGCCAAATAACCTTTTCGAAATTAAAATTCACAACTGTCTAAACTCTGCCAATCTAGACTGCACCTGTCCCTCTATTGACAAAGTCAGCTAAACCAAATATCTTGGTATCATACTTGATGAACGGCTTTGCTGGCAACCACATATGGAGCTGTTAATTAATAGAACCAGAAAGCTCATATGGGTCTTCAAGTCACTTCGACAGGTTATGACAAACGCACTGCTAAACAAAGCTTACATAGCCCTGGCTCAACCAGTCCTAACATACTGTATCCCGATCTGGGGGGTGCTGGTAAGACTCATGTCCTTGAATTGGAGAAAGCGCAGAGATCCCTCATCAAGGTCATGTACTCTAAACCCTATCGTTTCCCTACGGATACATTATATCTAATTAGTGACTTACTCTCAGTCAGAAAACTTTATGTTCTCAGCCTTGTTCAAGAGTGCCACAAATCTCTGACTTATGTCGATCTTTCCCATAAAAGAAGGAAAGATACAGTGGCACCGGTCCCTATAATTCGTACAGCCTTTGCCAGAAGGCAATATAGGAGCCAGTCAGCCCATGTCTATAACAAAATAAATAAAATACTCAAAATATACCCTATGCTACTTCTCACTTGTAAGAAAACCATATCTGAATGGCTGCGCTCTCTATGCTATGAGGAAGTTGAAAGTCTACTCATAAGAACGTCCTAAAGGTTTTTTTTTTTCCACTTAAAATCAGAACTCACACCCATCATCATGGTCTCTGTATGTGGTGAACTCATACCGATCCCAAGGAGCTGTTTCCGTAGGGCTTACAGGTCGCACCTATGATCAAATGTATACTTATTTTTGCATTGACTAACACACAAACGTCAGCACTAAACTCATACTAATACGTACACACGCACGTGCACACACACACACACACACACACACACACACACACAGACACACACACACACACACACACACACACACACACACACACACACACACACACACACACACACATCCCCAAACACACACACTTACATACACACATACACTCACACTCATGCATCCATACACTACATACTTACGAGCATAGTCCTCTCATTTTCTGTATAGTACCATAGTTGTACCAGTGTTATTTTTTCACATTTTTAGCATGTATATTATTTCAATATGTCTGTTTTGCTTAATGAACCATTAGTTTAGATAACATTATGGGAAGTAGCGAGTTATTCCCACTACTAGTGTCTTTGACTACTAACCGGGAAAACTCTGCAAAATTATTGTAAACTGGTTTTTTGAAATAAATGTTTTTTATTTATTTATTTATTATTTAAGGAACAATATGAAGAAGCGTCTTAAACGTTATTATTTTTTATAATCGTATGTTACGAAAAAAAATCAATAAATTTATTTATTTATTTAAACTTTATTGCACAAAATAAAATCGTACAAAAGGTGGACTTAATGCCATAAATGCAAGTTTAAAAGAGGCATATCGCCGTCCCTATCGAACACTATGGTAATAGGAAAATTCCAATTTTACAGGAAACGTCAAAAACTGTTTTTTTACCAATATCTCGAGCACTATTAAACCTTTAAAGACCATTCTTTTACCAAAAAACGGGGATTTTTTCCTCCGTACATTTGTAATCAATTATTTTAATATAGTTTTTTTTTACGGGAGAAAATTGAAAAAATGTACTTTACCGAAATAAACATTATACATTCGTCACGCAAAGTAGCCTTACGATAGTGCTCGACGGAAATCACAAATCGATGGTATGGTAATAATACAATATGATAGGATTCGATGATAAAAATGCGTCTAACTTTCAATCGTAAGATGATATTGAAATTGTTTTCGCTGGTGTGTTTGACCTCAACATTACAGTAAAGATTAAATACTTGTTTTCTCGACGTAATTTTCAAAAGATCTAGAAAAGGTAATTATTGAATACAGATTTTAAAATTGTATTATGTAAAAAGCTAAATTACTTAAAACTCTTAAAACTTAATATTTTAATAATGCCATTTGTTTTTGTGGTTTAGGCGTGAAAAGGTTACGATACATACATACTTACATAAAGGAAACATTGTACACTTGTACACCATATTTTATAAGGTCTGTTGTGTAAGAATTGTTCCTATTCAAAAGTTTAAAAAAAAGTCCAAGACAGCATATATATATATCTATCTTTTAGGGTTGACATACTTTAACCTTTTATGGTAATCAAATTGGTTCTAAAGTAATGCAACGGCAATAGCATCGCTTTTTCTTTTACTTTTAGAGCGAGGCACTGATGTGGTTTATTGAAAATCATTATTATAAACTGCTAACATATTCCTAGAACAGCAAGTGTGGTCTACGGGGGCCAAAATGTTGTTATCTTTTTTAACCATATTCTACGTGAGCGAAACTGCGGGCACAGCTAGTTTTTGATAAGACCATTAATTTATGACATACATAAAGAAAATAGTTATAAATTGGTTTCGTCAAAATATAAGAGATATGCCTCTTTTAAACTTGCATTTATGGCATTAAGTCCACCTTTTGTACGATTTTTAAAGTTTAAATAAATAAATAAATTTATTAGAAACATCATAAAACTTATCCATTTACTATATTCGATAAATTCAGTCCGCCATTTTCTTTATCTAAATGTATTGCAATGTGACAGAGTTTTCTAATACTTCAACCATTTCAGACGTAATAAAGCACTTATCATAATATAAGATTAAGAATAATAAAACTACTTACGATACTGCACTATTTATAAACGTTAAAATAAAATTGAAAACAATTATTATAATAAACTTTTGCTGATATGCACGTACGCTCTATCAAGCGCGAATACCCAGTGAATATAATATTCACACTGGATGCATTATAATTTATGCATCTTTATAAACATTACGACGGATTAAGTCAGATAATTGTTTTTAAGATAGCGGTATCTTTCGATATCGTTCGTTTCGATTTCCGATCACTGACAAGGTATTTAGTAGTGTCTCGTTCGGCTGTTGCTTGATCGACGCAATTTTGTGCCCGGGGGAATGGCCTGGACCGGATATTAAGCCAAGAATAGCCCCTTTGGAGATTGCGCGTTAAATAGCAATGGTGGTTAAGTGATAAAGTAAGCTTTGCAGGTCAATGTAATTCAAATCTGTATTAGATGAAGGTTACACGATCAATATTTCCAATAATAAGTAATAGTACTGAATACCTGCCAATTTGAGTAGAAGATTGGGAAGTAATCTTTTTTTTGTTTATTATTTTGTTTATTGAGAACGCTCAAATAAGTAACAAGCCATTCTTATGTAACAAGCCATATATATGTCTACAGTGGGTAAGTGGCATGCAAAGGGTCAAAATTAATCGTGTTTCTGACCTTATCTCATTTCCAAAACACGATTCCACAAATTTCACTCGATGGAAAACATAAATAAATTTGCCTCTCAAAACCAACATTAAAATTTTTCTCACTTGTACTTTAGTAATGTTGATGATCTTAGGCAAAATTATGGCTTTTATAATATTAAAGGAATTGGCAACTTTAAATTTTCAATAAGTAATTTTCATTAAAATCGTGTATTTTGTGGGTGGGCTCTTAGGCGCTTTCATTCCAAGTAGTACCTTCTCTGTCACTCCTACTGAATTTGACAGTGATCGCTGAGGCGCTGCCGTGCCCTGCTTGACGGACCTGTGTCTATTGCTTAAGGTCATTGGCTCTAGTCAGCGTCTTAAAGATTCAGTTAATTTTATTTAACTATAGAAAACATGCCTGAGTGTTAGATTTACTCTTTCCAAATACAAACTGGTTAGACACTAGTGTGTTGTTTTTTGTTAGAACGCTCTCTAATCAATAATACCTATAATAATTTTAAGTTGCTCTATATAGTCCAGTTAGTTGAGTGCACCAATTCGAATCTCGATACGTAACATAAAGTTACGTGAGTATTCAGTGTGTTGTACTGAAGATAAAATTATATTTTGGATAAATATTTTTTTGGCTATCAAAATTAGATGATTTGACATTATCCGGTACTTTGTTCGGCGGACACTATAGTGTTCAAGCGCTGCGGAGGCAGAAATTCAATATCGTAAAAAGAGGTAATGTGTTGCATTATTACCAGTGATCGGAATAGGTAGATTGATTTGATGTACTTTGGTAGTGCTAGCATAATATGGATATTTTTTTATTTAAAAACTGATACAAAGATATTCCGAAATCCGGGAGGCATGTCTATATTAACATCAATGTTTCAGACCAATAACGCCAAATCAACCTACCTATTCCGATCACTGATTATTACCCATGTTAGTTTAAAAAATGCAACAAGAAAGTTTAAAATGTTAAATTATTTGATTGTTAACGACATCAACATTATGACTGAAGTGCTATAAGACCAATGACAAATCGGTAAAATGATTATTCGGACATATAAATATTGTGGCAAGTGATGTTTATGAGAAGCTTGTTAGCTTGACACGAACCTCTTTATCAAGATAGATATGTAAACTAACTCTGTCATTTCGTATAAGTTAGTCCCTTTGACATTTGTTACTAATCATCATAATCATCATCATTGAGTGCCATCTTCTAACGAAGTTTGGAGAACAGTGTGTGAAATCGTGGGCGGTCGCTGGCTAGGACTTTGATTTCGCGGTAAGAGAGGCCCGTCTAATTGATGTCGTCAAACTATTTGCATCTTTGACGTCCTGGGGGGCTCTTCTTCTTGGTATTTTAACCTCCAGAATCAGTATTGGTAATTCATACTGCGCACGTCTCTGGAAAATTTCCGAAAATGGAAACTTTCCTTTTCCTAATCGTGTACATGTGCTCCCTATTGATTCGTGCCATCTTACTTGTTTATGGAATCTTAAATATTTTCCGAAGAATCCTCATCTCAAATGTTTCTTACCTAATAAACTAATATAGTAATGCTTTTTAATTTTTTTTCTTCAAAATACATTGTAATTTTTATAAATAAATATCGATTATACATCCTGATATAGCACCAAATCATCATCATCCTATCCAAACTATATGACTGTCTTTCACTTTCACTTATCGCTATCTCGTTATCGAGCTATTACAGTAACTTAAGCCACCATTAATTAACGCTTAGCCTGTAATGTGTGATTATGCGTGTATATTAATTAACCCGATTTGCTGTAATTTTCACCGAACTATGGGGATTAACGGATTGCTAGTTATTATTGGATTTGAGGGGGAGAGGTTAAATTAGGGTAGGGAAGTAATGGTTAAGAAGGGTATATAATAAATGATTTGGTTTTCGAGGATTTTTGGGCGATAATTCGGTTGATAACTCGGTCGATCTTGACAGAGCGGTCGTGGTCGTCATGAATTGTAGATGTGGGATGATATAACTCGTCTCACGATTTCTCGCCGTCTCTTTCTACTGGTTGAAAATCTAGAACATTTATGTAAGGCCTTAAAAGACTTGATCTGGTGCGTCCATCGCGTTAGTGATGTACCACGTGACCTGGTGCCCTCCACTCTGCCCTGCGAACAAGGCGCTTTATTGAGTTTGAACTCGGTCGAAAACTCGGTTGATAACTCGGTCGATAACTCGGTCGATATAAAGCATGCGGAAAGTTTTCACATGTGATTTAACGAATAATAACTGCCAAAACAAATCCCGTACCCCACATTTGTGCCCTGACGACTGATAAAATGCGCCTTTGTGCATGAAACACATTTGCCGCCTAGAAAAACGCTCTTAGAGGCGAGTAAAAGTCGCACATTTTTATGTCATGAAACAAACTTGTTTTATTACTTTTAAATTACTTTTAGACGACTTACGACGTTAAGGACGCGGAAAACTTTAAATTATAAACTAAATGAAAACTACCTACAGCATAGGACTTATAGTTTGAGAAATATAGCGAAATAATATGTTAAAGCTAATGTCATTTCGTTTAGGTTTGTCACATTTGATCATTTATCACTGTTAATCATTTAATAAAGAAATGTGGAGTGCCGTGTGGGGACAGCCGTAAAGAATACTCTTCCCCACCGCCAACAGGAGGCGTGTCGTAAGATGAGACTAATTCTTGTAGCACGAGAGGGGCAGCAGCGTCTGCGTGCAAAATGCTATAAAAATCTGCGCTCGCCAACCCGCCTGCCAAGCGTGGCGAGTATTGGCAATTATCCCCCAATGAAAGTCATTGGAGGGCTGTGGTTAGCAGTGGATGTCCATGGCTGAAATGTTTAAAGAAATGTGTTTTATTTACAAAATTGGTTCAAAATGTATTGGTATCTATAGGCACTATTAATTGTTTGTTTGAACGCGCTAATCTCAGGAACTACTGATTCCAATTAAAAAAATATTTTAATGTTGAATAAGTCTATTAATTGAAGAAGGTTATATACAGGGTGTAACGAAAAGGTGAAATAAAACTTTAAGGGGTTATTCTACGGCTAAATTACATCAACTTTTTCTATGGGACCAACATCGAATTCGAAAAAAAAAAAAAAAACACTTTCCCATACTAAAACGCGACCAGCTGGCATCAGTTTGTATGGAAACGTCAATTTTTTTTTTGAGATTTCGATGTTAGTCCCATAGAAAAAGTTGATGTAATTTAGCCGTAGAATAACCTCTTAAAGTTTTATTTCACCTTTTCGTTACACTCTGTATAGGCTATATAATTTTACGCTACGATCAATAGGAGCTAAAAATCAATGAAAAATGTTGCAAAAATGAAAAAAAAAACCATTTGAGACCTTTTGTTGAGTGCGCTTCGTAAACGCAATTATCATGTATGACGGAATCGTATTCCTGTAAAAGTTCTAAAAAAAAATCCGTGACAGCATGTTTATCTTATCAGGTTGACTCACTATAACCTTTTTTATGGTAATCAAATTTGTTTTATAATAATGCTTGATTTGTTCGTTGACAGACCGAATTCCACGCGGGCGAAGCCGCAGTCGGGAGCTAGTTTTATAATAAATATTAAATACATGTAAAATTTTAACAATATCATATTTAAATAAAGTTAACTAAGAACGCATTGCTTAACATAATTTTTCTGTCTGGGCACAACCTACTGAGCCTGTCCAAGGCGTTAGATAAATCGTATGAATTAGATTTGATTGTTTTTACTATTATATCAGCCTTTATCAACTTCCATACAAAAAAATATTGTATTAAGCCAGATCCTTTGTTGTACCAACCTAACAAAATATTCTAATGTTACCATTTCGCCAAATTATTACTCTCTGCGTATAAAATTATGATGTCTTTAAATTACTTAATTTTAAATACAATTGATTTAATCGAATAGTTAGTCCACCGCATAACAAATCTTAATGGTTTTACGACAAAATTATTTAATTTAATTATTAAATAAATAAATAAAAAGTGACTTCTGTCTGAATGACTTATTTGAGCACTAGAAGCACCTCCTTTGATGTCACCCAAAAAGATAGGATCTTACATTGTAGATAATTGTTATGTTTAAGGGTAAATCATAGCTAATATGTATTTCATCTATTTTTATTTCATACCCTGCTATGTCATCTTCAAGTATAGCTACATCAGGGAATAAACCTAAAAGAAGAAAAATTACCGAAGCAGAAATACAACAACTATCAATTTGGTCTCATAAAGAAAACACACAATACAGCTCATGCAGTCACAGACAAGTTGTTCACTATGTTGTATAGGATATGTGGTTACAAAGATATTCTTGATTTACGAGACACCCTGTTTATGTACGGAAATTGTTGCAAGCACGTTACACCTTGTGTCTGAGATAATTGAAATAATTGATCCTATCAGGGCAGCCAGTTTGCTCGATGATATTGTGCCTTTGACAAAATAGAAGGCTACAGGCACTGATCAAGTAAACACTACAGGGTGTTTATATATATTTTTAATCATTTATCAAATAACACTTCTGCAGATTTGGAACGAAATCTGAATGCATTCATGAATAGTAATATTCATGTAATTCGATAAACTATGAAGTAACGATTTATTATTTTACACAGTTTGATAATAAAGTTAGTACCTATCATAAGCCTGTCTATTAAATTAAACTGTCAACGAAATATGCTGAGGAGTCGTCCACAATATCAAGTCACAGTCATGACAGGAGAGGTCATGCCAAACGTGACAGTAATAAAATTAATAAATTATAAAATTAGGGCCGATTTTTCTTTACTCGTCCTATAATATTAGGATATTGCTTCTTTTTGACTTTAGGTCAACGTGGAAACCCTTATAGTTCTTGAATCCCTGTGAGTATCAAAAATGTGGTATAAACAGATGTATCTTTTGATTTCTTTGACTTAGAAATTTGATTGTTTCGCAGCTTCAAGGGATTGCAGATTTAAGTGTTTGATATCAATTTTACCTTGATACCTCTTTGAGTTTCTAATAAAAAGTGACCTGCGTTTTAGTGTCATGACAGACAGACAGACAGACGGACAGACTAACGTACAGACAGATAGACATATACTTTGGACAACGAAGTCCACTCTTATAAGGGTTCCTTTTTACCTGTGGGGTACTGAACCCTAAAAATTACAAAATCATGGAAATATTGTAATAATATTAGTATTCCGTAGATAGAACAACATTTATTTCAATTACCTAATACATTTGCTAATAATATATTAATTTAACTGTCTCTTCGAGTTTCTGGTAAAAAGGGAGGGAAGTTGACAGACAGGCAGACATACATACAGACAGACAGGCACACACATATGGACAACGAAATGATCTTAAAGGGTTACTTTTTTACCTTAATGGGGTATGGAACTCAAAAAATTACAAAATCATGATATTTTTATAATATTAGTATACTATAGATAGAACAACATTGCTAGGTTTCATTTTAGTAGAGAATAATATTAATAGATTGTTTTTACAATCACACCAATTATCTCTTAAGTACAAATGCTCGTGTTCATCACACAAACATTTGACCCTTGCGGGATTCGAAACCGCAATCGCTGGCTTCGTAGTCCGGAGCGCGAATCATTACACCAGACGGTCGTCAAGTAGCATAAAATTACAGACTTTACATAAATAGCTACCATGCGAGAAAAAGGAACAATGGCTCTGTATTCATAACCATATTAATTTACGGCTTGTCACGAACACGCATCGGGTCGGGACGCTTCAGGTGCCCGATATTTTTGAATATAATGTTTTCCGGCGGTTTGAAACCAAGAAAATATATTGACAGGCTTATTGCGCGTTTTTTCGAGCAGAAAAAGAAGGTTTCTCAACCCTTATCTTACGACACTGGGCTGTTCGGACTCTGCGTTACATTTTGTAGGTTATTAAACTGTTTGGAGACGCTTTTTCACATTCTTTACTAAAATCAACTTCTATCTAACATAAAATTATTACTTATATATACACGATGAAGTTTCATTCAGTAAAAAATACGTGATCTTTTAAGGGTACTTTTTAACTTTTGGGGTACGGAACCCTAAAAATATTTAATTTCACAATCAATGTTAATATTATTGAGTTTTATCTGATCAAAAATATCATTTCATCATTCAGTCGTATTTGTGACCAAGTTAATAAACCTACTTAAAGATAAATTGATTACATCACACATGAAGTGTTATATGGATTCCAACTTCAACGTTTTTAAAATCGACTATTATGAACTTCAAAGCTGTCTGCATACCGTATTTCATATCTCATGGCATGTTCAAATAAACTACGTGGCGGTTGTAAACAGAGGTTAGATTTGTTTGACATTCCCACTGTTTCTCGTTTTATTCGAGGTATTCGAAAGTTCTCGAGTGGAGACCACGTCTTAGTAAACGTAGTGTAGGACGCCCTCTAGCTCCATGCATGGACCGATGACCTTAAGAAGATGGCTGGCAGTGGCTGGATTAAAAAGACGGAAGATTGTGCTCTTTGGCACTCTTAGGGGAAGGCTTACGTCCAGCAGTGAACTGCAATAGGCTGATATGATGATAATGATTTAAAAAGATAATACCCAATGCGTTTTTAAAAAAAAATATTAATTGCAAAGCTTGGCAAATGCACATCATTTAAGCCATAGGACGTCCATTGCTGAAAACAGGTGCAACTTTCTTAATGACTTCCAAATTTGCTGGTTGGAAGCGGCCTGCATTCAGCAGCAGAAAGATTAAAGATGGGCAGAAAGGTTCTAGAATGGAGGCCACGTACCTACAATACAGACGACATAATATATGTTTTAGGGAGGCAAATCACATTTGTACTTAATACTGACCACTGCCAATAACTACCTGTATAAGTACAGTCATCAACGACTACGTCTTATTCAGACACCTTCCCGTTTCGACAGCCTAATAAAATACTTAAACAAATATGTAGTTTCACCAACTTTTTTTTATGCCATACGTTTCTTATTGAATGGACAACTTTTAAAAATTAGATACATTTAATGTCGTTTAGCCAACTTTCTGCAACTTTTTACAGTCAGATAAAAAAATATCTTGTGCATTAAAGCCTTATACAAGGTGAAATTTTAGTTGTTTTTTTCCCGCAGGGAGGTGATACCACTCATAAAAACCAAACAACTTTATTAAGGAACCAACTCTGAAAACGCAAAAAAAGTCTGTTTCATACATTATAGCCGAGTAAAATTATTGAAGTTTTTTATGAAAAAATCTTTTTTTTTCGCGATTTCAGATGGTTCCATAATAATTCCATAATAAAAGTTGTATGTATAGTACCTTTAAATCTTCAAAACTACTTCATGTGTACAATAGCTTACGAAAAATCTAATAGTATTAGTTAGAATTCAAATTCACTATCTAATGTGAGACTAATATAATTGAAAAATGTCTACAGTATCCATAAATCATTCGTCAGTTTTAATCGAAAACAACTTATAAATATATCGTCAGAAACATTTTTACGTGATTTGTCCTATTGCAAAGTGATTTGCGCCCACACCACTAGTGATTAGAATATCCACACCACTAGTGATTAGAATATACGAGAACATAACATGAATGATATCTGCGATAATAACGAGTATTTATTTTATTGAATCATACTCAACTCCCATATTATGTTTGTTTTTTAATGTGAATCCTACAGCGCTTTAATTTTTGTAAAGTGTAGTTGTAGCACTGTATCGAATAGGTTACAGAATTCTAAGTGATTCGATTAACCTTTTGAACTTGGCACCTACGTACGCCTACACATGGAATCGGGAATATGCATGTTTTTTTATTTGGTCCTAAAATAAATAGTACTTAACTATAATGAATAGAACTTTAAGAATTTTCAAAAAATATTGATAAATACCTGACTACTACAACCCATTAAAGTCGCGTGTTAGACAAGGAGAGCCATAAATTTTTCATAGTAAAAGTTGTTTTAGAAAGAGATAGGTATAACTTAATTTCTAATTACTATAATACGGTTATTTTTTATCTAAAATCAATTTTGTATTCACTATTAGCACTAAAATTCAATTATTTTCTTTTAAATATAGTAAAAGCAATCTATTTTTTTCATGCATATTCCCTATTATCTTTATACCTGTGTTAAGGCGCTGCGCAAACGTGGACACTTTTAGTTTCCAGTTGCTGACACCGAACACTTTTTGATCGTCATGACGTTTTGTTAAGTGGAAGCAACTGGACATAATAAATGTTTACGTATGCGCAGAGTGGATGATTTCATACTATAGAAATCAAATATTTATCGGTAGCTTGTGTCTGACACAAGACACAAAGTGTCGACGTTTGCGCCCTCAGATCGTAAAGCCTGGTGGAATTTATGGTCCGATCAGGCCTACGTGTTTTTTTACTGCTAAATAATCAAGAAGTAGATAGACGCTAAGAAGAGATGGATGGATAGTGTGAGGAGTGATATGACTGAGATGGGAGTGAATGACTCGATGACGTGACCAGATTACATGAAAGAGAAAAACAAACTGCGCCAAACCCGGATGACCTGGGAACAGTGCAAGCAAATGATGATGTTAACAAGAAGTCGACGCTCAAATTGATGAGCATATTTCTAGCGTTTGTTTTATTTATTTATTTACAAAATCCACAGCTCTCAAACAGAATTAATACAGACACTTAAAACTAAACATAGAGCCGGTAAAGGATTAACATTTCATTTCATTAGCGTTCGGAGTAGTAGTCAATACAAATTTCATAAATATAATTAAGTATCTGTTGTAATATCAAAATAACAGCTTTTTTCTTAATTCAAATAAAAATATTTTAGGTACTTATAATAAAAACATATTTTTTTATACATTTGTCTGAAAGAATAACTAAGAATAGGTACTTTTATTTGAGAAAAATAATTATTTATCATTATTACTTTATCATCATCATAATTTTAGCCATAGGACGTCTACTACTGAACATAGGCCTCCCACCAGTGACTTCCAGATTGGTCGGTTGGAAGCGGCCTAATTATTACTTGTATACTAGCAATTAATAAGATTATATTTAAAGTAATAAGATTCCAATAGAAAAAAATGAGGTTTTCTAGTAGGTACTATTTACCATTTTTTCACTTTGACAAGGCCGTTTGCTTTGAGGTTAACTCAAACCTATTCAAATGAGTCCTTCCCAACTTCCACCCATTATAGGAGCGCGCGATTTATCGAACGACCAAATGTTGCCCAAACAACAGCGTAGTAATACACTTTTAATCGACTCCCTAAAGTTCCCGATCCAAACTAGGGATAACTAAAACTGCGGACTGAACGAACTACTCAACTCAATTGCCGAAGTTTGTTTGGGTTCTGCAGGTCAGTAAAGCAATCTTCACTTTTCTTTTTTCCTTCGCAGTAGGTAAATAATGTAATATCGGTCAATTAGGGAGCATTATGGATGACTTTGTAGTCTCTTTTTATCCAATATATCTCAGTACCTTCGAAATTCATAAACCAATATGTATGAAGAATAATATCGGTATTAAGACAAATTAGCTATTGGACCTCACAAATAAGCTTAAGGCTCTTTAGCGACCTGCGAGATACGAAAATCTGTGCTATCGAGTAGCGACAAGTACTGGGTGACCACCACCTTATTTACTAAGGATCTAATAAAATGGTAGTAGGTATTCTTTTTAATGATATATTAGAGCAGAAATCCTGTAAAAATCTTAATATTTATCCATTTATTTAAAGTTTGTAATCAAAATTCATAATCTTATTTTAATTTAGTTATATCTCATTTTAATATCAATCTAATATTGTTCAAATCTATTAGAATTAATAGGCCTCTTACTAAGAACAGCTTCCTGCAACCTTAACTGGTTAACAGTACAACCAGTGGGAGGCCTCCTATCCCTAAAGCGTCTAAATCATGGTCGCCACTTGCGGATTTTACTTTCTAAATAGTAGTCAGTCTTGTAAGCTATGTAGGTCACATGCTGTTTAATTATTGTCTTTAAAAAATTATTAAGTTCGAGAAGAATACAATAAAAAAACAATGTGATTGTCAAACAAATAGTCATAGGGTTGAACTAAAAAAACCAGCCATGTGCGAGTCGGACTCGCGCACCGAGGGTTTCGTACAAAAATTTATAGTTTTCGTAATTTTTCCTTTATCTGTGCTAAAAGACGTTGCTTCGTACCAAATTTCTGAGACCACGGGAAGTACCCTGTCGGTTTTGATTCCCTTGCGAGTGTCGAAAATTTTCGGCATAAACAGCTGTATCTTTTGATTGCGTTGGCTTAGAAGTTTGATTTTTTCACATTTCCAAGGGACAGTAGACTTAAGTATTTGATATAAATTCCAGTTTGATACTTCTATGCGTTCCTAAGAAAAAGGGTATTGACAGACAGACAGAGGGACGGACGGACGGATGGACAACAAAGTGATCCTATAAGGGTTCCGTTTTTTCCTTTACGAGGTACGGAACCCTAAAAATCAACATCCTTGAGTTACCAGACAACATTGTTTCTAGCAATCTGTGTATCCGAAAATAGCTGACAAGTATGCCTAAATAAATTGGCTACTACATCATAATTTTATTCGAAAACGTTGTAATCCGTCAATAAATCTTCACTGAAACCAATTTCACGTAACGATCGAATCTAATCTTGTACTAAATATTGAACAATAAAGATTTACGATTGAGCTGAGCTTCCAATACATATTCATTTATTGTGTCATGATATTATACAGGGTTATTTTTAAAACACATCACCCCGGCTGATAACTAGATGTCTTATAACTGTATTTCCTGTAAAAAACGCTGAAAAAGGTAACTGAGTTTGTTATATGTAGTCCCGAAGCGGTAGTAGGGCTAAGCTATATTTTGGGACGTGTGTTAGTGCCCGGAAGAGGGCCTATAATAATGAATAAATGAGTATTATTATTGATTCTGGTGGTAACTAAGTACAACTACTTCTATGGGACCAACATCATAATAAAAAAAAAATTTCACAGCTTCATACAAATTGATGTCAGCTTTTCGGTGGCTTAGTATGGAAAGTGATATTTTTTTTGCGATTCCGATGTTGGTCCCATAGAAAAAGTTTTTGAATTTGAGCACCAGAATCAGTCCCTTGGGGGTTGTTGGTGTTTTAAAAATAACCCTGTATATCTATAGAGTAAGTATAATAAGGTAAATAACGGTAAAAAAAGTAGATAACAATACAACGGTAGAGGTGTTGGTGTATGCGTCATGACCTTAATCTAAAATGATGGGATTCCAAAATAAACAAACAATTCAGGGAATTTAGAATGCATGGAGTTTTTGATAGATTTATGTGTTTTTCCTCCATTATTCTGTCAGTAAAAAGTAATGGAATAAGAAATGATATATGAAGCCGAAAATATAAGGTATGGAAGTCTTTTGCAAACTACTATAATGGGAGCGACATATAAATTGATTTATACAGTAAGACGACGGAATCGCTTTAACAGGATTTGCTTAGATTTTACTACAGAGCCAAAGTCGGAAACCGAAAAAACAATCTGATGCTTTATTTATCGAGGTAAATTACTATTTCGTATCGAGAGGCGAACTTTTTTCTTATGATTTTGATAGTGATGCCTTAAAAAAAGTTTTTAGATAAATCGGTAGAATATTCTCTACACTACTAGGACGATGGCTCCTACGTATACTGGCGTATGTGAAAAAAATTGATTTTACAAGAGAGCCATTTAAGTAGCCAGAACCATATTTTTTGGGTCTATCTTCTAACCTAATAAAACGAATTTAATGAAATTTCGCATTTAGCCTTAACATGTAATGCTTTTGCTACTGCTGTTATCAATTTTTATACATTTGTAATATATTTTGAGATTTTACACATTGGCCCTTATACGTCGTCATATTTCTATAATTCCATGTATATTGTTCAACGTAAACAGATTTAAATGATCATTGGCCCTTTTACTAGGTTCAACATAAATATAATATTTTAAGCGATTACTCTCTTTATTTATGCATGTAATTATTTTAATTGTTATCATGTGCTACTATCAATAATAAATCACTTAGAAAAAGTTGCTTAATGTATCGTTATTTCGTTTTAGCGCAAATACGCCCATATACTGTGCTCGAGATTTAGTTAGGTCTTTTAACATAATGTGCCATAATTGATAAATAAAACAATTTGCTAAATATTTTCATGGCTTTATTTAAGAACAAGATTATAAAAAATATGTGTACCTATGTAAGCAACTACTCGTACTCGTATAGTCGTACATAAAGTGGCAATATAATAAGTAGGTTCAATGATCAACAAAAAAAATCTTCATGAATCCAAATCACAATTTGGAATGTAAGTAGGCACTACAAATGCTACAATGACATTGTATAGTAACAAAATATAATTATGACAACATCAAAATTTTTAGCACAATCATAATTTGAACTATTGTGACAAATGTATTGTCTAATTTAATAAAAATAAAATTAACAAATATAATAAAAAATAAAATTAAGACAACTTCTAACTTATCTGCAAAATCATCTATAATTTGAACTATTGTGACAAATCTTTTGTCTAATTTAAATTAAAAAAAAAAACGTAAGTAACAGCATAATAATCTAATCATGTCTTTTACTCGTATAAAGTTTACCTTAGAGATCAAATGTAATAAAAAAATATAATTAAGACAACTTCTAACTTTTCTGCACAATCAACTACTTATACTTTATTTTGAACTATTGTGACCAATGTTTTGTCTAATTTGAATTTAAAAAAAAAACATAACAGAAACTTAACTTAATAGTATAATGCCTGATTTCACCAACTTCCCCTTACTTGAGGGCCCTCCCTTAAAGTTAGGAGATGTTGGTGAAATCGGGCATAAGAGTGTTCTTCTCGAATAAAGTTTACCTTAATTAAGAACAAATACTATGGTATGGTCAGTTTAATACAATAAGCTGGATCAAACCTATTTTAGCGTAACAAATAACATAAACTTAAATTTTGTAGAGATCAACGATAATTATCATTAATATCACAATCAACAACCCTGCTATAATCGAAATATTACTACAATGTATTCCCACTTTGTGTTCTTAACATACTTATTAATTACTCTTCATCACTGCTTAAATCTAAAATCCTGTCCGCTGATATTAGGCTAGAAAAGAAATCATGGTACCCAACTGGAATAACTTTGGCGCTGCACATAGACATCAAGTCCTTCTTTTTTTCTTCTGTTATCGGCAATGGTCCGTTGTAACATTTCGCTAAGCTAGGCTCTGCTGAGACATTAGTTTGCTTGCTGCGGGTCTTTCTTGTCGTATTTTTTGAATGAATATCTATAGTGTATTCAGGTGCATCTTCAGCCAAATTATATTTAAAACTCAGCGTATTAGGTGTGTCGTGAGAAACCTTAACTTGTTTTATTTGGAACCATTTTACTTGATCACCATTCGTAGTTTTATTCCAATTATAAACAGGTGAGCTTTGCATCTTCTTGAAATCAAATATTATTTCTTGAGTAACATCAATCACAGTGTATGCTTCTCCTGTTTGTTTTGCCCACCTAATCAATGCATTCCATTCGTTTGGAGTGTAAATAATTTTATTTTTTGTAGCCTTTTCTATCGTAGCATGAACACTGTCTACTTCCGATTGAGTATGTCCCTTTTCTAAATACGTGTGTTTTATGGTTATGTTAAATTTCTTACAAGCGTATATGTACATGAAAAATACTATATGGTTTCTGTTTTGACTTGAACAGTTATCAGACCAGAATCTAAAATCAGAGTAACCTTCCCTAGATTTATTTTCAATTAGGTCAAATACAAAACTTGCTATTTCATTTGGTCCCTTTTTACCATCTTGCTCAGACCACAAGTAACAAAATCCTTGCAGTTTATCCAAGTCGAAAGCTGTGAAATTGTACAGTTTTAACTTCATTTTGTAATAAAATAAGCTCACATCCCCTTGGGGACAATATAAAATTTTTTGCATGTCATAACACGCACAAAAAACTTTATCACGGTTTAATCCAGCAATTTTTTTATCTTCTGCTTTTAATGAACGGGCTACGCTTTTATTAGTTAAATGTGTGCTATATGTTAATTTCATATCCTCAGTTGGTTCGGTTGCAGTTTTGAAAGTATGGCATGTATCACACATATCTTTTTTAGGTTTGTGAAATCCTAGATTAAAATTCTTATTAACAATATCACGATATTGTCGCATTGATCCACATTTTGACGAGTACTTAGTGTGATCAAACCATTCATTATACATTGTATACATGCGTCTAAACGTAAGCGATCCGTCTAAATATAGTTTATTCGTGTCTTTGCGGCAATAATGAGATTCTACTGGCTCATAAGATTTTACATGGTCCCGCACACTTTCGATCATGGCATCAGTTATAACTTCAGGATGATTCCTGTGACAACCTCTTTGGTCAGTAGATGTAAACTCACTTGTTTTTTTGGCTAACGCTGTCCGGACTACTTTTTCACTAACAGCAAAAGTTTGTAAGAACGTTGTTTTGCAAACTCGCTGTTTCTGTTCATTATCTATGCCAAATCCAGTATTGTCGCTGTCTAACACAGGTAAGTAGTAAATGTTAGTAAAGGTGCGACGAGAATCAGCGTCCGTGATAGTTCTGCGTTTATTCGTTTTTTGCACATACTTAGCGAGAACATCCCATTGTCTTGAATGGTTCCCAATAGCCCAAAATTTATCAAATATTTTCTGTCGATCGAAATCTGTAAACTTTGCAAAACATTTATACACGCATTTTGGGTAGCATTTTAAAGCGCCGAGAGACTTTTCATGACGTAATTTCCCATCCCGACTATGGTACTGTAGGCCTAAATTCTTCAAACGTTTACGTTTCATATCCACCCATTCTTTTGATACCTTTGTCTTAACCTTCCGATATCCTTTCTCTTAGTGAATTTCTTTTTCCTATTTTTTGATGTTGGTGAAAAAACTTCGTTTGACGAATATACAGCTGGTTCACTGGTTGATGGAATTGATTGAACATCGCTTGATATAACAGAACTCGGATTTTCGTACAAATTATCAAAAGGTTCTCTTGGTTCTGGTGTTGAAGTCACATGATCGGAATGTGCAAATACATTTTCATAATCACTTTCCATTGTGGAATAAGCTGAAAATGACATCGTTGGTGAAGGTATTGGTGTATTAGGAATAACTGTTTCATTGCTGTCATTAATATGAGATGCCTGTACATCATTTGCACTTGTTAGTTGTAAATCTGGATGAGTGAGAAGATCAAAAGACAAATCTTCAACTGCATATTCCGCACCAGAAGGAAGAGGGGATACTGCAACCAAAGAAAAATTATTAATAAATGTATATATTTTAAAACCAATAGTTAATAATAAACAATAAAGATTTATCTGCACCGATGTCAAGAATTAGGCATATGAATAAATATAAATGTAATAAAAATATCAATGTAGTAAAAATACATCGCTAATAAAAAAAAACTGCTAGTTTGGGCATCGAACTCGTTTCCCCTTACGTCTCAATAGAAGTAATGCTCCTACGGCAAACAGATCGTCATAAATGAAATAATGAATACAAGATAAACTACGAACAACACGCCTGTACTAACTTACGCCACTGTATGTTATTTAATCACTGTCAATAATCAGGTAATAATTTGATTACTTCAGTATGTCAGGTGATTATAATGCTTTAAATAAATAAATAAAAAAACTAATTTGCGTTCAAATAGCCGCCAAAAATACAATTTTAAAATGAAAGGCGTAAGTGATTTGTTTGAAATCGAACTACGTAAATAGGCGGTAGCGAATTTACGCCTTTTTACCAGATTTATCGTTAAATTATGACTAAATGACAATATTTTACAACAGTTTAAAATATATTACTTCACTAGAATAAATAGCAATATAAAAATTATTGACTCATCTTACCTGGACATTCAGTTCCATTATTTTCATTTTGATTCTCGTCTTCGCTGTTAAATTCACTACTGTTTCTTTGGCAAATAATTTGATTCATGATTTTTTGAGCTCTTGTTAGTGGCTTTCCTTTTGTTGACATCATTTTTGTTAAAATAATAATTAACTGATAACATTATTTTACGCTTCAAAAGCGCGAGCAAAGCAACTGTAACGGACGTCGCCGCAACACTGAGTAAAACGACCGAAGCGGCACCTCCGCCCGCGCGCTGCGCCCCGCACGTGACTTCTCAGCGCTGTATATGGGCGAACCGTGTGATTGGGCTTTGTACGTGACGTAGTTTAACACATACGCCTATTTGCCTAAAATTTAATTTTATATTTATTTGAAAGAAAATTTTTTTTTCTTACTGATGTTATAGATTAGAGCAAAGTTAAATCATTGCTTAAATAATTGGAAAAAGGCGTAAGCGGCAGTTTCGCCTTTATACGTAGGAGCCATCGGCCGTAGGTACTCTTCACCGCCTCCCCCTCATAACGTTTTTTTTTCCAACTTTCCTCTACCTGAAGGTTGTCTGGAAGAGATCACTTTTAGCGATAAGACCGCCTAAATTGTACCATTCTAAATTTATTGTTTCTCTGTACTGTTTTTTTTGTGTGGTTTGCAATAAAGAGTATCTATCTATCTATCTATCTATATTCTATGTTAACAAGTCTAAGGCAGAAGTAAAACCATAACATATCATTTTCCCTCATTGCCGCGCCGCGTGCTTTGCTGTGCTCAGCGTACCTATTGATAATTTCGTAATCATGCACTAGATGTTCCTTCATAATATCTTCCCGCACAAATTTACAGAGCCTGCCTTTAATTCTTTAGATAAAACGACTCTGGCAAACGCTGAATTCTATTGAAATACACTTGCAAGCGCAGAAAGCTTAAGATCAGATTGGCAATGTTTCTGGTTTTCATATATAATTCAAACTAAGAAAAGGCAAATCCGAAAAAGGCAAAGAAAAGGACGTTCAGTTATTCACGAAAATTTTCCAGGTTTTTTTTCCCAGTTTTTCATTCTTCACAAACGTTTTCCTGATAATCGCGAACGCAACAAGAAAATAACTAGCCAAATAAGTACAAAATAGTGCCGTCAACTCAAGGTTGCGCCCGAGAGATACTACTCAACTTTTAAAGGCGTTGGGTAGCACTGCCCTGTTCAATAGAAACTGCTACGCAATGTCAATTAAAATATATAATAAAATCCCTCTAGAAATAAGAAAATTGCCAACCAACCAGTTACTCAGACGCTTGCGTGGATGGCTAATTGAAAATTGTTTTTATAGCATTAAATAATTTTTTGACATGAAATGACATTGATGGACCATTTATTTTATTTTATTTTATAAATTAATTGGTAAAGTCTTAATTGTTTATTTTCATTTAATTTTGTGACGGTACCTATATTAACTATGACTATTTATATGTGTAATTACCGTTACCATTGACATTTAATTTAATTTAATAATAATGTGTTAAAATTTTTGCATGCCACCATGATGGTAAAACATGAGTTCTTTTTCGTTTTATTGTATCATCTATGTACCTACCATGTTTTTGCAAATAAAGAATATTTCTATTTCTATTTCTATTTCATCCATTCTGAATGTACTTACATAATATATTCAGCAATTGAAATAGTAATACGTGACATGGTACCTTTTTCATTTACAAAAATTTTGACTAGGTATTCTCGAATTGTCACCATTTAGACGCGGAATACCTATGTCTTTATCAATTGTAATGACCGCTGAAGGTAAAACAGTTTCATTTTGTTAAACCTTTGTATCACACGGAACAAACATGATGACTGTGTATCTTTTACACAAATATTGTGTCTACAATCAAACTCAAATATACAACCCTTTTAACCTGTATTATTTGTTCTCATTAATTTGCAGACTCCATTGAATTCATGCGCTACGCAAAATGATGAAATAAAAATAATCCCTTGGCCCTCTCCATTTCATTCACTCGTCTCAGCATCACATGGTGAGTGAAAGAGTCAAATAGAGCCGAATATTATATCGTTACCTGACGTGAATCTACAATGAATCCTTTGAGTCGCAATAAAAATGAATAATACTTAATGCACGGATAATCCAAGATAAGTTGCGTTTGAGTTTATGATATAGGGTGACACAAAGGAGCTGTCTTACTGTTTATTTATTAATTCTTTAAAAGAGCCTTTTAAGTGCTTAGTTGCTTATGATAATATCACTAAATATGGTCGGATTGGTCACTCATTTACTCACAACCGCAGTTTATAGCTTTTGTAACCATGATTAGACTATCGGCACTATCGCCACTAAACTACACAGTTGTTACAACCTTCAATTAAATGATAAAGCAAAAATGATAGCAACAAGGCTATAACGAGGCTACATTCCTCTATTTATGTTTGTTTTTTTTTATATTATGTGTCGTTTTGATGTCCATATTAATTTTTTTTTTTCATTAAAAAATTTCAAAATAATAAAAATAAATTTTGCAATGACCACAGAATTTAAATTCTTCAACCTTGAATGTCGTTCAAATATTCGGTCGCAAGTCTATTTAATGTGGTCCATTTACATTTAATGACAAGGGAGTTGATACACTTGCACTTGATTGAGGCAATCAAAGCTGAATTAGCTTGTGGTCTGGGATGTTGCGCAGATTAGAACCTTTGGAGTCCATCCATCAAAAGATAGTCATTTGATCCCATTAACAACAAGCCTGAGCGTGACAAATTACGTAACTACACCTAAAACTTAATCTAAACAGAGGTTTAAAAATCTAAGACTTGACTTCGCTAAAATTTGAGAGCCGTTTTATTGTGCAGGGTATGATTAATTTTATTTTTTTATTATTATTTTTATTTGAACGCTTCTTAGTTTATGTTACTTAATATTTTCGTCAGTATGTATCAACCGATATTGATGATTAACCTTAAAAGTGGTCCTATAAATATTTAAATAAAAATAAGAGAGAAATAGAGGATCAAATTTTAAAGCACATAGTATATCGGATTCAAATTCCTATTTCCGTAGTGCTAAAAGAAATAATGTTGACATTTCACTGTTAAAAACGACAATGTTTTTTATGTTTTCTCTGGCCATCTAAAAGCTTTTTAGCGCCGCCTTCATAACAGGCTTCGTAAATTACTTATCAGGCTTTATGTAATGTATAAAATTGACGATTTTCCTTTTTACCAATAGACTGAAGTTTTTGAATACCAGTTCCGTCGTACATCACCGTTGACAGAGTGATTCATTGTGATTTTCAACAAAAACAAAACGAGACCGGGAAAACGTAAAAGCTCTTTTGCAAGTAATTGTGGGAGTAAGTTTTTTGATGGGCTTGCCATGGCGATAGGATAAAGCATAGAAACAGGACAGGTTTTTGTATAAAAATTTAAAACTGTTTTACTTAACTGAGAAGAGTCCGACTCACCCCCAGATCGGGCCCGCTAGAAAGGAGCCCGACAGCGGTCCGGCCTGTTTCGGCAGTTCCGGTCCCGTCGGCGCCACCACTAGCGGGTTCGCCGCTTGGTAGGGTGCCTTTTGCACTCCACATTGGCCCGATCGAATCAAAGGCCTTCTCATAGTCCACGAACGCTAAGCATAGTGGCAAGTTATACTCCTCCTCGAGACCTGGGCAGTGCTACAGTCTCTCCAGCGGTGCCATATTGACTATCGGTACATCGAGGTGTTGAAGTGTTTATACAAAAACGCCACCATGTCGGTCCGAGAACAGGAGCAGAGCACGAAGGCGATTCCTCTGCAGTGAGGCGTAAGACAGGGAGATGTTATATCTCCGAAACTGTTCACCGCTGCATTGGAAGACGCTTTCAAGCTCCTGGAATGGAAAGGATTTGGCATCAACATCAACGGCGAGTACATCACTCACCTTCGGTTTGCCGACGATATTGTGGTCATGGCAGAATCGCTTGAAGACCTCAGCACAATGCTCGATGACCTTACTCGAGTCTCCCAACAAGTAGGCCTGCGAATGAACATGGACAAAACCAAGCTCATGTCGAATGCCCATGTTGCGCCCTACCCAGTATCCGTTGGGAGCTCTACTCTCGAAATTGTTGACAAATATGTCTACTACTACGACAAGTTATCCAGTTGGGTAAATCCAATTTTGAGAAGGAGGTCAATCGTCGAATCCAACTCGGCTGGGCAGCGTTCGGGAAACTACACCACGTCTTCTCGTCCAAAATACCTCAGTGCCTCAAGACGAAAGTCTACAACCAGTGTGTGTTACCAGTGATGACATATGGAACTGAAACGTGGCCTCTCACTATGGGCCTCATAAGAAAGCTCAAGGTCGCACAGCGTGCTATGGAAAGGGCTATGCTTGGTGTTTCCTTGCGAGATCGAATCAGAAATGAAGAGATCCGTAAATGAACAAAAGTCGCTGACATAGCCCAACGGATTAGCAAGCTGAAGTGGCAGTGGGCGGGGCACATAGCACGTAGAACTGATGGCCAATGGGGCAGAAAGGTTCTAGAATGGAGGCCGCGTACCGGCAAGCGCAGCGTAGGACGTCCACTCACAAGGTGGTCAGACGACCTGGTAAAGGTCGCAGGAAGACGCTGGATGCAGGCCGCTTCCAACCGGCCAATCTGGAAGTCAATGGGGGAGGCCTATGTTCAGCAGTGGACGTCCTGTGGCTGAAATGATGATGATGATGATTGGCCCGATCACGCCTGCTAGTATGGGGCTCGACACGTACGAGTCACACTCGCCCGGGTCGCGGCGACCGCTAGCGGGGCGGACCTAGGCTGTGCGCCTTCAGCGCACGCCACAACTGCCCGGTTTAAGCTGAAGAATGCCTTCCTAAAGGGCACTCAGCGGTCCGTCCATAAAAAAAAATAAAAAAAACTTTACTGAGAGTTGTCATTTTCATTTGTGGCAGTATCTATAGAAAATCACTACTGCATATTGGCAACGCTTCAGCCACAGTATTATCAATCTATCCGTTTTTTCTATTGCTGTGATATAAATATAATTTCACTTTTAAGTTATTTAAGTTACATTAGAAACAAACAAATTTGGTTATTAGGAGATTTGATAAAAAATATTATTCTTAACATTATCATTTGGATTTTTAGTTAATGAACGTAAGAACAAAACACGTTAGAGTTGCATAGCTCTAGGTATCCTACTTACCATGCGATCGAAATTCAAAAATCAAGGAAGTACCTACACATAGTCGCGTTATTTTCTAAGCAGAAATTTGTGGTTCTTGTATGTTTTCTTCGTTCACTGGTCTACCTCGTTTGGTTTGCGAGGTATTTAAAATATTCCTCATTTATGTTTGCATAGACGCATTCTCTGTTTTTTGAATGTTTGTCGTAATTTCTGCTTTAATTTTTTGCTAGTCTTAGTTAATTTGCGAAAATACCTTGAATATGCCGTGTCAATAATACGCTTCCCCACCGCCAACAGGTGGCGTGTCGTAAGAGGCGACTAATTCTTGTAGCACGAGACGGGCAGCGTCTTATAAAAAACTGTGTTTGCCAACCCGCCTGCCAAGCGTAGCGAGTATTGGCAATCCCCCCGATGATAGGTCATTGGGGAAGGCCTTTGTTCAGCGGTGGACGTCCTATAGTTGAAATTATGATGATGATGATTTAGGATATAATGAATTCTGACTATTTTTTTTAGCTAGCTTAGGACTAAGGACAGGATTAATGGCCGAAAAAGATGTAAGCTGAAACACAAATTATTAAATTAACCTAACTAATGTTGTTTAGTACTATGAGGTATTCTGTGGTTCTTCTTAACTTGGTTGAAAGAACAATTGTCAAGACCGCTAAAGGTCGTGGCGTGAATCATAAAATTACATACCTTTATTGAGTTCTAAATAATTTTCAAAGAAGATAACATAAAACTGAACTCTATAAAGTACATTTAAGAAGATTAAACAACGTCACTAACGTTACGAAGAATCAGTAAGTACTAATAAACTTTAATGGCTGCCATTAAACACAGAACAACTCACTAAAAATAGATAGTCAAATAAACACATCTGTTCACTTGAACGGTAAAAAGATTAAACGATTTAGACGACGTATATCATGCAAGGCACAAGTCAATTCGGAAAACAAACTTTTCTAAATTAGCCTGAAATAAATAGGATACTTCAACATAATAAATAAATTATGGACAACATCACATACATTGCTGTGATCCTAAGGTAAGTAGGTAGGTATCCATATCTTAAATACTAGGCACACAATAGTATTTAAGATAATAATCTTAAATCGGATATCTAAAAACGGATTTTGAAATCTGAAATCGGATATATATAAATCCGTTTGCGTTCACAACCAAAAACGCCCATGTTTAAAGAATATACGTAAACTTCAAAAGCTCGAGGCACTGATATTGAATGGGAAATCTGTATAACGGTTATCATAATCAGTTTCATCCATCATGCCATGAGGTCATCATTCGAAAAAATACTTGCACACCGCGATGTAACTTTGATATACGCCATCTAGCAAATAGCGGTGGTACTAATTTTATAGTCCAACTTTTGGGTAGAGTTTTGTAGTGCGCATATAGGTTCCAAGGCGCGGCGCTAATCGTCTGCTTGATTAAGATTAAATGTTGTTTAGTTAGAAGCCTATATTTTTTATAGTTTAATTACAAATTTATAGTTTTCAGATTTTTACCTGTGCCAAATTTCATAGTTCTTGGTCCCAAAATTACCCTTTACATTGCGATTCCCTTGAGTGTCGAAATATTTTTTTTTCTGGTATAAACGATCGTATCTTTTTTTTATGTTAACTTAGAAAATAGATTTTTTTACAGCTTCAAAGGACTGAGAAATGTTCCCGTTCTCGAGATAAAGGGTCTTGGCAGACATATGAACAGATATACGGACAAGAAAGTGATCCTTTAAGGTTCGTTCGGTTTTTTTCTTTGGAGGTACGAAACCCTAAAAATGCGTTTTATTTCATTCAGTGTATGATTTTTAGCGCGAGCCCGACAGAACTCTAAAATCAATTGAAACTTAACAAACACTACAAGACAAAGCGTCTAAAAATAGTTGACTTTTCCATAGAAAGCTTGACCCCTACAGAAGAAAATAAGTACTTATAAACCACCCCCGCGGGATGAGATAACAGTTCTAGGCCACACTAGACATTAAAACAGTGATCCTATTTTCTAATAATTAATGTCTCAGCCCAGCAAAAGGAGGCTTTATAGAAATGTTTAGTTTCAAACTAATCATTAGTTAGACTATTTTATTCGAAACTTCAAAGGAGTATTTCCAACGATAAATGAGAAAACAAGTATTTCAGGTTTTTTGAGAAAGGGGGAAATGTGGTAACAAAGTCTAAAAATCAACATAGGTATTGTATCTATGGTTTATTGGGTCACTAATTACGAAAACAACAACGATTTTAAAATCCAACGTGGCGAAATGCAATCTCCCCGTTGGGATGCGATGGGGTTGACATGTCTAAGTATCAGTATGGGTGTCGTTTTTATGGTTTTGTGAGACGTTAATTACGAAAATAGCATCAATTTTGAAATTAAACATTGTGAAAATGAACATTCTTGAAAGTATTTTTACAAATTGGTTCTAATAGACGGACTGACACGTGATCCTAAAAGGGTTCTATTTTTACTATTGAGTTATGGAATGATAATTGAATAACTTTTCAGTTTTTCTAGGATATATCCATGAAATTTATTAATTAATTATTTATTTAAATAAAGCAACGATAGTTGAGACTCACCATTCATTCTAATATTATGTTCCATAATCTCGTCCTCATTGTGTACAATGTAGTACGCACTTTTTGCTACTGCACTGATTACAATCTTCAAAGTTAGGCGCGTGCATGAACGCGTCAATAAACTAAAAAATAAATAACCGGAACGTGCCCGCACCGTCACCTATCAATGTCATCTGTCACCTGTCAATGTCATTGTACTTTTTTGTACACAGCACTGAAGACATAAATATTTAGAATAAATTAGTTTTTAAACTAATTAGTGATTTACAGCTTACATACAAATGCAAAAAACCAAGAAGAAAATACGGTGATGTTTGTGTAAAAGTATGGTGGCTGGAAAACAAAACTTGTCAGTTGAATTTGTGAAATTGTTGGACCGATACCTCGGCTCAATTATTACGATTACTACGATTTCTATCACCACCACAGCACACTAATTTTAGTGTTATTATATTTATAATATCATCACCATCACCATCATCTCAGCCTATTACAGCCCACTGCTGGATGTACGGGAAGGACGCAAAGAGCGCCAAGGAGTACGATCTCCTGCTTTGATACAAATGTATCTAGCCATATTCCCGAGTTCGTCGGCCCATCGAGTTGAGAAGCGTCCTACACTACGTTCGCCGAGACGTGGCCTCCACTCCAACAACATAATCAGCCAGAAATTATTCATGAAAACAAGGAGTGTGTGTGACAGAGTTGCGTTATTCTTCAGCCCGCAAACGAGACAGAATGAATGACATCGGAGCTTTCACGGGAGGTTGGCCGTGGTGATCATAAAGTTCATTCTAGTTGTCTCTCATGTCTCAGAATGAATGACATCGGAGCCTTCACGGGAGGTTGGCCGTTGGTGATCAATATGTTCATTCTAGTTGTCTGTCATGTCTCCGAATGACTCCACAGAAACTGCTCTGTACAGAAGCACTGGCCTTTACGATGGAGTGGCCAGTGGGTTTTTGTTCAGTCTGAAGCGTCTCCTCGAGGGATTCCTCCTGAGACGTAACATTATGGCTGTAGTCTTCATGAAGAGTTGACCATGAGACCGATACAATGTTGCACCAGAAATATACTACAAAGGATCTGTAATAGCATAAGGTAAGTTATTAATATTATAAAATTCTTCTAGCGCATCATATGTACCGAGAGAACAATTATTCCTCTTTTCTGTCTCGCAGCAGAATTATAACACTTACACTTGCTTTCACGAGGGGTTAGCCTGTGGCTTAAAATTTTTGTTATAATATTGCGGGTCTGCATATCTTATAAGGTTGACCAGAGACCGACTTCATTAATTGAAGTTGAAAATATAGTCGAACACAAAAGTATCAAGACGATACATATCTTCGAATGCCACTGAAGAAAAAAAGAGAGGAGGGAAAATATGGGTACCGAGACCATGAGGTAATGCCCTCCGTCTTAGTAATTTTTTCAACTTAACACTTTGACTCTAAGGAGGCTATGAAAGAAGCTCCTTTGCCTGCTGATATTGAAGGCTTAAGGAATTCTGAGTCTTGTGTAAACAAGTCATATACTTACCTAGACAATTTCAGTCTGTTTATAAAGATTTTAAGTTTTTAATAATTTCATCAGTTGTTACTATCAAATTGGGCCTTTGGCAACCATTAATGGTACCAAGACAATCTGTTGGTCTCAGATCTGCTTGTCTTATTCTGCCCCATTTATATACATACAAGTCAATGATAAATAGCGCTTTTACAAATTATGGTTTATCTCGGTGTGGATTTCCACTAGTTTTTTACCACAAGTAATTGAGATACTTCTTGATGTTGGCCCAAGAGGGCAAGACTTTATAAAGCATACCATAGAAAACAACCTGTTTACTCCAATAGTTCATGTAGTTATGACCATATTAAGTTTTTTTTTTTTTCTCTTATATTTTACTAAAAAGCTTAAATAAATAAATAAACATTACTTGACATTGCTAATTGATATCTGTGACTTAAAGATCATTAGTCCACTTGATTCGTGAAGTGCCTTAATCCCTGTTCGGAGACCATGACAAATTGATGTTGGCTGGTGCATGTTTGTATGTTCCTATACAACTGATATGGTATCCCATTTGTGTAACTTATAATATTAGATCTGGTTACAACCGGGTAAACCTTAAATTCTCATAGTATCAAGCTTAATTCTCAAGATTCTATAATAATCTATGAAAGCAATTAAAATTTAACACTGTTACTGACTTAAGGTTATTATTCTAGCTGATCGCCAGGGTTAGTTAGATTATTTCTAGTCTTCATCAAGTGAAATAAAGACACACTCAAGATGAGTGTTACTTACAAATAATGTGAGTGAAGATCACTGTTACAGAAATGGAAAAATAATTCTCCTTGTTATCAACAAGATAAAAATTACCATAATTAAAAACTTTTTTAACTGTAACTGTATGTTATATTCCAATATTTTCAGTCAGTAAAAACCCATGGAAAGATTTATGCAGCTTTATTTACAGGCAAAAATGTCGCACCATAATTGATCCTTATGTACTTGTCATAAGGTCGAAAACCAATTAGTTTAATTTTTAAGTAGGTACCTGCTACCTTTGGAAAAGTAAGAGATTCAAAACTAGACACAAAGTTCCAATGATAACTTGAATTTTCAAATCTGACCTAAATATATTTTTAATATATTTTTGTTATAAACCATATATTTCTAGACATTTTATTATTTGTGAAAATGTTTGATACCAAAAATTGAAGACAAAGATAAATAATCATCCAATCATTAAATTATCAAGATACTAAAGATAGTAAATAAACTGAATTATCCCAGGTGGATAACAAAGGTTCATATTTAAATAGATGATTATAATAAAATATGATTTAGTAAAACATAATTAAAAAATTAAAATTGTATCCATGAAACTATAAACTTCATAAAAAATATACTACTGACTTAAAATTATTATTTAAGTTAAGGCATGAATCTTACAATTATAATTGAAGATTGTCAAGTACCTATGTAAGTCTATGTATAAATAATTTTACTAGATATTAAATTACCATGTAAAGCAAAAATGGAGATGATAAATAATGTCAGAAAATTTCTAACTTAACTTAAATGAAAAAAAAAAAAAAAAAAAAAAAAAAAAAAAAAAAAAAAAATTGATGAGACCATAGAGGCATTGATCAGTGGCAATAATTAAGGCAATGCAGGCAATAAATGTTGCCTTACCTTGTTATTGGAGTAAGGCTGCTACAAGTATTTTGAGCCGGAGTAAACTTTCTATCTTATCCGATGTGATGTATTGGTAAATTATTACTTATTTAATTATTATTTTTTATTAGCTTACAAGAATTGACCAGTCATTGAATCTTTTTATAAATAAGTATTCAGACTGTTTCATTAACTTATTAATATCCCCTACCAGGGATCCACACATAAAGTGCAGGAAGTCTCATACTGATTTCCAGCCATACAAGTGTAACACATGTAACGGTTTTCTAAGAAGATGAGTAAAAATCAATCTTTCTCAGTAAAATAATGTTGAAACTATTGTCAACAAAATAGGATCCCTACTGGAACAATACTAGTAGTATTTGTATATAATTTCCTTATTTATAACATATAATTAATGAAAAATTTGCGATAGTAAACATCCATATTATTTATTTTAGTTTCCTTTACTTTGGAAGTACACCTTGAACAGGAGTTATTAAGAATACCTAAGACTAATTTATTTGCATAAAAAAATTGTATTACAGACAATGATAACTTAAAAGGTTACTAGATTTTCTTATTATATAAAATAAAATAAGTCTTTTCAGAAGAAATACTAGCTTAACTACCTACTTGCACATCGATAAATTTACCTTGTTAGGTAACCATATACTAAGTATGTACTACATACTACTGGATAAATGAGACGGATATTAATAGTTGCAAAGCATTGGCTCCATTTCCATGACAACTTATTAAACTAGCTGTTGCCCCGCGATTTCGTTTGCGTGATCTCTAGTTTATTCGTAAAGAATATACCTACTTAATAGCGCGGGGTATTTATTGAAAACTTTATTGCACAAACTTAAAAGTGCACAACAGGTGGATTATCAGTCTCAGTCCCAGCAAATCTATAAATTCATAAAGACTTACAGTTTTAACAAAAATAGAAGAGTATTGCAATTAAAGTAAAATTTGCTATTTTCGATTTTATAGAATTCCTACACATTTTTGGCCCACCTGTATGGTATAAAATAGGTACAGGTTTGTGTCATCAAATGGGATAGGACTGTATCAATATACATGGTTGTATTAGCATACGGGGTTATATCATCATACAGGGTTGTATTATCATACAGGGTGTATCATCATACAGGGTGTATCATCACACAAGGTGTATCATCATACAGGATTGTATCGATATACAGGTTTGTATCGATATACAGGGTTGTATCGATATACAGGGTTGTATCGATATACAGGGTTGGTTGATTAATTCCAATGAATTAATCAAACAACTATATCCTTGTTAGATAAAACTTGAATTAAGCATCTACCAATAGATAGTTAATAAAATAAAGTTTTATCATGTGCGAAGACTTTAGCAAATCATATAAATGATCATAATAAATGTTTATATTGCTTTGTCGACACAACTTTCCTCTTTGAACATCTACATTGTACACAATGAGGACGAGATTATGGAACATAATTTATATGATCGGACTAACTTACCTAGTGACGTCCGATCCTCAATTATGTGAAGTAATCTCGTCCTCATCCTATCCCCAGCCCGACCCAGTTAGTATGTATTTATCAATCCTTAAAGTACAAAAAAGATTATACGCTATAAATACCTACATACTACTTAGTTTCCCTTCTTTCTGAAAGTTGTGTCCAGTTTTATCCTTTGAAATAATGACATTGACAGGTGACAGATGACATTGATAGGTGACGGTGCGGGCACGTTCCGGTTATTTATTTTTTAGTTTATTGACGCGTTCATGCACGCGCCTAACTTTGAAGATTGTAATCAGTGCAGTAGCAAAAAGTGCGTACTACATTGTACACAATGAGGACGAGATTACTTCACATAATTGAGGATCGGACGTCACTAGGTAAGTTAGTCCGATCATATAAATTATAAATGCGACAGTAACTCTGTCTGTCTGTTAGGTTTTACGCCTAATCCGCTAAACCATTTTTTTCTAGGATATATCCATGAAATTTATTAATTAATTATTTATTTAAATAAAGCAACGATAGTTGAGACTCACCATTCATTCTAATATTATAAATGCGACAGTAACTCTGTCTGTCTGTTAGGTTTTACGCCTAATCCGCTAAACCATTTTTGCTGAATTTTAGTACAGATTCATGGGGTCTTGCAAAATTATATAGGCTACTTTTTATCATGAAAGCTTAACCGATTTGAATGAAATTTAGTACTAAAAAAGCTTGAACCCTAGGAAGGACACAGCCTACTATTTTTATTCTACCTCCAAAGCGAATAAAAAAGTATAACAAACCGTATTCTATGCAAGCAAAGCCGCGGGCACTGCTAGTTAAATTAAAAATCTTATAAATTATATTAAATCCAATTGTATCTAGGTTTTATTTTTGGTAAGGTGTGATTTGAATGCATTATGCAACTCTGCATTCTGCATTCTGCAACTGAATACGGCTGAACCAATAATATTAACGCTTTAATACAAATATAGTTACAAAGATTGGTGTTATAAAACGTATGTTTAATATCGTAGATAATAAATACAAATCGAACTCAGCGTGACAAAATCTATTCGAATCAGACAGTTATACTACTGTTGTCTGTACTGTCCTTATTTCACCGACAATTCTATTTCCTACTTCAAAAACAAGAGTGTGATGGCCGTCCCCGTCGCGAGCTGCAAGCTTTAATTCGAAGGCTGCAAATCTTCATTTATCTTAAACCTAATAACTTTCTGTGACCTGTGTTTTCTTCGGTGCCTTACGCAAGCGTCGTGCTAAACGCTTGTGATTTATGTGGACAATATTCCCTAAAATATCAGCTTGTACCTGCCCACGCGGATTTCCGCGTGGACCCCTCGTGCTACTCCAAGAGGAAGTCATATTAGAACCATCCTGTCCACTCGTGCGTGGAAAAGCCTGTTCCCACTGGTAAGTTTAGTTGCTTTATGGTGAAGGGCGGGCGAACCTCGATACGTAATATTTTGTTGGCAGAGCCTCCTCAGGGTTCTGACCCAGAAGTGTCGTGATCGGTCTGTCCCGGCAGGGCCATTGCGACACATCTTTATGGTCTAGCTCCGATTAGACGGACAGACAAATGGACCGTCGACATGTCAATATGCGAGTTGATTTGAGTATTTGTATTAGATTAATGTAGGTACACTCTAAAAATGTGAGCCAACTAATAACGATTTCCTATTTGTTAACGTTAAATTGAATAAAATAACTATGATAAAACTTTAATCAATCAAAGCCTAAAAGTTTTAATAATATTTTTTTCTGTGATTTAATTTAATAAGTAGTGTGTTTATTAATCATAAGAATTACAATTGTTTTATCTATTTTATTAGCTGCTTTTTTTGCATGGATATTCAATTTTAATAGTCAGCAAAAACAAATAGGTATGTGGAATCAATCAAATCAAAATCACTTTGATTCTTTGTTAGATTAAACAAGGATGAATTAGTTGGTATAATCATTGACACTGTTAGTATGAATAAGATTTTACTTACACAGAGCAATTAACTTTAAGAGACAAAACTCCATAGAAAGTTTCTAACGACAAAATTTGTATGAACTCGGATCCAATTTTTCGACAATCGCTGATTCAACCACAGATTATGTAATTTAAAAAGAAAAACGTATTGACATTGACAGCATGTTAGAGATATTCAGATTTTATCGATATCTATTTCCGGACTAGGGAGGAAAAATTCGATACTTTTAATCTTTGGAACCAATAGGTAGGAAATAATAAAATTAAAACAAACCACAAACCTATTAAAACGATTTATTTTTACTCTCAGACTTACATTAGCTAAAAACAATACAAAAAAAACACTTTTCTTACCAAAGTTGTTACTATTTCAAATAGTGTTTTTGGTACAATGAATGACAAAAACATCGTGTATCGTGACATGAATACAAAAAACTTTTAATACGGATTAATAGTGAAATAACAATCAACTGTTCCTAACATTTTGAGTAGAGTCGATGGTACCTAACTTCATATGGAACACCTGATTTCTTTTTTGACTTTAACATAGAATAAATTCTGTCAATAATATGATTCTAAGTAGTCATAGTTACCGGATTAGACCCGCGCATCTAACCCGCACTCGACAATTAGCGAGTTGATAATAAATAACTCGTTGTCCTTCGAACCCATTCCTTCCTTCAACAATCAACATTGGTCACTTTTGCCTGTTTGTTTATCAAGCCTTTCATGCCAAATACAAGCATATAATCATCATCATCATCATCATTTCAGCCATAGGACGTCCACTGCTGAACATAGGCCTCCCCCAGTGACTTCCAGATTGGCCGGTTGAAAACGGCTCGCATCCAACGGCTTCCTGCAACCTTTACCAGGTCGTCAGTCCACCTTGTAGGTGGACGTCCTACGCTGCGCTTGCCGGTACGTGGCCTCCATTCCAGAACCTTTCTGCCCCATCGGTCGTCAGTTCTACGTGCAAGCATATAATGTGTAATTTTATTAGTGAATTAATAACTTATGTTAACGATTACAGATATAAATCCACGCAATCTTAAACTCATTGAACAATTAAGAAAAGCAAAGGCTAAAATAAAGTTTTTAAAGAAGAGTGGTAAGCTCAACGTGTCTATCAAATTGACAACTCTCAAAGGACATTATAATAATGACCTTAAAAAATCTAACTTTTGGACTACGAAATATCAAGTTTCATAACTAATCTGCACTAAATATTTAACTTATTTGTAAGTTAAATATTTAGTGCCTCATCCGAGTACAATGACTACAAATAATACAATCACTACAATTTTGAACAATGGAATAATTTTCCAAAGGTACCAGGCATCCACCAAAATGATTTAGCTTATTAAAAAAAAGTTCTCTTAAAAATTTTCAACTGTTTTTTTTTTTTTTTTTTATTTTTTTTTTATTTATTTTCCAAATTTACAACTATCATTACAGGCTTAACCTAATGCGATAGAATAAAATACACTTATTTCTTAAAATTAAACTTACAAATAACAAATTACGAATAATGCAGCCCTTGTGAACTCACTCAGAGAACAACTAAATAGGTCCACCTGATCTGCCAGTGTATTGATGCGCCGTATGGCGCGAGTGAGCGGCGCCTCCTTCAGCAGGTTAGTGCGCGCGCACGGAGCCTCCAGCAGCCGCGGCCGTCGCCTGCGCTCTACGTATCGGTCCGGCACACTGAACTTTAACATCCCCAGTAGCGAAGGGTTATTTATCTTGCCTTTTAACACTTGGTACATATACGACAACAGTGCAAGTTCTCTCCTGACCCTAAGTTCGTTGTATCCCACCATACCCAAAACGAATAAGGTGGGATATTTCAATGGGTAAAACGGATACACCCCGTACTGTCTCATATATATATACCTAATGAATTTATTTTGTACTCGTTCCAGCATAACACTATACTTGACTTCGTGTGGTGCCCAAATAACTGAGTTACACTCCAGATGACTCCTGACTAACGCGTTATACAGCGCTGTAATCGCTTTGATGTTCTTAAAACCGTGAGCTCTACGCAGAATAAAACCGAGATTCCGATAAGCTTTCTTACATATTTTGAGGATATGATCCTTGAATGTAAGCCCTGATGTAAGTTGAACGCCCAGATCCCTAACTTCACTCACCCGAGTCATAGCTACCCCCGCAACTTTATAAGTATTGAGAATGGGTTTGTGTGCGCGCGAGAATGTTATTGTTACACACTTGGAAGTGTTAAATTGCAACCCATTCTCTTTACTCCAAGCTACCACCCTGTCAATATCATTCTGCAGCCTCTCACAGTCTGCCTGATCTGTAATCTTAAAGTACAACTTCAAGTCGTCCCGCAAATAATAAACATTTGGCATTTTTTACGACTTGTGGAAGATCGTTTATCATTAATATAAACTCGAGAGGCCCAAGATTGCTACCCTGGCTAACTCCCGACCTTGTGCAGTATAGCTCTGATACGTGACCAGCATATTCAACATATTGTTGTCTATCCCCCATATAATCAGCGAACAACTGCAAAAGGTGTGGAGTAAAACCGAACCCAGCCAACTTTTTGAGAAGCACGTCATTATCGACCAGGTCGAAAGCCTTTTTAAAATCAAAATACGCGGCGTCTATTTGCCCTCCACCATCGACCACTGGGACGACATCTGCCATGTAGTTGAGGAGATTGCTCGTCGTACTCCGCGCTGGCCGGAAACCGTGCTGTGCGTCCGTCAGCTGTGCGCTTACTTGCGAGTATAAACATTTATGTATGGCAGACTCCAGTACCTTCGCCGGTGTTGATAGTACAGCTACAGGCCTATATCCTTCAACATTAGATGTTGCACCTCCCTTCGGCACCGGAACGACTCGCGTCGTTTTCCAAATTTCAGGAAACACCGCGGATTGTAAACACAAATTATATAAGTGCAAAAGCGGCTCCGCTAATACCTCCCGACAATCTCGATAGATGAATGGAGGGATGCCATCCGGCCCTACTGAAGTCTTAGGCTTTAGTCGCTGCAGGGCCTCCCTAACATCACCTAGCTGTAATCGGTCCAAATGCACGCGTGCTCCCCCATTCGTCCCCCCCGCGCTCGTCACACTTTCGCTTACATTCAGATTTGCTCTACCTGTACAAAAAAAAAAAAAAAAAAAAAAAAAAAAAAAAAAAAAAAAAAAAAAAACATTGTTGTATAACAATGCTTCTGACAAAATAGAGGACTGATTTGGGCAGTGGCGAGAGAAATAATTGTCAATTAGCTGATCATGCTCTAGTATTTATGCTGCAGGGCTTAAGCCTTTTGATCATTACCCGTCCCGCTTTTTTTTTTTTGCATCCTACTTAAGTTTAAGAATTCTCATGGCCCTGCAGTCAAAATAATTATTACAACATGATTGTTGGTCAATTAATTTAAAAGCTATTACGAGTACAATAGAAAAGCTGTTCTAAAAATATCAAAATGGTAAGTTAATGTATTTCACTCTACTAGGGTTTTAACTAAACAAAATATTAAAATACATTTTCTGTTATAGGTACATAAATTCAGACTCGAACAAACCTCGATATTTTTGAAGTGAAATCGCCTGTGAATACGGCACTTAATATATTTTAAAAATATTTTCTGCGCACAATAATAAATAAAAGACGAAGAGACCCTCAAAGGAAATATTTTCCCATACGATTTTTCTTAGAATTTTGTGAACACGAGTACTTTAGTATTATTTACTTTATTTGTGGGACTAAAGGTTTTAAATAGTATATTTTATGCATGAGTGTTCGATCAGAAAGAAGTTTTTAAGTCTTCACGTGATAAAACTTATTATCTCTGTGGTTTTATAATGTGATAATAGTAAGTAATAGTATGTAATAATGACGTAATTTTACTTCGTAAATTATTTATTCTGTATTTTTTTTTGTTGAAGTGATTTTGTATTTTATAAATTTTTAATGATTAAGTCTCCTGACTTAAGTATACATATATATTTTTTTAATTATTATTACGATTATTTTTATTTTGATATCATGCGATTGCGATTTCCGTATCGGATCAAATGATGTGGTGCCTAAGGTTCTCGCAGGAAATCAGTATGCTGAGTGGGAGCCTTTTTGGCACTGACCTATACTTGTATGTAAAAAATGTATTGTGTCAAATAAATACTTACTTACTTACTATGAGTGGAATCCTCAATAAGCAAACTAATTATTTTAGATCAATATAATAAAGAAACGATAACCTGACTTACTTTTGAGACTCTTCTTTTCCAAATTCAATAATTCTAAAACGGTTTAACGAAGTTTTGATTACCAGGTAGAACTGATACCCGATTGTCAAAATCATTTTTTTTTGATTCACCGTTGTTTTACTTACAATATTTTTTATTTCTAACTGATTAGTAAATACTGCGTATATGATAAGACTAAATTGGTTAGGTTAGAACAGTGATCACAAACGGTATCTCAGATAATTACAAGTGAAAACATGTAATTGGTGTACAGTCGTATAAATATTAGTAATGTAAGAAATGTATCACTGTATGTTTTTCGATTAATTAAAATAAAACAAATAAAAATAAATAATATTGGAATAATTTTTCTGGAAACTAAATCATCTAACATAGATAGCTTTGATAAAGGTTGAGTAAGATTTCAAAACATAGAATTTAATAAGTAAATTTTATTTAAAAAAATAAAACCGACTTCAAAACGCTGAAATGCTAAAAATAATCCTAACACTTAAGTACCTAATCAGTTACTTTTGGAGTCGGTGCCAGCCGATGAGAGATTCAATCTTTTTAATTGCACTGACTCCAAAAGTAACTGATTAGGTACTTAAGTGTTAGGATTATTTTTAGCATTTTAGTGTTTTGAAGTCGGTTTTATTTTTTTTAATAAAATTTACTTATTTCATCAATTTTTAGTGATAAATCCTAATCTAACTGCTGAACACCGATTTCATCCCCTATTTTCCTACCCTTAGGGGTGATTTTTATTTTGCAAACTTTTATCATATTATCTTTGAAGTATAAGCTATTCAATAAAACAAAAATCATCAAAATCGGCTCATATTTGTCGAAGATAGGTAACAAGAACCACAACCAAAATATTATCTGGGTATATATTTGTTGATTTTCTCAAAAAGTTCAAAATCTGTTTCGATAAAATTTATATGGGACCACCTCTGAAGTATGATCTACCAAACAAAAAAAGAATCATTAAAATCGATTCATAATTGGCGGAGTAATCGCGTAACAAACATACAAAAAAAAAAAAAACATACAGTCGAATTGAGAACCTCCTCCTTTTTTGAAGTCGGTTGAAAAAAAAATACAATCGAAATTCAGAATATTAGCAATATGTCAATAGTGTTTTCGGTTTAATTGGTATAAACTAACAGTACTCTATCCGACACATTTTGCTACTGCAAAAATAAGTTAGGTCTGGGGGTCCTGGGATATCTAAAAATAACGTCATGATACAACACATAAAGATGTTTGTGGTAAATGCCACATTATTTGGTCAAAATGGTCAATGGTGACATGACATAGATTGCTTAACTTTAGCAACTTCTACTCAACCACCGCCGCCATTTAATCATTAATCATTATTATTAGCTGTGTTTTGCAGCTTTTTAATCAAAGTTCAATTCCAAAACATCACATTTCACTAGCTCCTAAAATTGTCCATCACAATCAAATTATTATTCCATGCCAACATGAACTGTATCGAAATGCTTATAAGGTCTAATCTTGCGAAACCGTTATGTTATCTAATGGGGACCTACCTTAATTGGGGCAATTGATTGATGGCATAATTGCCTATTAATGGACCCCTGACTATGCTTTGGCCGTCAACGTAAACATGTTACCGCATCATTTGGCAGATAATTTAGAAAGGTTTTTTCATGAAAAAATGTTTTTTATCTATTTTTAAAGACTTATTAATCTGATTTTCGTAACAAAAATTCTGCGTTTTTTTTTACGGCATTCTGTTTTGTGTGTACTTCAGTCCAGCCTCTGCTCGCCATCTTCCTAAGGTCATCGGTGCTGCTTCTCCCTCACACGTTACATTATTATTTCTTATAAATAGCATTTCAAAATTAGACACTTGATATGCAGTAAGTTTAAACTTTCAGGGTCACAAACATTGGAAATAATTAAATTGAGATTATTATTGTGTACCTTATTTATGTACTTCTGACATTTCGGCAAGAAAGGATGATATTTATCCGTGATCATGGCTTTTAGTTAATAAGCGTTATGGTTATCAGAAGCAGCTAGGCTTCATTCAATGCTCGTTTGAGCCACGCACACATCAACATCGCTTCGTAACACAAAATCTCGGAACATTCTGACAGTAGTTGGAGCCCGAGCGTTCCAAGATTTCGTATCCGTGAACGATGTCTATGTGTGGGGTGCTAAAGATTAACTTCTGATTTCTTTATTATCGAAAATATTATTTATTTTGTATTTATACACAAAGGTAAAAAGTAACTACAAGCTGACAAGTAAGTAGTCCCAAACGCGCTTAAAAACCAACCAGTTTTAACTAACAACATTCATCATCATCATCTCAGCCATAGGAGTTCCACTGCTGAACACAGGCCTCCCCCAATGATTTTCATCGGGGGGGATTGCCAATACTCGCCACTCTTGGCAGGCGGGTTGGCGAGCGCAAGATTTCGCACGCAGACGCCGCTGCCCGTCTCGTGCTACAGGAATTAGTCGCCTTAAAAGGCGTAAACGACACGCCTCCTGTTGGCGGTTTGGGAAGTGTATTATTTACGACTGTCTTCACACGGCATAAAAAACAACAACAACAAAAACTATTTTAAAAGTATTTATTTTGTTACATAAAGTGAAAACGCGTTTTTATTCACATTGACGACCTCCGTAGCCGAGAGGCGAGCATACCGGACTTGGTGTCGCTATCTCTGAGGTTCCGGGTTTGATTCCCGGTTGGGTCAATGTAGAAAAATAACTTTTCTGTATTGCCTCGGGTCTGGGTGTTGTCCGTCGTTGTTTCTGATTTCTGTAACACAAGTGCTTTGGCTACTTACCACAGGATCAGAGCAATGTATGTGATGTTGTCTAATATTTATTTATTATTTATTTATTTATTGCGTTTTCCCAAGTTAAAACTACTTTTGTCTAGTTAAAGAAAGTAACTAGTTTCAAACATGGTAAACTATTTTAAACTTATAACATAGTTTGTATTGTAGCATTCGTGACGGACAAAATGCAGTAAGATATACCAGTTTACTTCTTGCTCCATAATATTATTTTCTGTTATAAATTGAGTTTTTTGATAATCATATTTGCTATTAGGATAGATTATTAAAGGTTTACCATTTTACCATTTTAGAGTCAGTCGTTATTAAATAAAAATGATTACCATATTGTGACATTAAACAAAGCGCGCGTGCATAACTGGAGACGTCGATCCGCATACGAAATCGCAAGAATCAAATACGAATTCCTAAAACCAACTATATTTGAAAATTCTTCTTCTTCTTCATCTATACGGTCAATCCCGGTTGCGTCCAAAGCTAATGCTTTGGAGCCCAGGGTCCGCTTTCCTTGATTTACTCCTCCACTTCGCGCGGTCTTGAGCGTCTCTAGTTGTGAGATTATTTATTTGAAAATTAATTCCATGAATTCTGCTAATTCCATGCATTCTGCCACGAGTTACAACTGCTTGTTTTCTATTTCTACCAGTTGAAATTACAGAATAATGATATTGACAAGTAAACTTATGTTGACACAATGGAAAACGCGCGATTGGCGAGCGTGCAGCGCATTCGGGAATCATTTAGAAGGCCAATACACACTCTAACCATGAAATCCCATAAAGATGATAAGGAGTAACCCTACTACACCGTTACCTGTATTGTGGATATAATTCGTCAAATGACTCCGCCTATAAAGCGCTTCATCGCAAAGATTACATTTGGCCCATTACATCAACATCTGTATTAAATTACTGAGAAAAATAGCATTTAAATTCGTCTCTCGTTCCTTCTACGTCGCCTTTAATGCGACGCTTCTCGACACAGTGCGAGAAAAACAGTTTGTACATACAGGTAGTAATTTTATGGTTAAAGAACCAAAATTATGGATAATATCCGTAATGATAGGGACTCAGGAATCAGGGCTTGGGATTCCTAAGACACGCCTATGACGTATGACTTGTACTTATAAATGCGAGCTAGATGTAGCACCATTAAGTACACATTTTGACGACCTCCGTAGCCGAGAAGCGAGTGCGCCGGACTTAGCGTCGCCATTTCTGAGGTTCCGGGGTCAATGTAAAAAAACGAACTTTTCTATGTTGGGTCGGGTCTGGGTGTTGTGTTGGTACCGTCGTTGTTTCTGATTTCTATAATACAAGTGCTTTAGCTACTTACCTTAGGATCAGAGCAATGTAGGTGATGTTGTCCAATAATTATTTATTTATAAAATAAAAGAATGTTAAAACCCGACTTTTTACAAAGCAAACTAGAAAGAATTAAGATGTCGTAATAAACAATTGCAGTTGAAGGCTAAGGAGAAGTTATAGTTACAAAGTGGTCTGATGCCAATCGCCCTTACTTGAATAAAAATAAGAACTCTTTTTATTTGGACCAAAATATGGTAGTACTACACGATGTAGGGTTGTGCGTTTCCTCTGTTTAAAAAAGGATCTTGTGTTTTTTATTCACCATCATCATCATCATCATCATCATCATTTCAGCCATAGGACGTCCACTGCTGAACATAGGCCTCTCCCAGTGACTTTAAGATTGGCCGGTTAGAAGCGGCCTGCATCCAGCGTCTTCCTGTGAACTTTGACAGGTCGTCTGTCCACCTTGTGAGTGGACGTCCTACGCTGCGCTTGCCAGTACGCGGACTCCATTCTAGAACCTTTCTGTTTTTTATTCACAATGGCATAATTAAAATGTTAAAAATAAACATATGTTATGTGCTGGCTGTTAAAGCTGTACCGTGACGGTAGCTTATAAAATCAGCATAACGTTTTACTGTTATTGCACCGTCAAATCGCAAGACGTTATAGGTATTCGGTTATGTAAGCAGCACCTTTTACGACTCTTTGAGTGTTAAGATGATAGGATATTCTATTATATACTTATTATAACGACGTGGAGTGTTATCTTTTAAAACATAATGTCTTATCTTCATTTGAAAGGGTTCAATTCTAAAACTACTAAAACCATGTAACTAAAACCTAAACTGTCAAAAAATGGTATTTGTAATGCTATGGTTTTGTTTCTAACTGCTTTGCAAACAAATCGTTTTATTTGTATTGCCGATAGTATTAAGGAGAAAAGAAAATTGCAACTTTGTAAAACAGAAAAAAGTAGAACATAATATTCCTTCTTGAAAACCGCTTGACCGATTGAATTTGGTATGCATAGATATGTAGCGACATCTATCTCGCCACATACGAACTAAAACTGACGTATCCTACATCGCGATATTAAAGTTATCAGAGCGATTGAACAATTATACAAGAACCCGACAACAACCGTCGGGCAGTTGCCCACCAGGCACAACACCCGTCTGGTCGGAGGATCCTCCCTTTTCAATGGGGGATGAGGAACTTTACTCCCTATTCCCCTTCCCCCTAAACCCAGTTTGGGTTCTTGTATATATTGTTCAATCGCTCTGAAAACTTTAATTTCGCGATGTAGGATACGTCAGTTTTAGTTCGTATGTGGCGAGATAGATGTCGCTACAGATAGATAAACTCAACAGCTCTCAACTTTATTTTCAAAAAATAATATGAAGTTAAAGGTGTTCCGAATAAACGTTTCTATTTCTATTTTGGTGTACACCTATAAAACGTATACACCAATCGATAAAGCCAATAATTACAAACAATAAATACTCTTTGACAAAATGTCGTAAATGATATTCTTTGTTCAGAATTTCAGTTTGAATATGTAATACTTATTTTTATTTACATATTCTAATTGAAATTCTGAACAAAGTAGGTATATCATTTACGACATTTTGTCAAAAAATATTTTTCGTTTGTGTGTAGTTTGTGTTCTAATGTTTCGTGAAATGATAAAGACCTGAAATTATTGAAATATTGTATTCAACGCCGCATCGAGTGTCAAGTGACTTGTCTCTAGACAGTTTGCCTTAGATAGCGTCTTGAAACCTGCTTCTACGGGAAGAGTAGCCTTCACTGAATCCAAGAAAAGCAATAAAAACTAAACACCCGTTATTTATTGTGAACACTATATCAAGAATCACTCGACATTGACAGAATCACCGCTCTGCTTATAGAGCGGCATTGAGTCCCTATAAAAATGATATTTTTTTAATATTTATTAACGCATGTTTCATAGGTATAAACCAAAATAACGTTTATTTTGCAACTTTAAGTATGCCAGGCTCCATACAAAAAAATTCGAAGTCTTTAGTACTTAGATATAAGATAGTGATCAAACGGCTAACAACGATGATTGGTCACTAAAAGTGAACATCGAGTAAACATGTAAAACAAATATAAAATAAAATACTTACTTGCTTTTTCGTATCGATGGTGATTATGATGACGCTAACATTCTTTATGACGTCGCTCCAGCTTAAACCTGTAACAAATAAAAAATAGTACTCGTTATTAAATTTTGTTTATTACATTTTAGTATTTTATTTGTAGTTTTTGATATTATTAAATAACTGTACGCCAATTTAAAACTTTTATATTAATTTCCAACGTAATAATTTCATTTTTAAGACTATGAAATACGTTTTATTTCTAGTAGGTAAAGCTATAAAAGCGTGTTAAAAAAGGGGGAATTATACCCAAATGTTTAATCTTTATATTTACTCGCATACAGAGTGTAACCAAAAGGTGAAATAAAACTTTAAGGGGTAATTCTATGGCTAAATTACATCAACTTTTTCTATGGGACCAACATCGAATTCGCAAAAAAAATATGTAATTTAGCCGTAGAATAACCCCTTAAAGTTTTATTTCACCTTTTCGTTACACCCTGTATAAAAGTGAATCTCTATTTCCCTAGGTACGGATAGAATGAGATAGTTGTGTTAATTATTGTCAGGAGAAGGTTTTTATGAAAGAAAAAATTAAGTAAATTGCGCAGAAAATCCTTTATGAATAAACTTAGGGCCACGCGAACGAAGTCGCGGGCAACAGCTAGTTAGTTATAAAAAAAACGATTTTGTGTGTTAAACTCGTCAAACTTCGTCACGACAAACAACTTGAAGGTTTACTAGTAGTCGTTAAAGAGTTCCACTGTCCACCTCCTAGCTTCATTATTATATCAGCTCGATGGTTAAATGAATGACTAGAGTTGTAAAGTGTCCGTCACGTTATAAATGTCTGACCAATATGACCGAGAAAAATTGACATTTTCTCAATGTGACCGGACATTTGGACATTTATTGTCACTAACGTCACAATCAATTCTATTGACAAACTATGAAAAAAAAATTTGGTCACAAATAAGTGCATTATTATAAGAAAGACAGGCTTTAGTAGTGATGATCTATAACGAAATGAAATTTCTAAAATTAATTTATCTTTCTGCACGAACAAGCTAAAAAGCGTCACGCGCAAGTTTTTGTTTTTGTTCAATCCAGATCAAATTACATGTTTCATTGTATGTTTTTATTGTCAAATACATAACATTTAAGACTTACTTTAGAGGAATTCTTATTGTTTTTTAGTTTATACTAAAAAAAAATGTGACCATCGTGACAATAAATGTCCAATGTGACCGAGCATTTATCATAAATGACGGACGCTTATAGTATTTGACCGTCAATTTAAAACTCTAAATGACACATAGATTACGTAATCTTCGCAAAAAAGTTGAAGCAATACATTGAAACCCAAAATGCCTCCCTAAGCATGACAGCTCTGTAATGTTAAATGCCAACCCGCTCCGAACGCATGACAATCTAGATGTAGGCATTGCTTTTATCGAATTTTCTCCGGTTTTGGGGAAAACTACTATTAAGAGCAACTCTATTTTATAGTGGTGTGCGTGTCTGTGTGTAAACGTTTGCACTTAAAACTGTTTCGTTGCTTTATTTTGCAATAGCCGTACATACCGAACTATCATTGTATGTGTCATTATTCAAAGGTTTATTATCAGGTCAGCCTATTGCAGTTCACTGCTGGACATGCCTTCCCCAAAGAGCACCAAAGGGAATGATCTCCCGCTTTTTTCATCTATCCACTGCCAGCCATCTTCATAAGGTCGTCGGTCCATCGAGGTGGGAAAGTGTCCTATACTACGTTTAAAGCGCGGTTTTCACTTGAGAACCCGTTTCTACCTTTCATCGGTTCTGCGACAGATGTGGCCGTTATCGTGACGTACGTACGTAAATCCAACATAATACTCAAAAAAGTGTGTTAAAAAACATGGACCCGAACTGGGAATCGAGCGCCACTACACCATACACAAAAGGGGTGTTCAAACAAAACAAAATAAAGCCAAATATATACAGATAAACAGACAAATAAGTTTAAAAATCCATAAACTGAAAGTACATACCTAGATAACTAGCATTATTTATCATTTATTTTATTTTATTCAGAACACCAACAGCATTGATACTATCTATGAGTACAGAGTTATCATATAAATGTAGCTATTAACAGGCATTCGCTTATAGCAATGCAGTATGTAAATAGACCACATAAGCCAATTCTAGAATAGTCAAAAATATAGAAATAAGAGAAAAAAACAAAAAAAATGAAATAAAAAAAGGTTTGCTGCACCTTCGGAGTGAGGGTCGAAAAACTCAGAATTAAACAATTTGTTTATAGTTAATGGTAACATTAATGGTTAGCATGAAGTCACACATCATGCTAACATTTCTATCTGATAAAGAAATTTGAAGATGAAGTTTTGCACTTATTTTAAGTATTAATCAAATTTCTAGTTGTAGATCGATAAGGAAAGAGTTCAGAAGGTTCCCAGTAATTGAATGGAGTTCTATTTAAATATGAATTCTATTAAAATTCAGCTCTGCCGGGACTCGACGGACACAGAATATGAATTAAAGTGCAGATGGTTGTGACATACGTATTTGCAATATTTCCATTACTTGAGTTCTGTACATACCTACCTCAATTTTATCATTTTATTTAGGAAAGATACATTTTATGAAATTGTACAAATTGAATAACAAAAACTAACCCCAAAAAGAAAAAAGAAAAATATGTACAAAAATATTTACAAATAAAAAATGTGTCCCAAATTACCTCAATTTTATTTAACAATTTCTAAAGTTTCATCGCAATCGGATGAATGGTTTGGGAACGCATAGAAGACAAACATACAATGATTTTTATTTATACAGGGTCACATTGCAAGATACTGCCTAATCAGGAGCGACGCAAAATCAGTCACTCAATGGATCTACATAGGGAAAAAGTTATTTTTAAAATTTTCATTATTTTTATCTTCTGTTGAAAAATAAAATTCGTGGAAATTTTATGATTGCATAAGGCCCTTGTTTGGAGCGGCATCGGCGTACGCCTGTGATCTCTGATGTATGACTGCGCAGCCAGCGTTTATTTTTTTTCCGAAATTTGAAAGTATTTAAAAAATCCGGAGATTAAAATTTATTACTATAAAGTCGTATTTTTATAATATTCTGTAGACCTTTTTTTTTTTAATTCGGCACTACCTTGCAAAGTAACCCAATAGATAATAAACTGACCCGCTTTGGTGTTGTGGGACGGCGATTCGTCTTCAATGAAAAGGGTTCGATTATAAAACAAACTTATACATATAAATTGGTTCGCCTTTGTGTGTATTGGGAGACACTGAAAAAAGTCGTTATGTACTTTGTGACACAGGAATTTGTTCCCATCGACACTATGAAAACAGTTGGTTTATTTTTATTTTGGCGCATACTTGTTTCAGATATTAAGTAAAATCGTAACGTACGGCCTCAAGTTATAATAATATAAATAGGAAACTAGACTTTTATTGTTAAAGCCTGCACACGAATCAAAAAATTACAACTGCCACTCAAAAACTAAGTTAAAAAGTCATAAAAATGCGATGTATGCGATCGGTCGCGAATGGTTGCAGAGAGTCGCCAAAACGGGATGCAGCATCGATTCAGTCACATAATTGCGGATAGCGGATGTTAAAATTGCAGTATGTGAAGCGTGTAAATTCGCGTCATCATCATTTCAGACATAGCACTGCCACTGCCGAACATAGGTCTCCCCCAATAACGAATAGGAGTCGCCATGCCTACCTGAAATATAATACCCAATAATAACAATATTACCATTTTGAAGTAATCAGTTTTGTAGTGCGTGTGTTGTCAACAACAACAAGACATTGTTATTCTGTAAGTAAATTGGTTATGTTTTCAAAATAGGCAAATTTTACATTGTTTTGATAGTAAACAAGTTGTACCTAAGTTTGAACAAAACAGATTTGGTATTTGTATCATCCGAGCACAACTAAATACTGCTTTCGGATTTTGTCTTCTTTATCTATACGGTCAATCCCGGTTGCGTCCAAAGCCATTGCTTTAGAGCCCAGGGTCCGCTTTCTTTGTTTTACTCCTCCACTTCGCGCGGTCTTGAGCGTCTCTAGTTGTGAGATCATTGGCACGCATGATGCATGCTTTCGGATTTAGTATCATTTTTATACAACTAAACCCGTAGTTCCATGCGCTTTTAATAATTAAAAAATAAACCAGTTAAGTGCGTGTTAGACTCCTACACGGAGGGTTCTTTACAAACTTGTAGGTATATAAATAGGAGCCGCTATGGACGAGCTGGAATCGACGATTTTTACCGCTTTTTCGGAGTTTGTTCAGTTCATTATTTTGTGATGTTACTACAAATGTACGGTTTTCAGTCTTTTTTCTTTATTTGTGCTTTTTCTTTATTCTTTAAGACATTGCTTCTTGCCAAATTCCATGATTCTAGGTCAGTGGCATGTCTTGTACCGTATAGGTTTTGATTCTCTTGCGAGTATCAAAAATGTGGAATAAACAACCTTATCCTTTGATTGCATTGACTTTGAAGTTTGATTTGTTTACAGCTTCAAGGGATTGCAGACTTGAGTATTTGATATTCATTTCAACTTCATACCTCCACGCGTATCTGATGAAAAATGGTTTTGACAGACAGACAGACCGTTCTTTTGTGGTACTTGTATTGTTTCCGACGAATCGTAATCTACTATTACATTAAAATTTTGTATAACATAGCCTTTTTTATACCGAGCAAAGCTTTGTTGCTCAGGTACTAATGGGCTAGTTTCCTAAAAAAATCTAATTAGTCCGTCAATTATTAACAGAAAATATTGGACACGTATTTTTTTCTTTCCTCAATCAAACAAAAATTTATGAAGATATAGCCCGTTAAGGCTCCGCGTAACGTCGCACCTTGCAAATAAAGTTTCTGATTCTGATTGCGACATTTTTAGCAAGGCGTGACGTCACGTGTTCACTTTGATGCACTTTACTTGGTAATTTTTTGTCTGATTAACAAAAGACAAAATATGGATCCAATATTTTTTGATAATCTTACTGACGGACTAAATAGAATAATGTTTTTGACTCAGGAAACTAGCCTATTATAAATGCCTATTGAGCGACATTGCTTAAAATTCCAACGTACCAAAAGACAGTTTTAGCATACCCTTAAAATAATTCCCACTTAAATATAATCATGGCAGTGATATTTTGTGACATCCCCAGCCCTCTAGCTCCAAATAAAATGCTCAGAAACGTCTAAACAACTTGAACTGTGCTACAAGTTGAGCACTCGTTAGCAATGAGGCGGAGTACGGTTGACAGGCGATGTAACTTTGAATACCACTGCTGACTTTTAAAGTTGAGTGGACAGTTGACGTTTTGTTAAATGGTAGGAGAGGGAGCAGGAGAATATGACTTTTTGGCTCCAAAATCAATTGAGACACGCCTTTTCCTTCTACCTTTTAAAAATTTTAATAAATAAATATAGGTATTTAGTACTTATTTAAAAGCATAATCAGCCATCAATCATCTGTTGGGCAAAGACCTCTCCCAATATAGGGCTCAAAGCCCTTCAAGGTACTAAATTTGATAAAGAGTTAAAGAAATTATTACTTGCCAAGGCATATTTTAATTCACGAATGCCTTATGAAGGTTGTAATGTTACAATTGACCATCTATAATGTACATTATGAAGTGATTAAATGAATATGAATATGAATATACGCCACTAAGGCCAATTCTTTGTTTATCTATGATAATGATAAAACCGGCCAAGTGCGGGTCGGACTTGCACACGGAGGGTTCCGTACTATTATCTTTAATATTCTGTTAATGTTTTAAGCGAATACATATTGCGTTATTAATATCGAGCAAAAAACGGCAAAAAAAACCCTTGGTTGTATTTAGCCCCACTTCAATATTTATTTTACTGTGTTTTTAGTATTTTTTAACAATTATAGACAACAGAAATATATCATATTTGAAAATTTCAACTGTCTGGCTATCGTGGTTCATGAGATACAGTCTGGTGACTGACAGACAGACAGACGGACAGTGGAGCCTTAGTAATAGGGTCCCGTTTTTACCCTTTGGGTATGGACCCCCGAAAACTTGTCCAATAGCCTAACTTATAAAGAAACTATCGTTAGCTGCTAGCTCCATGTAAATTTCCCTACAGTATTCGCAAATTAATACTGCCATAAAAAGACTGTTATTTTCACTTCAATAGCTACAATTGAAATACATATAACCATAACCTTGCTAAAGGTTATTTTTGACCAATGACAGCGATATTTCGAAATCCGATTATGTACATTCAATTATGCAAATCCTGAATCTTGCGCTGGGCATATTTACGAATTTTGCTATGAAAAGTGAACAACATTATTCAAATTCGAAGGCCGATAAGCTTGTTACGGTTTGTTGTCACGGCACTGCCGCGTGGGTCGCTCGGTTTGAGAATAGCACCCAGCTTCTAGAAACCCCTGAGCTCAGCTAAACGAGACACAGAATAAGTCTTATCTAATAAAGTAAGGTTGGTTTATATGATAGCAGTAACTCTCAGTAACCCTCCCAGCCTGCCTAGCATGAGCACTAAAACACGATATAATATGATATGATATGATATAGCGAAATATCGACACCAACTCTAAAAATATGATAGATATAGCCGCCATGTTGAATCGCCGTCACATATTAAGATCGCTGTTTCGATAAAAAATCAAAATGGCGGCTAAATCATATTTTTAAAGTTGGTATCGATATATCGCTATATCATATCATATCATATCGTGTTTTGGTAGACATGCTAGTGGGGCAGGGCTTGTTTCGTTTCTAGTCGGAGTGAGCTGAACCATGAGGCATCATCAAGTCTAGTTATTATATTTGAAAGAGAGAAAGAAGAGAAAACATTCATTATTCATCGGACATAACACACAAATAGTAAAAAAGACACAAAATACATTAAATTAACAAAAAAAAAATTATTAAAAAAGAAAAAAAAAAGCATTTAAAATAAAAAAAGCAAGCGGTGCAATATACCGGTGATGTCCAGGATAATGGGACCTGCTTAAGCCAGGACCTGTATAGTCCACGACGCTGGTATTGGTTTGGAGTCGTAGCATCTAGATTGAGATACGCAATTATTTTTTGGGGAAACGCAACAAACTGGGACAAAGTGTTTAAATGTCAAAAAAAGTGTATTCGTGCTATGTGTGGCCTGAAAAGAACTGACAGCTGCAAACCGTTTTTTATAAATTTAAAGATCTTGACTGTTCCTTGCCTTTATGTTTTTGAGCTAGCTGTTTTCATTCGGCAAAATCCAAGTTTGTTTGAGATTGTCCATCGCACCCGTAACCGAACTGTTCTGTATACCACAGATCACATCTCATATAAAACAGCCCTCTACAGCAAAAGTGTTCTTGCCATGGCCCCAAGAGTGTATAATAAAATACCCAACAATGTTAAAAAATGTACGGAGTTCTAAACATTTAAACAAGGACTATTTATGTTTCTAATAGATCACTCATTTTATTCAGTTAGTGAATTTCTTGAATTTAAATTTAAATAGAATTGACATTTCTGTTATAAAATATCCGTTTACTGCTCTGTAGGTTAATTTGACATTTAAAATGTTTTTTTACAATTTTATGACATTAATTTAAAATCTTAATTTTATAATGAGTATTATTTTATTTTATGGATCTATGAATTTTATTTTGTAATTGAATTGACATTGGCATAACTTTCAAATTGTTAATTTAGTTAAAATATTTATTGTTTGTATGCATTTTCTTATATTTGTATGCCGACATGGCTGATCGCAGTGTGCTTTATATTTATATTAATTTAACAACATTTTATTACCTGTGTATCACAAATAAATAATTTGATTTGATTTGATTTGTTTTGAGCGATTGCTATCAGATCTCCGTAACAGTAGACAGGGGAACCAGGCTCTTTTGGACCATAGCTATACAGGGTTACATCAACAACCTCCTTCAAAAACACTTTCTCATACTAAGCCGCCGACCAGCGGACATCAGTTTTTATAGAGCAGTGAATTATTTTTTAAATTACTATGTTGGTCCCATGAAAGTTGTTATATTTAAGCACCGGAATCAGCTCCTAGGGGGTTGTTATTGTTTTTAAAATAACCCTGTATATACAGTGTTATCTAGATGTGCAGGTTTCCTCACGATGTTTTTTTTTTGCCACCGATCATCATAAAATCGAATTAGTCCGTCAGTTCAATTAATTAACAGAAAATATTGGACACATATTTTTTCTTTTCTCAATCAAACAAAAAATGAAGAAGATATAGCCCGTTAAAGTTCCGCGTAACGTCACGCCACCTTTTAGCAAGGCGTGACATCACGTGCTCACTTTAATGCGCTTTATCTTCGTCATTTTTTGTTTGGTTGACAAAAAACAAAATATGGGTCTAATATTTTTTGATAATCTTACTGACGGATTAAATATAATAATATTTTTTGACGAAATGCGAAATATCCATAATATGTTCGTCCATGGATTCAAACCAACGCGACCAACGACGTTAGGCGAGACATCAAGAAGAGGCTGTAGACTACGCATCAGTCCTTTAAGCCCTAAAGCGTTCGATCAAGACTGTTTGAAGAACAACGAAAAGCCTGCCACGCTATGTAAATTAAGTTCTTTTAATCAATACAAAAAAATATATAGAAAACCAATAACAAAACAGTAATAACGATATTTTTTGTTATTTCACGCTAAACCAACGGCCCGTGTATCCAGTTCACCACCCCAATAGTTTCCAGTTTAAGTCAACTTTTACTAAGGATCTCCAGTAAAAGTAACCTTGACATATTTGTGTCCAAACACGTTACATTTCGTTACAATGTCAAACTTATCCTCCACTGAACTCTCTACTTGTTTCACATTAATTTCAATTTTTTATTTTAGCAATTACATACTAGAATTTTATGAAATAACACTTGAAAAATATTACTTAAAAACTGTCATTAGTTGCACATTTTTGGAATTTAGTTGTTAGTAGCATAGTGTTTACTTAAGTTGGTGATGCTGTGTGAACATGTTTTTAGGTTGCAATCTAGATCTAAGTTCTTAAATTGTTTGCCTAATACCCTTAAGATTGTTACCTGTTGTGTACACCAATAAAGTAAAAATAAATTTAGGGGGGAGGTTTAGGTACCTACAGTCATCCAAGTGTGACTATAATGACAACTCTTAAATTAAACAACAAATAGTCAAAACCAGTCAAGAGTGTCATTGGATCGCACTTAGGATCCCAAAATAAGGGACTGAGACATACGGTGATTTTTAAAAATACATTTCCATTATTCCTTTATAAGTCATTAATACAATTCTTAATTTGCTTTTATCTTTTAAAACAATAAAGTTCTTTTAAATAGCGATATTATCCAATATCGTAATATTTAAAACTCGAAACTGCGATAGTTGAAGAGTCTCAAAGGGCTATATTGAGTAACTTTATTGTTGCCGCAGAAGTTTTTTATCGTCTGGACTATCTCGTTCCGTTGGAATTGAATGCAGTGCACTTTGAATAGGATGTGAAGAGAGAATTTCTGCATTTGTGCGAGTATTTACGGAAGTTTGATAACTGCTTATTTTAACGAGTGAGACTGTTTGTCCAACAGATGTCGCCAGAGAACGAGACTATTTTTCGATATGTTAAAAAAATTAGAATTAATATGAGAGTAGGTGCGAATGAAAACATAAGCTCATCATGGCTGGTACCGACTACAAAAATAACCAATACAGAATCAAATTTTAGTAAATACTACGAGTAGGTATATTTATTTTTAAAAAAACTATTTTAGTACTCACTATAACGGGAGTTGACGCGATCGTTAAAAGGTCATCATCATTTGCCTGCCCTGTTCCCAGGTCATCTGGGGTCAGCGCAGTATGTCTTTCTCTTTCATGCAATCCGGTCACTCGTCATTGAGTCTTTCACTCCCTTCTCAGTCATATCTTTTCTCACACAATCCATCCATCTCTTCTTAGGTCGTCCTCTACTTCTCCACCCATCAATACTCATATCCATCACTCTTCTCGTTACGTGCTCCTCTTCCCTTCTCATCACATGTCCATACCAAAACAAACGGTGTCCTTTCATCTTTTCTGCTACAGGTGCCACTTTCATACTTCCTCTAATATATTCATTCCTTATCTTGTCCATTCTCGTCACCCCACACATCCACCTTAACGTTCTCATTTCTGCTGCATGCAATAGCTTTTCATCTACCTTCTTAATGGCCCAGCATTCAGAGCCATGTGTTTGAAACCTGCTTCTAAGGGAAGAGTAGCCTTCACTGAATCCAAGAAAAGCAATAAAAACTAAACACCCGTTATTCAATTGTAAATAAAAGTCCTTCAGTCAACATACATTTTTAAAAAAACGGACATAAAAGCCCCTTTTACAAAGTCGATTTAAAAAGGAACTGATCTAAATATAGTTACTTTGAATTTTTGATTGTTTCGTTGTTACTTTATTGCTAGTAATAATAAATGACTGAGTCCGTTGTCCTGCTCTTACGCCTCTACTTCACTCTATGACACTCAAAAATGCGGTTCTAAACTTTTCATGAGATTGCTACGTGATGAGTTGTAAGCCGGAAAAGGTTTCTAATTTGAATTTAATTTGGCACGTATATTTTATTAGTTATCACAATTTAAAAAAAGGTCAAATTACCTTCTCAAAAATCTCTAATCAAGCCTTATTCTTAAAGCTAGCTAGGTTTAATTATAAATTAGAGATTCAATTCAATTCTAGGTTTAATTATAAAATTAGTACCTAAATAACTATCTAGTCTAATTCAGCCTTCGAAATAGGCTAGTTGACTCATATCAAAATTAATTAAACAGATGAATATTTCATTTAATTATATCGGTCTAAATACATAAAAGTGCAAGATGGCTGTAAAAAAGAAATTCAAAAATTTATTTTTTAATCTGTAATTTGCAAGGCCGACAACGCTATCCGCCATGATCGTGACCCGAGTGACGTGACAATTAGTAAACTATTACGTAAGTCATTCGCAAGTTTCTCGCGGTCTTTTTCTGAAACTATTATCTTCCAAAATCTACTTAAAAAGTTGTTATTTATTTGTTTTATTGCTTAAAATATATGGACGTCGGATTTGTACAAGCAAATAGCACAAACCTGGCGATAGTCGACACATTAATGGTTGGCAAATTCTGTGCATTAAACCCAGATTTTTGTTTTACCGAACTTAAGAACGTCAAAACGTCTATGTTAGCACAGTGCAATTGGTATTAAAATGTAATACAAGACCTAAAACAAAGAATAATTCGGAAGTACGTATTTGTTTATAAGTGAGGTTACGTCATCATAGCACAGATAATCTATAGATCAACATGGCTGGCAGCATTTTCATCTGTTCTTAAAAACTTTATTTTGTTATTAAAATTTAGTAGAACAATTATCATCTATTTAAGACCTACTTCAAAAATGTGTCAACTAGCCTATTCAGACGCCATGTTTGTTTACTTTGCCAAGTCTAAAAAACAGACTAAACTGTGGTTTTAATATTACGAATTAAAAAAGATTAGAATAAGCGCTGTATTTACACAGTTTATCTTATAAATAGAAGCAATACATTACCTTAGATACAGCGCTTCGTTGGCCGGTCACATTACGCGATAGCCCCAGGGATCAGGTGACTCTGGACTAGACAGTAATAAAACAATACACTGTACACTTTTTACCCTTTCTAGTTTTTATTATTACGATAAGTGATTGGTTCTAGTTAAGCTGTACTATAGAAATAGAAATAGAAATAGAAATAGAAATAGAAATAGAAATAGAAATAGAAATAGAAATAGAAATAGAAATAGAAATAGAAATAGAAATAGAAATAGAAATAGAAATAGAAATAGAAATAGAAATAGAAATAGAAATAGAAATAGAAATAGAAATAGAAATAGAAATAGAAATAGAAATAGAAATAGAAATAGAAATAGAAATAGAAATAGAAATAGAAATAGAAATAGAAATAGAAATAGAAATAGAAATAGAAATAGAAATAGAAATAGAAATAGTATTTATTGCATAAAATATGGTAATACAGGTTGCCACCTGTATTACCATATTACCACTTACCACTAGTTTAAAAACTTTTAAAATATTTTCTATCGCAGTCGCAGAAGTTAATATTCAATAACTAATTTTAATTTATACTAACTGTTCCTGTAGTTAGTTTGATAGAGCTAGGTACATTAATAGATAGATAGATAGATACTCTTTATTGTACACCACACAAAAGAAAAAAATCACAGGAAAGTAAATACATTATTAATAGCACAATTTAGGCGGTCTTATCGCTGGAAGCGATCTCTTCCAGACAACCTTCAGGTAGAGGAAAGTTGAATTAATATTGAGAGAAGGGATTAATATTTGACCAGAAAAAAAACAAGTTAAACCAAATGATGATAGGCAACGCTGTAGCGTTGGTTTTATAGTATAGTAATGATGTGATTAGTATAGTAATAATTTGGTGAATATAGTAATGTAGAGAAATAAGTTTTTCAGCTCTTATAGACAGGGAAAATAATTTTATCATTAGTTTTTAAAATACGATTGAAATATCAAAGCGTATACTTTTACAGAGAGTTAATCATGTTTTGATAAAAATAAAAAAATGCAAAGAAACAGCGCACCAGTGACACCAGACGACATAAAAGGGGTTTGTTTGGGACCAAAGTTGGCTGTGACAAGACGACTTTGAAGTTCGGGACAACAGATGGCCTAACGAAAATGGAAAGGTCTTGACGTTTCTTTTGTATAGTAGCTCTGCCATAGTCGGTAAACGTCTTTTGTTTGCCAACCTTTTAAGATAAAATCTATCACAATTTTAAATAAGCAAAGCGAGGTAGTTGTTTAAGTAAGGGTTAAAATATAGAATCAGAATAATTTATTTACCATTGAATAAAATACATATTATGAAGATTACAATTTTATATTCGTTTCACTGATCCAGCTCTGGACAAATTGCAAGGGTTCACCAGAATTTATGCAAAATGAATCAAATGACATGAAAAATATAAAACAATTTAAAGTAATGTTACTAAAAAATGCTAAACAATAAATTATATGATATTGGTCACATGGGACCGTTCAGCAGCCTAATATAAATATAAATAAATAAGTAATTGTTGGACAACATCATATACATTGCCCCGATCCTATGATAAGTAGCCTAAGCACTTGTGTTACAGAAATCAGAAACAACGACACACAACACGCATACTCGAAACAATATAGAAAAGTTATTTTTCTACATTGACCGACCGGGAATCGAACCCAGGACCCCAGAGATAGCGACACCAAGTCCGGTATGCTCGCCTCTCGGCTACGGAGGTCGTCGTCGAGGTATAAGTAAATAAGTATTTTTTAAACCATGCCAAGTTAAAACTTTGTAAGAAAAAGAATTCCGTATCCGTAAGGAGCAACTATTGCGTTTTTTGAATAAGAAAAAAACCAGTGCAATTCTAAGCTGTTTAAGATTTATTACAAAACATTATTTGTATTTTCACTGTGGCAACGATCCGTATCTCGTCCGTGGCTTCTGTAAACAAGATCAAATCCTACCGACAAGTGAAAAATGCGATAAAATTTTACTACAACCCACCCAAGCGAGATAACACCTTAACATCTATACAACATACATCTAAGATAAATAGCAGACGATCACAAACCCTTTAAAGAAAACATTTTCTTAACCGATCGAGCCGTCTTAGAGATAAATAAACCGTCTTGGAGCAACATTCTAGTGCACACAGACACACAAACAAACAAAGAACCTTTTACCTCAAACATATACACCTTATCTACGTTCCACGTGCAATCATAGGTAAAAAGAGAGTGGGCGTACAGCATTACACACACACTGATGTAGTATTTTACATATTAGATAGATAGATAGATACTCTTTATTGCACACCATACAAGTAAAATACACATGATTTTTACAGAAAGATGTACAATTTAGGCGGTCACATTATTATTATTTCACCACTCACAATTCATGAAGTCGGATAATATTCTAAGTCAACTCAACTTAGATGAACACATAATTTGTTCTCAGCGAGTTCATTAAAACTTAATTGTCCGCGATAAAAAGGTATGAGTGTGCTGAAATTGTACTTACAAACTGTACAGGGTGCTTACTTAAAAGCTTCGTGTAAAACCGAGTGGTTAAACGGAGTCAAAAGTCAAAGTCAAAGTCAAAAATCATTTATTCAATATAGGACAGAAAATTGCCACCTAAGAACATCAATAATAACATCATTAGCCCATTAGACTTCCATAGCCGAGAGGCGAGCATACCGGATTTGGTGTCGCTATCTCTGAGGTTCCGGGTTCGATTCCCGGTCGGCCAATGTAGGAAAATAACTTTTCTATATTGTCTCGGTTCTGGGTGTTGTGGTGCCGACGTTGTTTCTGGTTCCTGTAACACAAGTGCTTAAGCTACATAGGATCAGAGCAATGTATGTGATGTTGTCCAATATTTATTTATTTATAAGGGGAACATGTCTCCTTATTTTTTGGGCCCTACTAGCGCTTCGAGACAGCGTATCTACAGTTTTGAAACTAAAAGTCATAGTTTACTGATAAATTTTATGAAGTTGTGACACAAATTTTAACTTGAAGCTATATAAGGTGCTTCATAAATATCTGCAACGGTTGAAATGGGTAAAAGTATTGCCTATATAGATTACGATAGTAAAGGAATTACGTGCCCCGGATCGGTAATTAATTATTTGCGAAAAGACAGTAAATAAATGGTTACTTGCTTCAATTTGCATAACACACTTCGTCATCCGCCCTTGACACTGCGCGGGAGCGGTATAATGTGAAAGTCAGCATTTTTGGACAGATGCGGACGGTTTGAGACAGAATAAAGCCTAATCTTTATTTAACATAATTTTTTGTCCAGAACATCATTAAAAAAATTAATGATGTTCTGGACATAAAATTTCTTTACTATCGTTATCTATATAAGCAATACTTTTACCCATTTCAGCCGTTGCAGATATTTATGAAGCACCCTATATTAAGATGTAACTTACTAAAATTAATGTGATTGAAAATATTTAAAGATAATACAGGATGTCAGTTTGTAACCCTAGAAAGCCGAAATATGTGCTTTTATATCGACGGTGGAAAGGCAAAAGGCATCAAGCGACAATTTGGGCGATATTGAGTTATATACATAGTTAGAATCAGCAATTTTTTCTGCGTCTTTTGAGCCGAGTTTGGTGTAAATCAGAGCACTTTTATGGCGCTTGACTCCGTCACAAAAAAGGCCATCATTTCTTAGTGCCCGGAGTTAACCGACTCAAAATTAATCTTTTTTTTTTAAGCCCTGGATTTCAATTAATTCGCAGGTAGCTCTAATGAATTAGGCAGTCACTTAAGCTTTTCATCCTTCTTCAGTTTTAGGAACACATTACTTTTAAATCTTTTTATATTGCTGTAAATCTAATAAACGCGGCATTTAAAGTGTTTTGCCTGGAATACAATAATACATGGCTGTCGTTTAAGTTTTTCTTCCTTAAACATCATCGGAAATGAATATCGCTTGAGCCCTTTATCCGTACTCTACGCACAACAAAGGTATTACATAAGATGTTTTACCTTAACCTATTGTAAATTAAAATGTGATTGAAACCCCTTTTCTATGACGTAAAAATAATTGCCAAAGTCAGTACAGACTTTTTACCTGTTTCAGAAAATTGCAAATTTTTTGTTTCTATCATTTTTCCTCAATCATTTGTACTATTAATGTGGAACTTAAATCTATTTATTTACGCAGTAAAAGTATCATGAGGTTTGTAAGTCATGTTCAGTTTATATAGATAAACTTTGGTACGTAGTTTGAATCTTCGCGACGCAACCATTACAACCGCTGGATTTGATTTGAACCTAGATCAACGCACCTTACGTAGGCGCGCAAGCCGCAAACGTTGTTGCATTTAGTCTTGATTGCGATTGCGACTACAACAACCAGTCAATGCGCGTTCTGTTTGTGTGCTGTGTTGACAAATGGTGAGTGTTTGTTTTGTTATTGTATATTTTTATTTCAAAGAAGTGTAAATATTAAATCTACAATTCACTTTTCAGATTAAGTAGCTAAACAATGAAAAATGACAGACAAAAAACTTTCTTAGATGAAAATAAGTACATACACGGAAGAAGTTATTAAACATAAAGCTTAGAAGAAAAAAATACTTACTTGTAAATACGTTCTTTTTTATACAAATTCATTATTAAAAAACCATGACAATCGGTAGGTATGTCATCTGATCCATGGTATGTTTATTACCATGATTTTACGGATTATCTTTTATGAAATTACAAGAATTTTCATGAATATAGGGTTTATAGGATTGATACTGCTGCTCAATTTGGTAAAAAATAAAAATACAATAATATGCATTACATACTATGATGAAGTCAGTTTGATATAATTATGTAAATTTAAACATTTCATTTTATTCATCATCATCATCATCATGTCAGCCATATGACGTCCACTGCTGAACAAAGGCTTCCCAATGACTTATCATCGGAGTGATTGCCAATACTCGCCACGCTTGGCAGGCGGGTTGGCAAGCGCAGTTTTTTCTAATATTTCGCACGTAGACGCTGCTGCCTGTGTCTGTTCAGAAATTAGTCGCCTCTTACGAAACGCCTTCTGTTGGCAGTGGGGAAGTGTATTCTTTACGGCCTTCCCCACATGGCACCGTGCCGTGCCATTCTATGAGGAACTGTATATTTTTAAAAAATTAAAATATCCGATTTCTGTCTTCACCTTAGCATTTATCATTTATTTATCATTAAACCTCATTGTATTTATTTTATTTTTTAAATGAAACAATATTCAAATACAATGCGTCTGAATTTTTGCACGTCTGCTAGCAGACTAAACACTCGCACAGCTTTACCTTATTTTTGTCAACTTGTGATTTTCTGTGTCTTGGCAAATAAACGTTTATACTTAAAACTTAAACTTCGCCTTTATAATATCAAGTATGTCATCTTTTTTACCTGTTGAGCGTCTAACCCAGCACGTCCCACAGGAGAAAACCAGCTTAGTTGTTCCAGACGACTTATCGGGTAAATCAATTTTTAAGTATGGCTTAATCATCTGGAGAAATTCAGTTGAAATGAATATGACTTATAAACTATGACATATAAATAATGACCTGGTTGGCTCAGTAGCACAGCCCTGAACGCAATGGGTCCTGGGTTCGATTCTCGATTTAGATCGATTTAGAAACAGCTTAGGCTAGTTTCCTGGGTCAAAAAAAGATTATTCTATTTAGTCCGTCAGTTAGATTATCAAAAAATATTGGACCCATATTTTGTCTTTTGTCAACCAAAAAAAACGATGGCTCTAACATCTGTGTATCTACCATGTTTCAGGTGAATAAAGTATTTGAATTTGAATTTGAATTTGAAAAAATGATGAATATAAAGCGCATGAAAGTGAGCACGTGACGTCATGCCTTGCTAAAAAGTGTCGCAAGGCGTGACGTTACCCGGAACTTTAACGGGATATATCTTCATCATTTTTTGTTTGATCAAGAAAAGAAATCATACGAGTACGTATCCATTATTTTCTGTTAATCCAACTGACGGACTAATTGGATTTTTTAGGAAACTAGCCCATGTTGTCTGCTTTGGATGTGTACGTGGTAAAATTCACTGTCTTGTACTTTGTTTGTAACACAGAATGTTAATTCCCTACTTCGAGGCTATGACGATTGGTGTGTAGTCTATCGCATTTTCATTAATTTATTTAAATCTAAATTGGCAAATACCTATCAGTTTTCAGTATCAATAAAAAATGGCCCAGAAACCTAACAGTAAAAGAAGTTTTAGGGAATATGGATTAAGATAAAAAAAACTTTACAATTCAGCCACATATTGCATACCAGCTCAATATTAAAATGAAACATAATTTGGCACGCCCACAGTTCCACTACTACTGATATATTCTTCAGTTCAGTGTAGTTCAGTGTAGAGGCGATCACCACCGAAATGCAATTTCACCTTCGAGACAGATTTTACAGAGATAAACATCTATAGATTTTATTTGACAGTGCCGCTAAAATGGAAAATAACTTCGTTTAGAACATTTACGTAGCCTTTCTAAAAGTTCTTTTTCTTGTATGCAAAGTTGAAGACAGACAATAAATAACGCAATAAAGAACAAACAGAGAAAATTTTATTCGTATTAAAATAATCCTCCAAAAAGCACAAGGGAAATTGTCTACGTCGATACGTCTGTAGCAATTGAATAAATTTGCATAACGACTCCGGTGTTGGGAGAAAAAAACGAGTAAAAGAGATCTGGAACACGGGAGAAATGAGTTCCGCAGAATGTTTTTTTTAACAATCTAGCCTCTTACTAAGCAAAGCTTGAACGATTGCATCTAGATGACGGATAAACATACTTAACATCTGTCTTAGAACCAATGAAAGATGGAGTAAAATGGAGCGAGATCACGCCTTGGCAAACGCCTACCAGCTCAATGGTTGATGCAACTATCAGCAGTCAAGGCCAGATATGCTTTGTTAAGCTTCACTCTACTTTAGGTGACATGTTGGCTGCCGTAGATTATTGGTGATTGAGGACCAAGCTACAGAGCGACTGTAACTACAGAGTGAAGCCAAAAACTACCATGCACCCAGTATTCTGCCCTCAGTGCTAATATTCCTGTACAAAGGACAGGACAGCCTAATAGACGAGCAATGCCATAGTGGTTGTTATGTACTAGTGGGAGTTAGTGTTGCTGGACTGTCGATAGTTTTACAATTGGAAACAACTATTCTATCGATAGGCATATTAAAGTTACGATAGTTTTGATTGCGAAAACGAAAATTTTAACATTTGTAATTCGACTAGATTACTTTAAATTTACGCTCATTGCGCTAAGTTCTTCGTTTCACATGGACGTTTGATAGAGTTGTGGGGTGGCTGGCTGAAACTGGCAGCATTGTATGACTGACTTATAAAATACATTTTCCATTCCTAATAATCAGAGTAAAAGTTAAAAGTGTTTTTTTTTCTGAATCTGTCCATTTAACCAAAATGACAAATACATTCCTGAAACGTGACTCGTCCCATTACACTAAGTCGATGGTTCCTCCCCCATCCACGGTACTCTAAAACCTTTCTTGCTTTATCTCGTCTGTGTCGAAAAATGGGCAGTTATGCTTAATGTAGGTCGTTAGTTTGTCAAAGCTTATAGGGGTGAAATAAGAAGATTTTAGACCGTAAATTCTATACGGGAATATTTTACCTACGCAAAGAGTAGATTTGGACAGACAAATCGCCATCTTTAGTATATATTACGTTACGGGTTCAGTTTACAGATTGAGTCCTGGTTCTTTTTTTATTTGTGACTGGGTTAGCATTTGACTTTAATCTCGCCTCGGATCTAAACATGAGCCCTAAACTGTATCAAAGCAGTATTGTTATTACTTTAGGCTCAATACAGACAACCGCCTAAGTGCGGTAGATAAGTATATAATTGGTCCATAAAATAAGACATTTCTTCTTGCCAAATTTCATGGTTCTCGGTAAACGGAAGGGTACTTTCCGTTTTGCGGCAAAAACAGCGGTATCTTTTGATTGCATTTACTTAAACGTTTCATTTTTTCACAGCTTCAAGGGATTTCTGACTTGAGTTTTTAATATTAATTTAAATTTGATACCTTTACACGGTTCTGGTAAGAAGGGCCTCGACAGACAGACAGACAGACAGACGCCTGGAAAACAAAACATGGTTGAAGTAATACAGTTTTGACAGTACATGGCTAAGCTTTAGGTGCAGTTTAGAGTTTAAGAGTTCATAGCTTGGACTTGATGGTAAGTTACGACAGAGTTTTAGGAGGAGCACGCTTGCTTAGTAATGAAGACCAGGAACAGATGACTGGGAGAAGGTTGAATAATTGTCAAAAAATTTCTTTTTGAAAGTTGAGTTGCCTAGCGATTCACGTTGCGAATCCACTACCGAGAGTTTATCGATAGTTTACGTCATATCAATAGTATCAATAGCCTACCTATATTATCGATACTATCGATAGTATTATACAGGGCAATAGTATTGATTACAAAAATAGTATCGATAGTATCCAAAGTACCTAATAGCTCTGATATTATCGATAGGTACTATCGATAGTACTATCGATATTGTTACTAGTTTTTAAGATCAACTATCGATAGCAATACTAGTTATATATAGTTTAATTGGGCAACTCTATTTGAAAGTGTTATATGTATCATTCAACTTATTGCGAGCAGCTGTTTCCTCACCCCACTCAGTCGCCGGACACGGGGCATTGCATTTATCGCGCTTATTTAATGGCACAACACTGTCAAATAAGCCTAGTTTTTTAATGTTAGTCAACCTACCTAGGGGTAGTCAACTATATTCGGTTTCTCCTGGCGCTGACTATCTTTTTCTTCTTTCCTAAACACCCTACTTCTCAAAATTTAATTTACTTACCTTACCTTCATTGTACTTTTACGATTTATGCATATTTACATTTAAAAACATTTCAAAATTTACTAAAGTTAAAGAAACTCATAGCATAAATACAAGACACAAAGATAGGCTCTACTTACCCCCCTCTAGAATCAAAATGCTAAATACTAGTCCATACTATATGGCTGTAAAAATCTTTAATAAATTACCACTTCATATTAAAAACGAACCAAATATTAAAACTTTTTCAAAATCACTTAGATCTTACCTAATATCAAGGTGCTATTAATCAGTAAATGAATATATAATGAATAAATAAATGATTAAAGTTTACCTCAAAAATATACCCATCAAACCATAATACCTAATCGGTTCTGAAAATTGTTCAAAATTGTTAACTTAGCTCTAATTATTGTTAATTGTTACCCATTCAATATACTCTAATTTTATTATCTAGCTATAATATAGGCTGCTCTCTTCATTTGCGATACCTTATAGGTAACTAAGTTTTTAAGTCCTGTTGCATATGTACCCACCACCAATGTACATCACTTAGTAAGCAAATAAAGATTTGAATTTGAATTTGAAAAAAAATACTGCTTAGCGGTAAAAATGGTAACGCCTACAGCAAGCGAGTTCGCGCCAAGGTCTAACTACCGGTACGATAGAGACTTCGTTATTCGAAAAGATGCATTAAGCGATGAAATTGGGACGTGTAAAAGTGCTTAACTTGCAGATATAAATTGGTTTCATTACTATTATATTATCATCATCATCATCATGTCAGCCATAGGACGTCCACTGCTGAACAAAAGCCTCCCTCAATGACTTATCATCGGGAAGAGGGGGGGATTGCCAATACTCGCCACGCTTGGCAGGCGGGTTGGCGAGCGCAGTTTTTTATAAGATTTTGCACAAAGATGCTGCTGCCCGTCTCGTGCTATAGGAATTAGTCGTCTCTTACGACACGCCTCCTATTGGCGATGGAAAAGTGTATTTTTTATGGCCGTCCCAACATGGCACATTATACCAGCACAGTATGTACCGTCCAGAAATCTTACTATTTATCTCATTATTTGTGGAAAATCTCATTTCTAATTACGCTAGTCGCTAACAAATACCCCGTTCTTTGTAAATACGCCGTTAGGTATATAAAAACCTAAAAAAAAAAGTTGTTAAACATACAAAGATATTTTTTGATAACAGCTGAAGAGGACTCCTTTGCTAATTAAAGGGAGAAAAAGCAAATTGTTGTCTCAAATAAAGGCATTGTTATTACAAAGACTTCCAATTTTGACTTAAGAGCACTCCTGCGTAGTGTTGCTGTCAAAATATCGATAGCTTAAGTTTTGTAATTTCTTTAGTCCGTGCCACTTTAATTTGTTTGATTTGTTAAAGCAAACAGTTACATTAATAAAACTAATTTCGCTGCTGACCCTAAGAAAGTTAATTTTATGCCTGGGACTGTGTAGCCTTTTTTAAGGTTTTACTGGCGCTCAAGCTACTACAACTTTATTTATGGGACCAACATTAAAATCGCAAAAAAAATAACTTTCCCTTACTAAGCCGCCGACCAGCTGACATCAGTTTGTATGGAGCAGTGAAATTTTTTTTTAGATTCCAATGTTGGTCCCATAGAAAAAAATTATGTATTTAAGCACGATAATCAACCCTTAGGAGGTTGTTGATGTTTTACAAATAACCCTGTATAGTATCAGGTAATAGTAGCTTATTAGGTAATTTTCTTTTTATGTATCGTTATACATCTGGCTTGCGGGAACAGGGCAAAAGACCACGTGGCCGAAGACCAACACGGTGGTCGGAATTACTTGCAAAGACCCTGGAAATGCTGTTTCACGAGGCATTTAGATCGTAATAGCTGGTGGGGGCTCATCATCGAGGCGACTAAATAGACGGGGTCACGATCCTCAACCGCTTAGGGACCGATTATGAAGGAGGATACATCTTGCTAGCTACTTTAGTTACATTTTCAATCAGAGTATTTAAATTTATCGATAGTCTAAATGTCGACATCATGGCGGCACTATTTGTTGGAGAACGCAAGTCTTAAGGGTTTTTAATTAAAAAATTATAATTTCACGTTAATATTGACTACGTGAGTGTTTCCTGCCAAGTATCGAAGTGCGGTTAGCGCCAATTAGAGGGGGTAATTAACATGTATGAACTGCGTTTAAACTGAAACATTAATTGGTCGTGAATTTGATGCTGGATGTTCAGATTTTACAACTAGCCAGCTGGAAGCCTTGACGTGAATTTTCGTGTAGAAACCTACTGACATGTATCTTTGATAATTTATATTATACTGGGTGTACTAGAGTTGTAAAGTGTCCGTCACGCCATAAATGTCTGACCAATATGACCGAGCAAATAGGACATTTTCTCAATGTGACCGGACATTTTGGACATTTATTGTCACTAACGTCACAATCAATTCTATTGACAAACTATGAAAAAAAAACATTTGGTCACAAATAAGTGCATTATTATAAAAAAGACAGGCTTTAGTAGTGATGATCTATAACGAAATGAAATTTCTAAAATTAATTTATCTTTCTGCACGAACAAGTTAAAAAGCATCACGCGTAAGTTTTTGTTTTTGTTCAATCCAGATTAAATTACATGTTTTATTGTATGTTTTTATTGTCAAATACATAGCATTTAAGACTTAGTTTAGAGGAATTCTTTTTTTTTTTAGTTTATACTAAAAAAAATATGTGACCATCGTGACAATAAATGTCCAATGTGACCCGAGCATTTATCATAAATGACGGACGCTTATAGCATATGACCGTCAATTTACTACTCTAGTGTACAAGAGAATAGGACACTCCTTAAAACTGCGTGATCAGCTGATCATAATTATACAACGAATTTTACTATGGGAGCAACATATAAATCGTGTTTTTTTTTCAGATTCTCCATACAATATTATCATTGAAGAAGCGAATAGGTTTATGCAGGGTTACATTTCACGGTAGTGCCAATTTTTCAGGGACCACTCAGAATCAGTAACTAATTCAATCTATGTAAAAAACAATCTATTTTTTTATTATTTTTTATTTTTCCATTCTGCATTTGAAAAATAGAATTCGTAGAAAATTTACTATTCCTCGATTAAATTGCACCGTATGTGTACTGCATGAGGTTTTTTTGAAGCGGCGTCGGCGTAGGCCTGTGATCTCTGATGAATGACGGCGCATCTCGCGTATTTTTTAAGTATATTTTACTCCAGAAATACGACGACTGAAATTAGTTACGTTAAATTAGTATTTTTAAATTGTTCTATAGACCTTATTTTTTAAATTTGGCACTACCTTGAAATGTAACCCTGTATAGATAGAAAATGTTGTTCATCACGTACTTTAAGGAGTGTCCTATTCTTTTGTACACCCTGTATTATAGCTAAATAAGGACGCAGGTAATGTTAGCTCAATTAATTCTCCATACATAAGTACTGAGAACGCCACAAATAAATCCCTACTTCCGTACTCATACTGTTATATTAATGCAAAAGTAACTTTGTCTGTCTGATACGCTTTCACGCCTAAACTACTGAACCGATTTTGATGAAATTTGGTACACATAGGTACTGTTTATATTTGTCAACTTCAAGCCAACTTTTGACCCTTAACTAAAGTAATCAGCGAAGTCAAAGAATACAATATAAAACGTGTCGAGCAACCAGTGAACAAGAAGTTATTTAAAACTTTTTAGTCCAGTCGTAAGCAAACAAAAGTCGCTGACAGCCCAACAGATTATCAAGCTTAAATAGCAGTGGGTGGGGAACATAGCACGTAGAACTGACGGCCGATGAGGCAGAAAGGTTTAGGAATTATGATGATGATGGTGATGATGACGATGATGATGAGTCCAGTTGCAATTTACGACGGCCACAAAATATTCACCCAAATATTTAGATCTCTGACACGGAGCGATGATCAAAATATACGCTTCTGCTGCGTATGGTAAAAAACTGCATTATAATGTTTAATTGCCATAGAACAAGGTACATAAGATTTTAAATAAATTTAAATAATATATACATCTATGAAATACTATACACAAATAAAAACTACGAAAATAGATAATTATAAAAATGGTCCTCGTGGAAGGGTATCCAAGATGCTGGCAGCGTTACTATAATTGAGTATTAAATCAGGTTCAGTGACGTGCATTGGACAGTCCCAATAACAGTCCAATTCTCTCAGTTAAGACCTATGTCCAGCCCTGGATTAACATGGGCTTATCATATTGATGACCACAATACAAATAAATACAGTAAGCTTACGCATTTTTGCCTACCGCAGTAGTCAACCGAAAAAGAAATGACTATTTTGATGGCCATGGGAGACGCGCCATAAGATATGTTAATTTTAACATGTGTGCCGTACTATAAAGTAGCCGTTATTTGGACCAATCACCAGTTAAGTTAGTCGACATCCTAAGAAGACCGAGCTAATGGGCAATCGCATATGTCCCAGGAAAGCTAATGAAATCTGAAAAAAAAAATACATCAGGAAAGACCAGGAATAAGTTACATGGGTAGGTTGACATAGCTGTCAAAAAATTTACATTTGAAAATATTGCGTCATTCAAATAAGCGTGTGAAATGCAATTCCACGTGTCCATTGACAGCAGAAAGAAGAGACGGCATTTTGTACCCAGTTAAATAATAAAACAATTTAAATAGGTGAAGTTTTTGACAGTGAGTCCACCTACTCATGTAGTAAACTATCTCCGGTTTTCCCTACATTACATTTTATTGTGGTACCTAATATTGTACCTACTTTGGGGTTTTGCTATGAAAATGCAAGTTTCAAGAATAAACCTTTTTCGAATACTCCTGACACTGAATTATCTTGGCCACCTTATTGAGCACAATGGAGCAGCCCTGATATAAATCCCAATAAATAGCAACCCTAAAGACACTTGCGTTAGAGATACGCCATTTTAAAACGTGTTTGGAATATCGGAAAGGCTTAGAATAAAATTAAATATTCGGAAGAGAATGTGAACATAAAACCTTCCGTTATCGTGAACTGCTAATTAAACTGAAAAGGGTTAAGGTATCTCCATATCTTCAAAACCTATGTCATTACAATATAACGGTCTAAGCGAAAAAAACACTGGCTACTTAATATCAGATACCCGTAAAAAGTTAAATTCTGTGATTTTTTATTTATTTTTCATTTATAAAGTAGATAAACCAACATCCGTTTACACTATTATTACATTCGCATATACATTTAACTAAATGCAACAGATACTTGAAGGTTAGCTCCACATGCATACTAAGCTTATTTAGGTACTTCCTAAAGTCTAATATCTAGATTTAATTCTAATTATATTTTAATTAGGAAAAACGAGAAAATTTTGAAGGTCATTTTTATGGGAACCTGTAAATACTTTTGCATAGAATTCCAAGCAAAAGTAACCAATAAAATCAAAACCAATTTATTTCTTTACAGACAGAATTACATTTCAAGGTAGTAATTTTTCAGGGCCTCAGAATCAGTCGATCAACGTAAAAAACAAACTTTTTTTTTCATATCTATATATATATAACTAATTCGGGTTGTTTACAGAACGGCTAAGCCGATTTTTATGATTTATGATTTTTATAGATTTGTCTCCGTCCCGAATAGCAGAATAAACATTAAAACATCGAAAAAATCGTTCGCTGGAACAGCTAGTTATAAAAGTATGGCATAGTTAAAAAAAGGAAGACGCACTTTTACATTATTAAGTCATTAAGTCCACCTTTTGTATGATTTTTAATCTGTGCAATAAAGTCTAAATAAATAAATAAATAATTCTCTAGATCTTATAATTAAAATTTGGCACTACCTTGGAATGTAACCCTAAATACATTAAGCACTTTCACACGTCCTAATTTTGTTTTTTTACCTTTCTTCTACTTCGGGACAATATTATAGCTTAAGAGTTGAGAGAAACATCCCAAAAAACTCGGTCATTATAGTCAGCCTCTTTTGAAATAGATGTTTAAAAGAAAATTATATTACCTCTACAAGCAAGGCAGTATTTAATTCTAGACATTGGTCATTTAAATAATCATTAGCAGTCCCTTTGCGTGCCACAAAAAAACCCAATTGTTTTCCATCGTTTCTCCGGTCTACCACGGGTAAGTGGAACACGAAGGCACAATATTCATTTAAATTAAAATAATCTTAACATGCGGTTTAAATTTTAACATAGGTAATTTAACAATAAACTGTGGTAATTTGTTAAAAAAGCATGTGAATTTTCTCGTAAATTACTCAATTTATTATTTCTTATATTTCAACAATAGACTGTGGTTATTTATTAAAATAAAAAGATTTTTCTTATGAATGAATTATTCAATTTATTATTTGGGTAAGTCAACAATAGACTGTGGTAATTTGTTAAAAAAGTAAATGACTTTTCTCATAAATGAACTACTCAATTTATTATTTACTATTTTACAAATAAATTTTAGCGACTGTCTCTTCGTCAATATTATGCTGATGGTTAAAAATATCTGAACTACATTTCGTAGTAGGCCTAATAGGCGTAACGGTCCTCGTTATTTTGAGACCAATTCCCGTTTCAATTTCATTGAACACGAATTTGATTCCCGGAATATAAAAGATCAATTTGTCAAACGCGCACGATACGTCGTAAAAACCAAAAGCGCTGTTAACTAGTTAAATTATATACAGTTGGCTCACTTTACTAACACGTAAATAGGTAAATATACTTTTTTATGGACTTGCAAAGAAAGAAATAATTAAAAAGAGGTAAAGAAGGACAACGGCAGGTCAACCTGCAAAAATTTTAAAGGTCATTGAATTGATTTTCAACTTTAAGTCCGACTCGTAGAGATCAATATCAGTTGAGAAAATTTAACGTTTTTGGTAGGTTGACGTGCTGTTGTCTGTACCGCTAGATAAAGCTTTTTTTTGGTACATGTACTTTACTACTGTACTGTACTTTGTACCAATAGTAGCAGCCCAGACCTGACATTTCACTTGTATAGCAAAAAAAATGCTTTGTGAAGTATGAATAGATAATTTGTACTTAAACATTTTTGTGTTTTTTAAGGTTACTTTCAAATAATTCAATGTACTTAATTTAAGAATAAATAAATAAATATTTTACAGTATTTTCTTTTTATTTTAATATAGCATCACAAATATACTAAAAATATATGAACCAGACATCAACTCTAAAATCATACAAATGTAAAACTTTTTATCTCGTTCTAAATCACTATTCTTATTATGTAATGTACTCTAAGTAGTACATTAGCTTGTTAGAAATACACCTGTTTATAAAAAACAGAACTTAATTAGGAGGTTAAAACTAAGTTTAACAATTGAGGTCGTTAATTTGACATCGCACTTAATAATACTTTGCAGACCGTAAAATACGTTGAATTATAATAACAGAACCAACAGCATTAATGTACATCACGTAATTTTTTTTGTTTGTTTTATTCTTGGAATAACCTTACGCCAAGGGTAATCTGTGGATTAAACAATTCAATTTTAATTTAACGTTTAACACAATTCCTATTTAATCCACTTAAATTGGATTCTCTGAGCTAAGCCGCGGACAGACAGACAGACAGACAGACGGACGGACATGGAGAAACTATAAGGTTAAAAACCTCGAAACGAAAGTTTCGACTACAAAACTCTAAAAAGAACGTGTAAAAATTTTGTAATGTAATGTAATTTTTTGTTTGTAATGTAATTGTAAATGTAATTTTGATTAAAACTAACTATTGCTTTAAACTACGTAAAAGAGTCACAAGAGAAATTCTAATGTTATTCTTGGATGTTAACGGGTTAAACAACTTTAAACGCATTCGAAAAGTGACCGAAGCAATGAAATCCTTCAAAATGAAATTGTATAAAATTCAATTCTTCGCGAAGTCGCAATATTTCCTGAGCTAAACGGGCAGGGCAGGACAAAATGAATTTATAATCGTATCAGCACGGTGAGAAAGAAACACGGATTGGATTTACGGGGGTCGGGTTTATCAGGGAAATACGTCTACATTCAGGGAAATAGCGATAGATATAGCAAACATACAGATTACACATAGTTGTGTGCTAACAATAAGTAAATACTACACGGAATCTGTTTAGTTTCAATACTTTTCAAGTAATAAAATATATTTAATAAGAAATTCTGACTGATATAGTATATACTATTAAATAAGTTAAATAAACAGAGAAAATTAAATAGTAGTCGCAATCAAGGATCGAAATCGGTTAATATTTATTTCAGAATGTACTAGACCCATTTCTAATATTTGATAGTAGTTGTAAAGATTTGACCATAAAACTGAATTTGCCATAGCTTTTAAGTCGGTATTTGGAGTATGTGATAGTTAATTTAGAAAACCTTTATTATTCCGGCTAAGGTTCCATAGTAAAATAACCGTTTTCCGATCCCTGGTCGCAATCGAGCTTTGATCCGGTATCATTAGTATTACTATCAAAACAGTTTTCTTATACTCAAAGAGTTCGTAATGCGATTAAAAATATAACAAAAAAGGATTATTTTTTAAATTAAATAATTTATTTCAAAGAATATGGGTACATTATTAGGGGTTTTTTATCTTATTGCCTTCCTCACGAAAAACTAAAAAAAAAATACACTTCCTCACCGCCAACAGGAAGCGTGTCGTAAGAGGCGACTAATTCCTGTAGCACGAGACGGGCAGCAGCGTCTGCGTGCGAAATCTTATAAAAAACTGCGCTCGCCAACCCGCTTGCCAAGCGTGGCGAGTATTGGCAATCCCCCTCGATGATAAGTCATTGGGGGAGGCCTTTGTTCAGCAGTGGACGTATTATGGCTGAAATGATGATGATGATGATGATGAACGGATAAACGGATCTGGATGAAATTTGGCACAGAGATAGAATATAGTCTCGAAAATCACAATTAATTTTATGCCGGAAAATTGTACGGTTCCCGTGGGTTAGATTTCGTTTTTATTACTTACAGAACAGGGATTGATGAATATCTTACAAAAACGAAATAAGACTTAATTATTTTAATGTGCAAGGCAACACACTTAATTTTCATGGTCTTGAAATAAGGAATCAACATCTTAGTGTTACGAGGTGTGAGAGAATAAATTATCTTTCTCCACTAAGTTTGTTTACTCCACTAAACCGAATCGGTCGTAAACCGCAGAACCATAATCTGCGTTACGGCGAATCAGTGCCAATATGACAATCAGAATCCTTAAAAAACCGGCCAAGTGCGAGTCGGACTCGCGCACCGAGGGTTCCGTACAAACCTGTAGGTACCAATATAAGTAAAAGTTCACCCATCACGACAAACGAGTCATAGTTATGGTATTTTTATTGCAAAATGAAATCCATAATATTACGAAAGGTAAATTGCGGTTTACGAGTTGTGACGTATTAAAAAAAACTACGTACTAAATCTCGTTTAAACCAATTTTCGGTGGAAGTTTGCATGGTAATGTACATCACATTTTTTTTTGGTTTATCATTCTCTTATTTTAGAAGTTACAGGGACACACACACATTTTACCACTTTGGAAGTGTCTCTCGCAAAAATCTTAATGCGGTTCACAGAATACATCTACTTACCAAGTTTCAACACTATAGTTCAAGTTTCAGAAAAAAGTGGCTGTGACATACGGACGGACAGACAGACATGACGAATCCATAAGGGTTCCGTTTTTTGCCATTTGGCTACGGAACCCTAAAAATCATACTACTATTAAAAATATATATAAATATACTACCTTTATTGGACACTATAAAAAGTAGTTTTAGAGTTCATGTTCACAAAAGATATGCAAATTTGGTCACTTTGCGAACGACGAAACTAATTCTAGAACTTGTTTAATATTCAACTTTATGCCACTAAAATCTAGAGTACTTTCTGACTGTGTCAAAGTAAACTGCAGCCCCAACTTTCAGAATGCGGTTTTGACCACCGAAATAACGACTTTGACATAGTTCTAACTTTTTGCTAGTTTTGAATGACATCTTGTCTTTTATACTGAGTTAAGGAGCTTGCGAGAATTTTATTATTCATAGTATTGTACTATGAAGTCGCATATTGGTTTTCAACCGACTTCAAAATGGAGGAGGTTTTCAATTCGACTGTTTGTTTTTTTTGTATGTATGTTACGCGATTACTCCGCCTATTATGAATCGATTTCGATGAATCTTTTGTGGACGTCCACTGCTGAACATAGGTCTCCCCCATTTTTTTTTTGTTTAGTAGATCATATTTTAGAGGTGGTCCCTTAGAAATTTTATTAAAATTAATTAAGCAGTTTTTAAGAAAATAACAAAATTATACTGTTTTAGTTCGTGATTCTTGTATCTACGTTACCAAATATCTTCAACAAATGTAAACCGATTTTGATGATTCTTTTTTTATTGAATAGTTAATACTTCAAAGATACTATTTATAATAAAAAATTACCCCTAAGGATGGAAAAAAGAGGATGAAATCGGTTTACAGCAGTTAGATTAGGATTTATCACGAAAAATAGATGAAATATATATATATTTTTAAAACCGACTATAAAACACAAAAAAGCTAAAAATTATATTAACACGTAAGTACCTAATCAGTTACTTTTAGAGTCGGTGCCAGCTGTTTAGAGTTTGAATGTTTTCGTTGCACCGACTAATATTAATATTTTTGGCTATATTTTAGTGTTTTGAAGCCGTTTTTTTTTTATAAAAAATATTTTTAGGGTTAACTAATAAATCTTAGGATTTACCAACATCAGTTATGTTGGTATTTCATAGAATATAACTTATTTTTTCGGGCTGTTACCATTACGGTAAAGATCCCTTAAGTTTAGCTCAAAGATGTAAATTATTAAATCCTAAAAGTGTTTTGCCATACTCATTTGGATTGGACGAATTTTTAAAACACAAAAAAACACTCAGTATTAATATTGTTGATAAATAGATTTAGATTTGCTGTAAAGTATTGATCTTTGTAGATTGGGTAACACTGATATAGAATTTTTGCACTTTAAGTAGTTACCTAAATTATGTTTTTTAATGACCATTTACATATTTGCATGTCATAACCTACTACTAGATAGGTCTTAAGCAACTTGTAACTATATTTCGTCTACCAACTTTGTAACCACCTATTTATAACAACAAATGATTTTGATTTTTGATTATACGATAATATGATTGTGACATATACGATAAATGGATAGTTATACGCTTTATTGCAAAAAATATATATTAAGTATAGGTCAAAACAATTACATATACATCGTAGTAATATATTTGTTAAAATAAACTTGAAGAAACTTGTGCGGCCATTACAAGGGTTGATATATGTCTTGAGGTCTTCTCTTGTGGGGTTCTGCTGCGGACATCGATACCATCTTTATTTTACAGAAAAGAGCCATTCGTGCTATATACAAACTTAGTCCGCGCGAATCCCTGAGAGATTTCTTTAAAGAAATTAACATACTCACCGTGGCCTCTCAATACTTATTTGATAATATCATGTACGTACGCAAAAATTTAGATCTTTTTATAAAAAAAAGTGATATTCATTCATATAACACAAGAAACAAAAACAAACTTGTAGTCCCAAACTTTAGATTGGCCAAAACAAGTAATTCATTCTTGGGAAATTGTATTATATTTTTCAATAATATACCTTACAATATTATCGAACTTCTTTTTAATAAATTTAAGTCACATGTCAAAACAACACTGATGTCTAAGGGGTATTATAAAATTCAAGACTATCTTGATGACAAGAATGTATGGTCAGTCCAGCCTGCACTAAACTGATGAACCTACCTGTTTATTTTGATTTATATTTTTTGTGTGGCAGCTAGTGGTGACTGAGTTTGTTCCAGCGTTTCTTCTCAGCACTTGCCAGATTGTCTGTGTCTTGTCTCGAAGCGCTATTAGGGCCCAAAAAATAAGAAGACATGTTCTGGCACCCTAAGGGCCTATAATGTTATTATTGACGTTCATAAGTGGCAATTTTGTCCTGAATTGAAAAATTGATTTTTGACTTTGATATTGGTACGAGTATGAAAGAAAATACATCTTACATCTTCAGTCATACTCTTCTTATAGTGAAAATGCAATAGAATACAATTTCTCAGGAAACCTTTTTCATTTTCAGATTTATTTTATTTTAAAAAAAAACTGTGATATTTTTAGTATAGTCTATACACTGTAAGTATATGTTAATACCTGTGGTAGGAGGCCCTGCTCTTCCGTAGCGATAGCATACTCTTATTAAGACTAAAGAGAAAAATATTTAAGTACAGGGTTATTTTTAAAACATCAGCAATCTCCTAGGGGCTGATTCTGGTGCTCAAATACAACAACTTTTTCTATGGGACTAACATTGAAATAAATAAAAAAAATACTGCTCCATACAAACCGATGTCAGCTGGTGGCGGCTTAGTATTGTGTTGAAGGTTGTCTGGAAGAGATCGCTTCCAGCGATAAGACCGCCTAAATTGTGCTATTCATAATGTATTTACTTTCCTGTGATTTGCTTCTTTGTGTAGTGTACAATAAAGAGTATCTATCTAGCTATCTAGTTTTTGTGGAATAATCAATGTTGGTCCCATAGAAAAAGTTGTTGTATTTGTGCACCAGAATTAACCCCTAGGAGGTTGTTGGTGTTTTACAAATAACCCTGTATATAAATGTACAAAATGTTGATTCTCACTCAGTTTCTGTGTGACGTGTTTATAACATATTACTATTATTTTTTATAATGTGATAGTAATATAACCTATTTATGTTTCTTATGAAAATAGTTTGAAACTCACAAGAGCTGTCTTGATTGCATCGCTAGAGACATTGTTACAAAGTGAGTTAGTAAGCAATAAGTGCGGCACAGTGTCGGCACTTAGTTAGCACTAACTCGGTTATGTGCCCGCGTATATTCATTCAATAAGGGAGAAGATACGTTTCTTCTTCAATTTGCTAATGCCGTTATAGTTAACTTTATAGAGAAGCTAACTGAGACATTTTGACATGTAATTGATACCTATTTTTATTGTATTTGATTTGATACATTAATTTATTTTAAATCAAATCATTTATTTGTATGATAGTGGAATTTTGCCACAATAATATAGGTAATGTATTAAAAAAATAAAAACCGACTTCAAAAAACTAAAACGCTAAAAATAATCTTAACACTTAAGTACCTAATCAGTTACTTTTGGAGTCGGTGCAAACGAAAACATTGGTCTCTCATTGACTGGCACCGACTCCAAAAGTAACTGATTAGGTACTTAAGTGTTAAGATTATTTTTAGCGTTTTAGTTTTTTGAAGTCGGTTTTTATTTTTTTATAAAATTAACTTATTTCATCCATTTTAGTGATAAATCCTAATCAAAACAAATCTTACGAGTGCAAACATAATTTAACTGCTGAACACCGATTTCATTTCCTATTTTTCCACCCTTAGGGGTGAAATTTTTTCCAAAAATTTTTATTATAGTATCTTTGAAGTATTTATTAAAAAAAGAATCATCAAAATCGGTCTACATTTGGCAGAGATATAGGTAAGATAGATACTAAAATCAGTTGGCGTGGTACGGAGTTTATGCAATGTTTGATGATTTTCTTATAGATCCCATTATCAAAATTTAACCAAATTTATATGGGACCATTCTGAAAGTATTACATTTCAAACAAAAAAATAATTATCGAAATCGGTCAACGCAGTAACGAATGATCGCTGAACATACATAAAAAAAAAAAAAAAAAAAGATCCCGACGAATTGAGAACCTCCTCCTTTTTTGAAGTCGGTTGAAAATATGTACCACGTTACAACGAAAAAGCAGTGGAACTCTTTTTGGCTGGAGCTATTATTTAGATCGAATGTTATGTTTGATTGTAACACAAGCTGAGTTTCCAAATAAAATCAAAATGATAATTATTAGGTCCTTACATATTATTATGAAATTAATACTGGCAACTTTAACATCAAATTAATTATGTATAGCCACTTTTATTTATTTAAAATGTTTTTCGCTGCTTATGTAAAACTGTGTGGTTTTCAATATATATTTTTTGTAATTTAGAGCATGATCTCGGGGGGCAATATAATATTATTGTTACTTAATTATACTTATATAGAGGTCTCATTAAAATAATCAAATTTTACAATCATGGGTAGATGCAACTATCTTTGATTCAGAAAATGGAAATAAGTTTATTTCGATTTCTATAATTACGTAGGTAGAAACTTCAAATAAGATCTAAATAGAAGCTGCAGTATAATAGGTGTTATTACTCATAAAAATACATTATTTCCAAACTAAAATCCCATTCAACTAATGCATCTTGACAATAAAGGACTTATCAACTCATACTTAATTACTTTGGAGACAGCAGGGCAATTAATCACTTGCAAATGAGACCTTCAGAAAACAGTCATCCATCATCACTTCAGATTATGATTTATCTGTGAATTGCATACCCGAGGACTGATGATACATATTGCAAAAGGTAATGGATTACACTATCGGTTATCTTTTAGTTTTGGCGTTGAAATATCTATGATAAATAAACCAAATTAACAGCAAAAAATCTATTAGAATTTGCTAGTCAATAAATTATTATTACTTTAAGGGCTCATTTTTCAAAAGGCAGATAACTTTTATCCGATGAATAAAATTGACGCTTGGCACATTTTCTAAACTGTCAACATGTCAAACTTATTATTCAAATAAAAGTTATCTGGGTATTGAAAAATCGGCCCTAAATCATATCATATATTTCAGATTGCACAAGGTAGGAAGTTCATTCATGGGGAAATGTATTTGTATTTTTAATAAATTACCACAATCCCTTACTGAACTACCAGTATTTGAGCTTAAATTACATGTTAAGATGATTTTAATGAAAAAGGGTTATTACACCGTTTGTGATTATATAAATGATTGATGACATGACACCAAAACTTGTAAAAATATTAATTTTAAAAGAGGCTGACAACAGTGACCGAGTTTCTTGCGCTGCTTCTTCTCGGCACTAGCCCACAAATTGTCCCGAAGCAGTGGTAGGGCAAAAAAAAATTAAAATATGCCTACATACGTCCTACTACAGGGCACACCTCAACTATGAGGTAGTTTAAGAATAACAATATTTTTATTTGGCACACAAAATTACAGAAGGAGGAAAAAGAAAATAATGGGCTATTTTCCTAAAAAGTCTAATTAGTCCGTCAGTTGGATTAACAGAAAATATTGGACACGTATTTTTTCTTTTCTCAATCAAACCATAAAACCATAAAACCAATTTATTTCTGTAAATAGGCCTAAATTAAGCTCTTTTACACGTCCCAATATATTTTTTTACCCTACCACTGCTTCGGGACAATATTGTGGGCTAGTGCCGAGAAGAAGCAGCGCAAGAAACTCGGTCACTATTGTTAGCCTCTTTTTAAAAATAGTGTGTTTACATTACAAGATAAAATGAACCTGTGCGAGCACGGCAGTATTTAATTCCATACATTTTTATCATTTAAATAGTCATTTACAGTGTAATAACCTTTTTTCATTAAAATCATCTTGACATGCGATTTAAATTCATACATAGGCAGCTCAGCAATGGACTGTGGTAATTTGTTAAAATAGCGAATACATTTTCCCATAAACGAATTACCCACTTTATGCAGTCTGAAATTTGGAACGGCAAGTTTATCTTTATTCCGGGTATTAATATTATGCATGTCACTCTTTTTAGGAAATAGATGCAGGTTTTTGCGAATATACATGACATTTTCATAAATGAATTGAGAAGCCACTGTTAGTATATTAATTTCCTTGAACAGTTCCTTCAACGAGTCTCGGGGTCTGAGGTCGTAAATTGCCCGTACAGCTCTCTTTTGTAGCACAAAAATAGATTCAATATCTGCTGCTGAGCCCCATAATAATATTCCATATGACATTATACTGTGAAAATAGCTAAAGTACACCAATCTTGCCGTTCCAACATCAGTCAATTGTCTTATCTTTCTCACGGCATAAGCAGCTGAACTAAGTCTTCCCGATAGAGTCTCAATATGAGCACCCCATTGCAAACGGGAATCTAAAGTGATTCCTAAAAAGGTAGTGGAACTAGATGTATCTAGCAGTTCATCTTTTACAGTTATATGTGTTGGGACCAGTTTTACGTTCGGCATGGTGAATTTAATACATTTTGTTTTATTTGCATTAAGAATAAGATTATTGGTAGTGAACCAGTGCAATACTTGCGAGAGAGCAGTATTTACATCGTCAAATAAATCTTTACCTCTCTTGATTTTAAAAATCAATGAAGTATCATCCGCAAATAACACTGTCTCGCAGAGGTCCTTTGTAAAAGACGGAAGGTCGTTAATGTAAATTAGAAACAGTAGGGGTCCTAATATTGATCCCTGCGGCACACCCATAGTAAGAGGCGACCCAGAAGACTCAGTTCCATTTATACATACTTTTTGTGTTCTGCCTGTGAGATAAGAGTTTACTAAATCTAAGGCATCATTTGAAACACCATAGTGCCTAAGTTTTTTTAGTAAAGTTTGGTGGTCCATACAATCAAAAGCTTTAGAAAGATCACAAAAAACTCCCAAAGCATCCTGCAACAAAACAAAAAATTATGAAGATATTAGTCCGTTAAAGTTCCGCGTAACGTCTTGCGATACTTTTTAGCAAGACGTGACATCACGTGCTCGCTTTAATGCGCTTTATCTGCGTCATTTTTGGTTTGATTGACACAAGACCAAATTTTAATATGGGTAATATACCAATATTTTTGATAATCTAACTAAATTTCAAATAGAATAAAATAACGGACTAAATAGAATAATCTTTTTTTGACCCAGGAAACTAGCCTATTGTATCAAAAAGAAGGTCCACCATTGTACCAAATCGTACCAAGAAGAAGGTTGGGCCACACTCTACCACGCGGCCTCAATGCGAATTGGCGGAGAGGTGTTGTAAGGCCAGTGACTTAACCTTACTGTCATATGTAGCCACCCTAGGGCTTCTGACTAGCACTAGACTATACACGTGGGCTACATAAGTAGCCCAGGTATTTTTTGCCGTCATAACTTTGTGGAATCTATTGACATAATCTTGGGCCTCCAGCTAAGCTTCGATAGAATATCGCTTCAGACCCTCAGTCTCGAGCGAGAGCTAAACATATGCGGATTTATGAGTAATTAAATTATTTTTTAAGAAGTAAAAGTGATTATTATTATTCTTTTTTCGGTTAATTATAGTGTTTTTTATATTTAAAGATTTCTATTAGCCATGACCCACTTTTAACGTGCCTTCCGATGCACGTGAAGAAAAAGTAAAGTGTAGCACACACTCTCAATTTTTGTTTTATTTCTTATAACAGACAGTAAATTCCTTGCTGCCCTCAGGATTCCACTTCAGATCCCATCGCTGCTCGTTTGATTAGCAATCTCGCTGTAAAAAATATGAATGTTCCAGAAATATCGTTGCCAACTTGCAAAAGCAGCTATACTATTTAAAGGCTTATCGATATTGTCAATCAGGAATGATACAACACATTAACGATGATTTATACTCTAGCTAGATAGTCTTGCCTTGCAGCTCATTAATTAAGAACGATCGATAGATCGATACCATCAAAGTTCTGTCTAATAAAACAATTAATATTATCGATATAACTATAAATAGTCTTGCTATCGATTGACTATTGGTATGCGATTACAGTAAGGCAATACTATCTACTATTTTTATTCATATTCATGTCAAGAAAACATTACAAATGCCTTTACTAGTGCACAAAGACGGCATAAAATTTATCTCAGTTCAAAAGAAACTCGATCCAGCAAAATATAAATTCAACCTTTTTACAATCACATACGGTTCTATTTCTAACGTTCCCGTCTTAATTAAAGCTTGGCGCACACTAGCTCCATTCAATTCGTTCACTCTTTGTCACGTGGCCAGTGAGTCGTTCATTCTTTTGACGCGGGGAGCAAATCACTTTGATATTGTGGAGAGTTATCGCGGCGACATCAAGAACGAGAGTCGTTTTAGTTTGCGTATTGATTTTCATACTTTTGTCTCGGATGGACTGGCGTTACTACAACTTCAAACCTGGTTTTACTTTAAATATTATGACTAAGAAAAATTCAAAAGTTGTGTTGCTAAAACAGTAATCATTTGTGATGATTGGGAAGAATTGAAAGGTTTATTTAAACAGTGCTTTGTTTGTTGACGTTAATGCCAAAATATTGTTCAGAAGACAAAGCTGGCTTTAAGAGCGCAATAACTTCAATACATAAGACTTTCTTGCTATTGTGCCTCAAGCAGTCAAACATTTTTAAGTGTAAAATTAATATTTAAATAGGATATAAATAAGATGGCTTTGAAAAGCAGTTTTTAGAAGTTCTGTTTCTTGAAGGAGTAAAAATTTAAGCTTAAAAGTCCACATGAAAGGGTATGAGGCAATTTACATCTCATTTTTCGACATTCGCAAACTCACTCATAAAAACCTGTATCCCGTTGATTTCAATCTATAAATTTTGTGCAATTGCACAAGCACAAGTAAAGTAAAAATCCGAGAATTAATAATTCGTAACTAATTATAAAGTACGTATAACAAATAATAGTTTAACATGAAATGCAACTGGCCATGAAAATATCTTATATTAAGCACCTGTATTTCGCCATGCCTGTCACATATGCGCTCTGTTTGTGATGTATGTATCAAACGCGCGTACAGTAGAAAAATTGAGACTACACAGCCTAGAATACAATTTGTGTTAGTTTATTAGTCTTAAAAATATAGAAGTACCAAGCCTGCCTTTGTTAATCATTCAGCATTCGACGTAACTTTAGATCAGTGGCGATAGCGCTTTGATATTTTTTACCAAAGTTACATAACCCACACTGTAGTAATGGTATGAGTGACCATTCTGATCGAAAAATTTATTTACAATTATCACAAGCTGTTCCATGTTTCGGAAAGTACACTAAAAAAACTAATTGTCATAGACTTCCAGAAAGGATATAAGATATTTGTCTTACGAGATAATAGACTGCAATGTTTAATGGATCAGATGGCCAGCACAACCAGACTTTAGGAAGTTTACAATAGATTGTTTGTTTAAATCAATCAAGAAGTAAACCCCGTTACGCTCACGGCGCATGACTGCGTTTTTTAATGATTACGAGTCATGCGATTAAAATAGAAGTTTTATGGTGTCTTCTTATATTTTTAAACCCACTATTCTGTACCCTTTTGAGTATTCTGTAGCAAAAAATACTGTTATCTATTCTACGCTAAAACGAATATATTTAAAATAAGGTTTATTTTACTAGAAAAATAAAGAATAATACTTGTAACGCAATCTACACCAGCTGATCACTGCTCTTTTTTGCTACACAAATGCCTCTATAAATTGCGTCGGTCAATCACAAAGTTGACGCTTCAATTAACCGTTGCAAAAGCAACCAGTTTGTTTGCGTTCGGTGACGTCATCCGTGCGCTCCGCAACGGGGATGTTTACAAATGTACCAGTGTGCGTCGCGGATTATTCCGGGAATAACCAATTTCATTCGTTTGGTTTTTGAAATAATCTATAAATAGACATTTATCTGAACATTCAGCTATTACTAACGGCTGAAAACTATATTGGTGATAAGTCCTTAGTTAAATGTGCAAGTTTTTTTTTCATTTAATATTTATTTGTGTATTATTGCATAGACAAAAAAGTAATTTTATCTTAAAGTTTCCGTAGGTTAATCTTTTTAGGTAGCCAGTTCTTCCCTTTATCAGTCTTGGTCTAGATTAACAAACACGGCTGTTTTTTGTACGTTTTGGTGGGACTACGCTGCATATACCAACCATATGCCTAATAACTTGTGGGCATCAAGTTCAACTAACTATAACCCACCTCCCAAAAAAGATGTAAGAAATAATTGCCTTAATCTACAATTTATGCAGTCGTTTATGCTAACAGGTCACAAAGAAACATACCAGCATTTAATAAAGATCATTATACTCGCAAAACAATACTCTTAAGTTGAGTAAAACACAAATAAATATAATGTTTACAACACAAACGCAGCATTGTCCAACCTATCCAACAAAGAAACAGTCTCCCTTCCATTTTAACTTAAATGGCTTTGAAAAGCACCGATTTTTCACCGTCTTTAATCTAGGTTGCGTCTGACATCGACCCTTAAGCAGGAAGGGTGGAAATCCCGCAGACTAGGCGAAGTGAATACCGATAAGTGAAGTGAAGGAGATTTATAGCTGCAGATACAGATTTTCAAGCCTTGGCAGAGTCAACTAGATCAATCGATAGGATTTGACACCATTCGTAATGAATTTACAAACGTAGCATCAAGGTTCGGTTTCAATGATATATATTTATATATCATAAAATTAATTTTAATTTTAAATCAATTACTTTAGGTTACTCTACTTTAGAATGTGTATATACTGATTGCAATTTGCCATCTTAACAAATAATATCAGTTAGATCTTGACATCACTCGTAGTATTTATTATGGGTCGAAGTTAAACTTAACATCAATCACAAGGTTAAAAAGAAATAATTGTGTAAGCTCAAACACATGCCATAGGTAAATAGAAAATCTGCCACTATGTTTTTAATGATGGATTTTCTATTTACCCTCGTCCCTATCAGTTTATCAATAGTCTTCACAAATAAATGTCCGTGTTGAACTTCCATGTTTGCAATCGGTTTTAATATGCGTAGATACTCTATTTTTAGCGAAGGCCTCTGTCGTGCTTACGCATTAATATCAAGTGTGCTGTCTAGAGCTACCGAGGGAGATTTACCAAGTTACTTTTGGTATGTAAACTTATTAACTATAGTTAGGAAGCATTGGTTCTGACGGAAGACGAAGCAAAAACATTAACGAAGGGTTCTTAGATGCACACAAGTTTCTAACTTAGTAAGGGATGCCACAACTTTTAGTTAAGTTTAAAACTTCCATGTTATAGTATCTAGATGTCCTTGTCATATATTATGCAAAAGTTCGATGTTACACATGAGTAACTCTCATTGGCAAGAACTAGTAACAAAGACCCGCTGAACTTATAACTGAGAGTTAACAGTGACATTGTTTGGTCGTTTACGTCGTATATTATTGATGTCTATTTAATTCTACTAAATGTGAAAATTGGAGCCAAGTTCGTAAATGATAGTGTATGATTTTCGACTTCACCGACAAAAAAATTTAAGTTGGTGCCAAGTTTTGTAGATAACCCTAAAATGTATTGAACGTAATTAGTAAACACATTTTTTTGTTTTTTTCTGCCCTAACAATGTTTGTTTATTTAAAATATGACTTTGAATTTGCTATTTTTTACCAACAATATTACGATTTTTGGATGTTAATATCTATAACTGTCTGAGCTATATCTATGAAATTTGAAGTACTAGTTGATCTAGGGAGTCTTAATATATTAAACTAAGTTTTGTTTGATCAGGTCACATATATTTTTAATTATGCAGAAGTTAAAAGTGGCTCTAAATGGTCCGTGTCATATTACACACGGTGCTGCTCGCCAGTTCTCTTTGGCTTAACTTGGCTTGACATGCGTGTCTAGAAAGATGGGTTCTCTATCAGACGAACATTATGTTCTGATAAATTACTTTTGTTATCAAATTTCAAAGGTATCCTTGTAAAAAATATTATGAGCAACAAATAAGATTGCTAAATCTATATGGAAATTAAATTACGCATATAATTAAATGAAAAAACCCTCTTAAAACCGTTTTTAGTTATTCTAGTTTGGAAGAAGTTTCTTGACCTTGGCTCTGTCATTTCGACGTATTTTACGTACAGTCGATACCATATTTTCACTAATAACTTCGGTTTATCGAATGCTCAAGTACCAATATCTTGTGAGATAAGGAAACTCTAGACTCCGCCAAGTAATATTGGCGAGTTAACTCTGCACACTTGAAGTGAATTGGTTCGACGTAAAGCCAAAAACTATGAAAAAGTTTTAATTCAAGTTCAATGTAAACTTTAATCAGCCAAATATGGTATTTTTACAACATCAACAACCCCCTAGGGGTTGATCTGGTGCTCAAATGTAACAACTTTTTTTATAGGATAAACATATAAAAAAAATATCACTGCTTCACACAATGATGTCAACTGGTCGGCGGTTTAGTATCAATGAGTGTTTTTTTTTGCGATTTTGATGTTGGTCTCATACAAAAAGTTGTTGTATTTGAACTAAATCAGCCACTAGTTGTTGTTGATGTTTAAAAAATGACGAATGAAATTTGTGTGGATAGTATATAGGATGATTATTAGTGTTTGTTCATACATAATAAAAAACAACTTTTACTAAGAAGTACCTACTTTCTTACTACTTGCCTATCTCAATTTAATTTTGTTAGTGTACGAAACTATTTTTTAACATAAACGTATGTATACGGCAAACGTAGGTACACTAGCAAAATTATTTTGAGATAGGCAATTACTTTCTTAGGCAAAATTGTTTTGTAATCATGAGTATAAAGTACTTTACTTTACTTGACATAACTATTTTGTTGTAACTTTATTTAACACCTGATTGCATTATATATTGCATTTAATTGTTACCAACTGATTATTATTTTTTGAAAGTTAATTTGATTAGGATTTGTAATTGATTTAAATTAATGATGTAATTTACTATTTCTTGACATGTAATAAATATTATGAATAAAATCTTATCTTATCTTATCTTATCTTATCTTATCTTAATAAAATTTTACCCTGTATAGAGACAGAAAAAGATATAAGAACTAAAATTAGGTTAAGAGTGTGGCGATAGAGTATCAGGGAAATAGAATGGTTTCCATTAAATGCTCTGTCATCGATATCGCATTCGTGAGTATTAAGGCGAGGAAGCTATTAGCTCCGCAAAGTTACATGGAGCGAATAATTTTGATGTTACACTCTGGAGGGTGCTATGTTCAACAACAATATTTTACTTCTTGGTTTGACTGGAACCTGCCAAAATATTTCAACTGTATGCGTATTTATCCACTAATAAAGTTTCAAATCAATATGTTATTGGGTGTTTTAACCAGACTCATACAAAAATATTGTATTTTTTTAATTTAAGGCATCTGGGCCTTTACATTTCATGCCGGTGAAATTTAAGTTTTACTTTTTAAAAGTTTTCTTTATGATCCTAATGTTTAATAAATTTTGATTTTACTGTTATTTGAAATGGCTTCACAAATGATATAAAAGCATAGATGTGCAAAAAGAAGAATACAATTTACACACCGTTGCATCGATGCAAGACTCACACACTCACCCGCATGAGCTCACACCGATCGTATCTCTCAAAGTTTATCTCCCAAAAGATCGCGTTGACACGATTACAGTCGCTACGTGTCTGAAAGGGTATAATGTCTAGTACTTTTACACGCGACGATTTATCGAAACGATCCAACTATCGTAACGAGTCGTAGTCGTATCTAAATGAGGCGCAGGATACACAAGAAGCGTCTCTTCCTTGGCACGCCCGTGCCATGTACGCCACACATTCTAGAAAATACGAGATAATTATTAGCGTTTTTTTTTTCTTAAAATTTCCAGTCAAGTACCGGAAAACCGCATCTTTTTCTGCTTGAAACATCTAAAATTTTTAAAGCTATTGGGACAGAACAAAAGCGTTGAATGACGTTAAATTGAATATTAAAAAAAACTTAAATCAATCAAAGCTGAATAGTTGTAACAATAACTTTATCTGTGATTGAATTTTTTCTTAGTTGTTGTTAAATTGAATTTTAAAAAATACTTAGGTATATCAATCAAAGCTGAATATTATAGTTTTAACAATAACGTGATTGAACTAAGCAAGTTTAATTATTGTAATTGTTGCATCTATCATTGGTTATTTTTTTGCATGATTCGATCAATTTTAATGTTGAAACAGTCAAATTAATATTGACGAAGCTCTTTTTTGGATTTAGTAAGATGAATTAGTTGATACAATTATTGATCCTGTTTATAAGTGCCAATTTTCTGTCCTAAATTGAATTAATGATTTTTGACTTTGACTTAGTATGAATAAGATCTTAGTTATTTAAAATAGTAAAAGCAATCAAATCCATCTTAATCGATATATCTAACCTAAACAAACAGGCGTGTATGGAGTCAAGATACTTTGTCACAACAGTCACAATCTAGTTAGGAGCAACATTTTTGATGATGTCTCTAAGTTGTGATGCACCTAAAACATGTCACTTAGGCTATGATCAAACTATTTAATTCTGGAAAAACGCGTTTCTGTAACGTTTGATCAGCAAGAATACTGTGTGCACGAGAGTCGGGTTATATCTGTGTCAGAGAACAAAAGTTGTTCACTATGATAACCTAACCTACCCTTTTTTTATCTTTTTTTTTTATTGTGAGGAAATGCTGTCACGCACTATCCTCCAGCCACGGGGTGACGGCTGAAGGGGTGTGTGGGACTCCTGGCTCAGAAGGAGCCCGCCTACCCACTAAAACCTTACGGTGCCCTCCGGTGCCTTAAGTGAAACGGAGCCAAGGGTTTCGCCGTTGGCTGCAGCCGCAGGCATGCTCCTTGACTCCGCTTCGGCTGCGGCCCACCTTTATGGCAGTCCGCCCGGTATCTGGGGGGGAGAGGGAGCTGTCCCTCCCACTCTACTGCAAACGGCGCGCGGGGTCACACGCTGAGTACTAACTATCTATTTAAGGAAGTGCGGTGTCTTCTGGTACAGGGTTTATTTTAGCTTATAAGGAGACACTGGTCACTCTTAGGTTAAGATATGAACATGTTAAAACCAATAAATATTTTATTTATTTTATTTTTTATTTATGATGCATAGAATATGTGGTTACAAGGTTATTATTGAGTTTCGGGACACCTATACCGCTGCCGCCTATGCTGCCTTCACCGAAGCACTTACTCAATGGTATTTTAAACAATCGTCAAAATAGAAACGGTCATAATCGTCAAACGTTGGCGCTAAAGGAACTAATGTCAGTCCAATGCAATGCATAACGTCACGCGCCTCGACGGCGAAGGTTCACATACCTACTGTAAATGGGAGCGCCTGACGTGATATTAGAAAAGTTTTAATGGTAGTTTCCAGCAGAAATGTTATGTATACCCAATGAAGCTTGATGGCTAGTCTTGATATTGAGTCTGCGTGGGGAAAACTAGTTGTAAAGGATGTTTAAGGAAAAATAAGCGCCTGTGATATTAACTAGTTGTAAAGGTAGTTTAAGGGTGAAAAACATGCAACCTGTAATATTCATGGAAATTTGAAACATTACAATACGTTTAAATGCTCTGCTTCTAAACTTGAGTAATGTCTTGTTTACACCGTGTTAACGACGTAATTTTCTGAATACTTACCAAAATTATAAAAAGTTAATGTCGACCGTCTGTGTAGTGGTTCGCGCTCCGGACTACAAAGCCAGGCGGTTGCGGGTTCGAATCCTGCAAGGGAAAGATATTTGTGTATAAGCACGAGCATTTGTACCTAAGTCTTGGATGTTTTTAAACGTATTTAAGTATGTTTAATGTTTATCCGTTATCCAATCGTCATAGTAGAAGCTTTGCTTGATTTTTATAACTATATTATTGTGAAAAGAAATTATTATTGTTATTTATTGGCTGTAAGTTCTAAAATGTAGTAAGACTATGTTTCTTTTTTATGTTAAGACTTAAGAGCTATGAATTTTGTTGAATAAATAAAAATTAAGAAAAGTTTTTGACGGACTTTTGTTAAATCCAAGAATAAATAATAAATTGAGACAACTCACAAATTATCTTCATCTTCAGAAATTAATATCCGTGTATTACGTGTCTCCAGACAATGTACAAAAGAAAGGTTGAAGGTTTCAGTCTAGTCGATTCGGTTCATAATCTTTTAATGCTCGATTAGAACAATAGAATGCCTAAGATATGAATAAGATACAATTACTAAGTATTAATTATTTAAAATCGAATTTTGTATAGAACTGGCGACATTATCCATTATCTCCTTATATAAACGAAATGGTTAGTAGCACCATTTATAAGTCTAGACCGGCTAGACCGATTTTTAGGTTATTTGATTATTATCTTTCATTTTTTATTAGTACCTACTTACTTAATATCAGTATTATTGGAAGAATAACGTGTACTATGAATACTCAACACACTTTACTTATTTGTATGTATATAGTTTTTGCAAGAACCAATTTACATAAAACCAAGGAAAAATATTTTTGTTGACAAAAATATTAAATTCAATTATTCAATTTTTATTAAAAATTCATTTTCCACAAGTCCACAAGTAGGCTATTTCGAGTTTTATCAAATTCAAATTCAAATCTTTATTCATGACAACAAGGCCCAATTTATTAGTAATTGTATCTTTTCCACTGTCGATATAATCGTATTTCCACGTATCTCGGTATTATTTAACGACGATTTGAGGTCCTGGGTTCGATTCCCAGTCGGGTCAATGTAGAAAACGAACTATTCTATGTTGTTTGATGTCTGGGTGTTGTGGTACCGTCGTTGTTTCTGATTTCTATAACATAACCGCTTAAGCTACTTACCTTAGGATAAGAGCAAAGTATGTGATATTGTCCAAATATTATTATTATCGGCATCGATTGTTGGTCTTTGATTAAGCTAGATTTACTAGGCTGTTAATTTATTAAAAATTTACTGCACAAATTTAAATCGTACGAAAGGTGGACTAAATCTCTGCCAGTCGACCATTAGGCTAAACTTTAAATGGACTGTTTGTCAAAGATAAACCACCAATAGTTCGAAATCAATAGCTGCTATATAAAAATGGTCCAGAGTATTAAATTACGAAGGTAAATTTGAAATATAATAAGCGAGTTGAATTGAATTTCTGAACAAATTCCTTTGATATTGTTCTTCTGAATCCACAGTGCCAATAGTTTTCTCGTTCAACTTTCACTGGTTGTTCCAAGATTTTTATTAGTTTTAAAATGAATAGAGTATTTTTCTTCAAACATTAAAGTTATAGGTAAGCAAAATGACATGGCAACTTAAGATTTAGATTAAAGTAGCTATATGAAAAATAAAAATTAAAATGTTTATTTATCAGACAACTGGGATCCATAAAAAGTTAGTAGCACAAAAAGACTTATACCTATGTTAGTATTTAATACCTAATTTAGTGCGAGTTAACTGGCACATGTGCTCGACAAGCGGACAGTCCCCACTGTCGGCGATAGCTTGCAGAACTGAAAAAAACTTGAACTTGATGGCTGCCACGAACTCGCCGTAAAAGTGAGCCTGCTTTTTTACGTAGTATAGTTGGGAAACTGTCAACCCCTGAGTACGCAAACATATGTTTGTTATATATATATGCGGTTCTTAACAATTAAGAAAACGCTGTCATCTTCATCATCATAATTTCAACCGCAGGACGTCCACTGCTGAACATAGGCCTACCCCAGTGACTTCCAGATTGGCCGGTTGGAAGCGGCCCGCATCCAGCGGCTTCCTGCAACCTTTACCAAGTCGTCTGTCCACTTTGTAGGTGGACCTGAGGTAGGTGGTGGGTCCACGCTGCGCTTACCGGTACGTGGCCTCCATTCCAGAACCTTTCTGCCCCATCGGCCGTCAGTTCTACCTGCTATGTGCCCCGCCCACTGCCATTTTAGCGTGCAAATCCGTTAGGATAAGTCAGTTACTTTTGTTCGTTTACGAATTTCCTCATTCCTGATTCTCGCAAAGAAACACCGAGCAAATAGCCCTTTCCATAGCACGCTGTGCAACTTTGAGCTTTCTTATGAGGCCCATAGGTTTCAGTTGAAGCAGAGAAGAAAATGCTGTGCACATCAGATATCTGACAGAGATAAATATAAAGATATACCTCTAAAACATAAAAAACACCAATTGAATAAATAAAAAATAAAAAATGATCGACAACATCACATACATTGCTCTGATTCAAAGGTAAATAGCTTAAGCACTTGTGTTATGAGAAACAACGACGGTATCACAACACCTAGATCTAAGATATAAAGAAAACTTCGTTTGCCACATTGACCCGACCAGGAATAGCACTCGGAACCTCAGAGATGGCGACGCCAAGTTCGGTGTGCTCGCCCCTCAGCTACTGAGTAACTTACAAGACGGTGGCTCGCGGTTGATGAGTATTCATAACTATGTTAGTATACAACTTAGCTAAACTTATACACCACAGTCGCATATATATATATATATATATATATATATATATATATATATATATATAAAAGAAAGTCGCGTTAGTTACACCATTTATAAGTCGAGAACGGCTGGGCAGATTTTTATGTTCTATGATTTTTTGGATTTGTTTCCGTCCCGAGTAGCAGAATAGCTATAAAAATACGGAAAAAAAATGTGATGGGGCGGAACGAAGTGTCGCCAGGACAGCTGGTATCTAAATAAAATAAAGTTCGTTTAATTACACTATTTATAGGTCAAGTAATTAAGTATTAATTTTGCTCACCAAGTGTGTACAGATGTGTGTCAAGAAAATTTGTCCAGCCAGATTTTTATGATCTTTGATTTATTAGATTTATCTCCGCCCCGAACAGCACAATAAACTTTTAATATATCACAAAATTTTAAAAAAAGAAAACATATTTTAACATAATAAATGCAACGGTTTGTTTTATTAATTCTGTGGCGGTACGAAGAAGAAGTGCTATAAAAACATTCACACCTTGATCAGCTTGCACCGACTCCAAAAGTAATTAGAATTATGTTTACCTTTTTTTTGAAGTCGGTTTAAAAAAAAAAACTTATTTTATCTATTTTTAGTGATAAATCCTAATCAAAACAAATCATAAGAGTGCAAATAAAAGTTTACTGCTGAACACCGAATTCATCCTCTATTTTTCCACAATTAGGGGTATATCTTTTTCCGTAAATTTTTATAAAAGTATCTTAGAAGTATTAGCTATTCAATAAAAAAACGAATCATCAAAATCGGTTTACAATTTTTTCGAAGAACCACGAACCAAAACATTATCTAGGTACATATTTTGTTATTTTCTCAAAAACCGCTCAATTTCGATAAAAATGTATGTGGGACCACCCCTGAAGTATGGTCTACCAAACAAAATAAAAAAGATCAAAATCGATTAATAATTGCCGTAGTAATCGCGTAACATACATTAAAAAAAAACAGTTGAATTGAGAACCTCCTTATTTTTTGAAGTTGGTTGGACCAATGGTACGAGTAGTTAATGGATAGTAAAGAAAATTGTTGATCAATCCAAGCCGATATCTTATAGATGCTTTTTCTAACCTGGATACTATTAAATTAGTTTCGGAAGGTCCAGTTTCTTATTTGGACCTATTTGATGTCCAAATGATCTTAACGTAATGAATTGAGATAAGAGTATCAGTCCATTGGCTTCTGATTAGATAGAGTGGATCTATATCACGAACTGATCGACGCAGTGGCGGTTTTCTGCCTTAATTACAAAGGATTCGAATCCTGGTTCTGGTCAATTTAGAAAACACATTTATCTAAATGCGGCCCTGGCTGAAAGAGCCAGGGAAAGGGCCCTGGAAAAAAATATTGTCTGGTTCAGACAACAGCTCGTCAACCTACCACAGAATATCAAATTTTCTTAATTGAAATTGATCTCTATGTGTCAGACTTAAAGTCGAAAATCGGTTTAATGATCGTAACTCTTTGGGTAGGTTGACCTACCGCTGACTGTACTTCGTAACATCAGGATGTTAATTCCTTACTTTCAGATAAGTACATTTTAATTATTGACTATTTAATTGACAAAAATGACTGATTAAGAACTGCCTTGCTCACACAGGTGCGTATTATTTTTTTGTAAACATGCCTATTAAACTCGGTTACTGAACCGAGTTTCTTGCGCTGCTTCTTCTCGGCGCACACAATATTATCCTGAAGCAGTGGTAGGGAAAAAATAATTGGGATATGTGTAAAACTGCTTAATCTACAGTAGTAAATTAGTTTTATTGGATTTTTATTTGTGTGGTCTAGCGCATGTTTATTTTTTATAACATGGAATAGGTAGGTTGGGTTACCCTTATACCTTAACGATGAGTACCTACAGACGGCTATCGCTGAAGAAGAAGACCCAAGAAAAGATGGTGAGACGATTTTGTTAACCTGAGGGATTGGGAGTCATTGGCGGTAAAAAGATATCGATGGAAGAGTATGGGGGAGACCTTTGCCCAGCAGTATGATTGCATATGTAAATATATGTAGGTATATACGAGTATATATCTTGGAATACATAATATTGATTGATATGCATAAAGCAATTTTCTTAAAATGTTAAACAAATAATAAAGTTGAGGTTTTTGTTTCCTTTTGTGCGATAAATTCATTTCATCGTTCGTGGCATGAATATATTATGCACAAAGTATTCGCTTCTGTCGGTATTTTTGTAAAAACAAGCGTGAAAATTCTAAGTAACTATAAACTCTTAAACTTGTTAAGATATTTGAGATAAAACAGATTTTAAGATACACAGTAACTTTGCTAAAAATTGTAATTTTTAAGTTTGTATTTTCAAAGCCTTGGTTAAAAGGAAAAAACGGAATCCTTTGTAGTCACATTGTTATCCGTCTGTCTGTTTGTCAAGAGTTCAAGACCATTTTTTTTATGCAATCTTTGAAGGAGTAGGGCAAGTATTAAAATTTACCTAATTAAACTTAAACAATAAAATAAAAGATTCATGGTTCACGAATAATAAATAATAATTAATAAAAATATAAAAAATATTTATAGTCCTCATAAACGTTTTGAAATCTTTTATTACCCGTTTTTGGGATTCTGTAGTCAAATATAGTTTTGCCATGTCCGTCCGTCTGTCTGCCTGTCTGTCCATGGCTTTGCTCAGAGACTTAAGCGTAACACACACAGAAGGCATGAGCGGGACGGCGACTTGTCGGGTCGGGAGTACAGCCTAGAGTACAGTATCGTAACATAACGCCAAGCCACATATTTTGACTAAGGCGTGGAGTTTGTGTAGTTAGTGCTTGTAGAATTAGGGCGTGTAGTTAGAAGCTTGGCTCTACATGAGATTTGATAACTTTTTGACAGTTGTACCATATGGTCTCATCTTGGCAACATTTTACATGTTTTACCACATAATTGATTATTGATTTATTGATTTAAGTAATATGTTGTCTCGTCTGGCACCGTGCTTGTGCGCGGCGGTGCATCGGCCAATCGGGCGTTTCGGGTTTTTTCGACCGATTCTGTGGTCCCCGTAGGCCCGGAGTCTGTTGGAGGGATTTGGGATTCTCTTGGGGTTCGATGTGCCGCTGCGCCAATCGCTGCACGTCCCAGCGTTGGAGGTTCCCGCCGAAAATCAGCGTCGTAATAAGTCCGAGGCTGTATATTTCTCTTGTGTGTCGAATAAACGTTTCTATTTCTATTTGTCAACAATGTTTCTTAATTAATTATTAATTGCGCGAGGCCCGACACGCACTTGGCCAGTTTCTATTAATAAACGAGGAGAGAAACCGTAACAAATGGCGGATCTCTATAAGGGTTGAAGAGTATCCTTAGAAAGTACCCATAAAGTATCTTGATGATTTATCTCACTATGTCAGCGGTTTTGACCCCGATTAAGATAATTTACGAATATGTAGGAGAACCCTAAAAATGGGGATGACATTTTTCGGCTCTTCAAAGAATTTAATTACGCATAGATGCACATAATAAGATTTTGGTACTCTATGTCAATGTTGACGACCTGATTGGTGTCCTGGTAATTTGCCTTCAACGCAAGGGTCCGAGTCCCGTTTCGAGTTGATTCAGAAAACGATATTTTCTAAATTGGCTTGAGTCTGGGTGTGATGAGAAACCACCTCGTAATTGAAGGGCCTGTGCACTGCAGTGGGTTGTTTATAGGCTAACTTTAATTTAATTTTAGTATTTTTGAAGCTATGTACCTCCAATCTTGCTCACAAACACGTTTAATTACCTATTACAAGAATTCTAAAAACGCATTTTTGGACTCCACTGATCATAGAGAAAGCCTGGGGACAGTTTTTTATTTTTTATAGGCAATGTACAGGAATTGACTTTTTACAGTTGTAATAAATGTATGATATCGTGCTAACAGGTTTCCATCTGTTCCGCTGATTGGGGAACCGGAAAGGCGTGATTAACACTGATAGTATTTTGTTTATTTTATTTAAATTGTCGAGTGAGTCAAGTAGAGACTAGTGTTACCGAACTGTCGATAGTTTGACTATGATGATGAATACTGTCGATACTATCGAGAGGAATATAATACGCTAGTTTCCTAAAAACATCTAATTAGTCCGTCAATCGGATTAATAGACAATACTGAAGTATTTTTTATTTTCTCAATTAAACAAGAACTGATGAAGATATAGGCCGTTATAGTTCCGCGCACCGTCACGCCTTGTGACACTTTTTAGCACGGCGTGACGTCACATGCTCTGATTCCCAAACTTTGATGAGCTTTATCTTCGTTTTTGTTATCGACAAAAAAAATGGGCGTCTAATATTTTTTGTTAATCTAACTGAGGGACTAAATAGAATAATCTTTTTTTAAATCAAGAAACTAGCCTATTGATAGTTTGGCTATTTTAGATACTAACAATTAGCCTATAGGCTATCCAGCGACAACGCTAGTGAGGACTACACCTTAGCAAACGTAGTAGACCCCCAAACTTTATGGACCGATGACCTCAGGATGGCTAGGCTGGATGAAAAAAGCGGGAGATCAAGCTCTTGGGCTTCCGTCTTACAGTGAACTGCAATAGACTGACATGATGATGATGACGACTGAAACTGTATAGCAAAGATTTAAAAAAAAAACTGCCAAGCGCGTTTTGTTTTTGCTCACTGAGGGTTTCGTACAGACAACAGCTCATTAACCCACAAAACGTTAAATTTTCTCAATTGATATTGACTTCTACATGTCGGACATAAAGTTGAAAATCGGTTCATTGAACTTAAACTTTTGGTAGGTTGACCTGCCGTTGTCTGTACCACAGCAACTAGATAACGGATTAACGTACTTAATTTAATTTATAAACATCGATGGCTACGCTTCAAATGCCCGGACCCATCACACAAATATGTTGCCTCTTTCGAGATTAAAATCCTGATATCGCCTAGCTTTGAAGTCTGGACCTTGAACCACAGACCACACGATAGTCAGTTTAATCTTAAAGTTAACTATTTTTTTTCGCTAAAAAAAAAACACTTTCCCATACTAAAACGCGACCAGCTGGCATCAGTTTGTATGGAAACGTCAATTTTTTTTTTTGAGATTTTGATGTTGGTCCCATAGAAAAAGTTGATGTAATTTAGCCGTAGAATAACCCCTTAAAGTTTTATTTCACCTTTTCGTTACACCCTGTATATGATATAGCGATTTATCGACACTAAATAACTTTTTTTTTAAATATGATAGATATAGCCGCCATGTTGAATTTTTATCGATACAGCGATCTTATCATGTGGCGTCACCAGCACTTTTAAACGACAAAACAGAGCATGGCAATATTCATTTTGCAAATGTATTCTGGTTTGGATATCATTTTTTATTGATATTACGCAAATAAACATCTGGCATCGATAACTATGACAGTTTTATTACAACAAACTGTGAATCAATATCAATGAATAATTCAAGTTCGTTTAGAAATATTTCTATTACTTATCTAAACGTAAGAAAACAGATATTTCATAAAACACGTTTATGTTATCACATGATTGTTATGATATTAATGTAAGAGTTGATAGAGGACATACTTTCAAGAATAGGCTATTTGACTGTTTTCTGCAATAGAGTTATTATTGTTGGTAATATTCAAATAAAGCGTCAGCAATTTTATAAATTTTATTAAACCTTTGTGAATAGTAAAAAAATAGTATTTTATTCTTTACGTTTTTAAAAGCCTGCGAAAATGCCGTCGGCCATGATATACTTGTTCGTGACGTCACGAACCTTTAAATATCCATTAAGTTCTAAAATACTAGAACAGGCATGTTAAAAACCTTTGTCGACGGTCACACTACTCATACTTTGTGCGAGCGTAGCGCAAAATCACGCTTTGGGATGTCAGTTTTAGTACAAAGTTACTCAATGGTGACGTGCCTGTCATTGTTACCTGCGTTTGGCCAATGTAAAATACCGACAAAAATATAACATTTGAAAATGTTTTTTTACAGCAATCATTTATTATTTTTAATAACAATTGATATGTTGCGGTTCCATATGGTGCAAACTATTAAACTAAATTGTTAATAGCCCACGAAGCTTACAATCAAATTATAACTCCACACAAAGCTATCGGTCATGTAGGACCCCATCCGTAATCTATCAATACTCTTCCTTATTTATGCCCAAACTCCCACATAGTGAAATCATAACCCTTTATGATGGAGTGAAAGTGGTATCTGCGCGCCTTGAGCGCAATTTGTCTAAAAGGTCGCATACTGCACCTATTATATGAGCCAGTAAAAGTAATGGTCTGGCGAGCAGGAAGCTTTCAGCTGCTAATTTTATGTAGCTTTTGAAAAGGAAAACGGTATTCAAAGCGAACATTCGTCAAAGGGACAGAAACAAGACATTGAAAAATATAGGGTTACATTGCAAAGGGGTGCCAAATCTTTAGGAGTGGCTCAGAATCAGTACCTTAATCGAACTATGCATAAAACAAAAAAAAAACACATTTAATTCCTATCCACTCTTAAAAATTGTACGCGTGGATAATTTAACTCATTCATGAAAAAATTGCATGGTACTGGGTAAGGTCCTTGTAGGCTCGCCGTACCTACGCCTCTGATGAATGACCGCGCGGCTTATGTAATCTCTTTGACTTTGTTTTCGGATATTTTAAAGTAATTTTTTTTTGTAACATACGATTATTAGAAATATACGATTAAGACGTTTCTTAATATTGTTCCCTAGATCTTATTTTTTAAAATATGTATCCTTTTGCAATGTAGCCTTGGATAATGTAGTACCACTTTTAAAAAAAAGGATTCATTTTTTTTAACAAATAAGTCAATGAATATTGCTTTACTACTTGTGTTTAATTTTTAATCGCATCGAAAAAGGGTCAATAATGTCAATAACTTCTTAAATGATAAAAAATAATGTGGTATAAAATAGTCTGCTCTGCTCGCACCAGCACATATTGTTTTGAAAACATCCTTATTTAGAGGCTGACATTAATAACTGAGTTTCTTTTGCAAGTATGGGGGGGTGAGAGGAGCAGGGAGTAAAGTCCCTCATCCCCCATTGAAAAGGGAGGATCCTCCGACCAGACGGGTGTTGTGTCTGGTGGGCTACTGCCCGACGGTTGTTGTCAGGTTCTTATATATCTGTTCAATCGCTTGGATAACTTTAGTATCGCGATGCAGGATACGTCAGTTTTAGTTCGTATGTGGCGAGATAGATGTCGCTACACAAGAAACAAATTGATTTTTACCACTAACCTGTAAAAACGCCTTGACTGGCAGTCCCATACAAATGACAGCTAATTTTGTGTGTCCATTTAAAATGCCACAAGCGAGAGTACCAAGAACCAATTTTGACATATATTATGACTTCCTATCTTGCGGCCATTACTAATTTAGTTTTCCGGTACGCTCACATCTGTCTATATAAGTATAGTGGCATACAACACACACACAGGGCATACGACATGCTATTATTGATTGTATTATTTAGTTTCTATTCTATCTTATTTAATGGTTTTATTTCGTTTATTATTCTTTTTTGTTGTGTTTTTTTTGTTGATGTTTAATTTTATATTATTTGATGATGCGGTGTCCAAGGCTCCCGCAGAATACCAGTGTCGTGGTCTATGCCACGACTAATGCTGAGCGGGAGACCTTTTTGGTACCGACCATTCCTGTATTTTGTAATTTTAGATTGTTTTTGGTGCCAAAATAAAATACTACTTACTACTTACTTACAACGCAAAAATGGCGTTAATCAAATGGCTTTGTTTTTTTTACAGGAGTCAGTCCAGGTTATTACAGGTAAGCGGTTTTTACACTTATTGAAAAAATTTACATGGTCTCTACGTTAGGAATGACTGAACTAGTGTTGTACGAGGTCCCAGGTAACAACAGTAACAGCAACATTTCTTTAAGCGTCTTCCAGATCTGGCCTCCGATTCAGAACCGTTCGGTAACAAATTGTCTATCAGATAACCACGTGACACTTTATGATTCAACATTAGTGTCACGTGGTTTATCGGTTGACGAATAATTGTCTAAGGTCCACTTGCGCACCACCGAATTAGTTTAGTACGGGATTAAGACATCTATCTGTCTCTGTCAACGCCATACAACCTGACAGCTATAGAATGTTTAATACCGTGTTAGTGGATAGTTCGGGGATTAATTCGTTATTCCTGAGATGCGCAAGTGGACCTAAGGGTTCTGAATCGGGGGCCAGGCCCTGCACTGCGACAAAAAGGTATGTTACTAAATTGATCCAACAAGGAAACTAATGCAACAAGGAAACACCGCTCTGCCAATTTGCACTACCTACTAAAAGTATCTAAGCAATGTTGTTTTAATATCAGAATACATAAAATAAACAAGGTTGAAGTAAATGTTTATGGGATGATGATAAGCCTGCAAGCCGAATAGAAATAAAATATAATTCTTAAGTTACGCAATTTTGGGGACTTATCTGCAAGAACCCGTTAAAGCAATTGTCAGAGATGAGGACTGATTTAAGGGATAATGGCCGGTTTTTGCCCACAAAAAATGTGCACAATTTTCGTTGATAATTTGTTAAAAGATTAAATGTTTTATTTAGATTTATTATGACAAAACTGTATGGCTTTATAAAATAAGTAAGAATATGTTTTGACGTTTAGATGGTATATTTTATTTCTTAAAATTTATAATTATAATCAATAAAGTATATAAATCTGCCATTTTTTTCTTAAATTATCAGTTTTAGCAAAAATAGCCTTGACTAATTGCACGTAATAGCTCGTACGTGTAGCTTTAGAAAAGGTAATTTGAGTGTTATCGTTATAATCAGTAAGAACACTAGCTGTATTAGTAGCTCTACGATAGCTTGTAGAGAGCAGTAGAAAATATAAAGCAATTTGGACTGTTTTGCCTTGATCATTAAGGTCCAAAACAGGTTATTGCATACATTTTATCTTTGATCTACATGCTTTTAATAACGGTAATAGTAGTCGTAATTTCCTGAACGAAAGACTATTATGTATTCTGTAACCAAAGTTGTGGTTGGGTGATTTCAGATTACCATTAAAAGGGTTGACTTTGAAGCCTTTATTGCAAAGGTTAAGTCACGAGTAGCAAATTCAACGAAACTCTTTGAGAAGCCCCTTAGTAAGACAATGGCAAAATATTAAGTATTTCAGAAACGGGATAAGTTATATGCTACATAACGATGTAGCCTAAACACAGACCTAATAATTGCGCTTATTTTTTCATCGGACTTGGTCTACCGATAAAAATAAGGTATCATCATCATCATCATCATTTCAGGCATAGGACGTCCTTTGCTGAACAAAAGCCTACTCTTGTGACTTCCAGATAGGCCGGTTGGGAGCAGCCAGCATCCAGCGGCAAAGAAAGAAGAAACTCAAAGCAACATTAAGGTTTTCACGTAACGTTGACGTTGATTTACAAACTAATTATTTGACGTATAAAGGTTATTGGGCATAACTAGACCAACATATTTTTTTGTACCATTTTTTAATTAAATATGTGGATATTGTAGTGAGCAAAAAAACTGTCACTGTGTATAATTTTAACTAATTCATTTTGATTGCAACCGGGAAACTGGTGACGATTAAATTGAAAATGCTCTTTCGTTTTTTCATTCATATTGGCGCATTTAGTTCTACTTTTAACCAATGGTTCCGATAAGTTGTTGGCGCTGAGCCAATGCCGGCACCACAGAATTTTTTGCTTGACTTCAGACGCCGATATTTTCAGTGCACCTTTTTACGTGAATCTCGTTTTTAGTGGTCTTTTTGCAGATTAAAACTACGTGCCGGTAAAACAATTTTAGACATGGGTGAAATATGGCTATGTAATATCTTATTACCTAACGAGGCGTTTTTTGTTACACATTTAGGGTTAATATAAAGTCAAAGTAAAAGTTGCAAGAAGCTGCTGGATGCATGCAGGCCGCTTCCAACCGGCCAATCTGTCAGTCACTGGGAAGGCTTATTGTTACGCAAATTGGGCCCATTTGGGTGGTTTGAGCTTGACAGATTAAATTTATAAATGCATGAATATTAAAGTTTTTTAAAGTAGCAACTATTTTGCATCTCTGTCTCCACATAACAGAGATTATTTAGTGATGATTTTAACATACTATAACATTTTTATAAAAAAAATCTAAATAACAGATTTTTAATTAATAAGAAAAAAACTATGTATTTGATTGAGCTCACTGTCTTGGGAAAGAGTTAGTTCGTTTAATTATTTAGATTTATCAAAAGAAGTTATTTAGGCCAAAATTATATTGTATTTCAACCCCTGGATAATTATAATTAACCTCTGATTCCTACAATCAAGTTCACAATTAGCATGCAAAACGGTCTATTGTGTGTCTAGCACAAAAACTCTCATTATTCCATACAAAAGCCGCCATTGCTGGACATCTCTACGGATGTCTTAATGGAATATTTCGCTTGTTTAATTAAGACACGGAATGAAAGCGATTGTCCTTTATTCTTTTGGACCCCGCGTAAATAGAGCAGTTGACCTCAATAACACTTGATGTTAAATGTTGACGAGCTCTCAAATGGGACGCTGTTTGATGGACGTTTATTTGGTTTATCATCAAAAAATTACAGTAAAATTCTTTTTACAAAAATAATACTGACTTTAATTATAAAGAGGTAAATAATCAATGATGATTATTATGTCAAGTATGGTGATGAACTATGGATTAGATCAACCTTTTTCATCATCATCATCGGCATGCGTGTTTCTTACTGGCGCCAAAACTGTTTTAATTTGCACTTGTTTTAGTTGAAGTTGATTCTTTTTTTGTGTAAAAAAATTATGTTTTTTTAACTAAATGCAACCAATTCCAATAAATGCCCAGTCCAAAACCAAAAAAAAATTTTTTTTAATATAATGCTTTAATAAAACCGTTATGCCTGACTGATCTTTTAATCGAATTGAGAGTTATTGTCTTTTTTGAAGTTGGTAGAAAAATGAAGATTATTGAATATAAATTATATCCCACATTCTTTGACTGATGCCCAATCATGATGTTTTAAGTTTCTATCTTTTAATTCTACTTTTCCTACCTCCATCTTAAAAATCGACACTGTAGGTTTCTTCAGCACACGCTGAGCTGTTGCCAATTAGACACCACATCGTTACGATGATCACTGTTATCTATGAGTTATCTTTTTGTTAAATTGTTTAATAAAAAATGTTTCATCTTGTCTGTTTTTTTTATTTTCTGTTTTTTAAGTGTATAAAAAAACTCTCTTTTTTAGACTTAAGTATATTTTATTCAGTTAAATACAAAATTTGTTTGTCAAACCAATTTTTAAAAGTAACTGGAAATGACTTCTTGAAAAGTTATTAGTCTGAGACATTTGAGTAGCTCAAGATACACTGAAAATGTTTATACAAAAAAATGGGTCACCATTTAAGACGCTTTCAGCTGAATGCATGGGCGTTTGCAAAAACCAATCCGCCTCTAAAAGCGTTTGAGGAAGACTTATCTCCTAATTTCAACGTTCAGTCTATCGATCTAATGGTTAAGACGTGACCAACCTATAAATCCAGTACGGTACCGTTTGAAATATTTCGACTAAGCCGTTGAATCTATAAATATTTTATTTATTTTTCATCGTAGTCTATTTCGATTACACGAAAACACGTATATCACACTAAATAAATATATTTTTTAAAGATATGGTCTTATTAAAATACTTAACACAAAAATAATGGACAACTTAAACATGAAAAAGAGTAAATTTAAAATTGATTGATAATATTGATGAAGATAAACTTTTACTATGGAGTCAATATCAAAATCTATCTAAATGTTTTCTACTCTATACATTACCACCGAGATAGATCGTAAGTTTCTTCGAAGAAACAAAAAAAAATGTTTTAATCTTATCGAATAGGTAATGAATAAAATAAACAAATATTTTGTGGAATGTTTCCATCCGCGAAACTAAATTATAACATTTGTCATGACAAGAAACAAAACTGAAGTACCCAAATTTCTTACTATTAATTGTTACTCTGGGAATTCCCGAGAAAATTCTTTTAAACAATGCCATCCAGAAAATTCCCGTATTTCCCGTTTTATTGTTCAGATCTTTCAATTTGCAACATTGTGCCTTCACATCTCAGCGAAACAGTGGAAAATTGTGCCATTTTTCAAAGGGAATTGGTGAAAACAGGAATTGTACGACAAAAAGGTGTTTTATTAGGGACACCTTAAGAAAACTAATACAAATGTTTTGAATGGGCGATAAATATGAGGGAAAATAGTGCAATATAGGTATAACTGTTACTACTCGCATGTATTTCGACGACCTCCGTAGCCGAGAGGCGAGCATACCGGACTTGGTGTCGCTATCTCTGAGGTTCCGGGTTCGCTTCTTAGTCGGTCAATGTAGAAAAATAACTTTTCTATATTGCCTCGGGTCTAGGTGTTGTGGTACCGTCGTTGTTTCTGATTTCTGTAACACAAGTGTTTAAGCTACTTATCATAGGATCAGAGCAATGTGTATGTGATGTTGTCCAATATTTATTATTTATGTATAGGTTAGAAATTTACTCTTTATTGTACACCATTTTAAGTAGTTAAGTTGATGTTTACAGAAAGATGTATAATTTATGTAACGATATAATGATGTTTTATCGAAACGATACTGATACAGATGAGATGGTCGAGTATCAGGGATAACTTATTAAACTATAAATATGAGTATGCAAGTGACAATGGGGTAGTTTCCTAAAAAAATCTAATTAGTCCGTCAGTTAGATTAACAGAAAATATTGGACACGTGTTTTTTCTTTTCTCAATCAAACAAAAAATTCTGAAGATATAGCCCGTTAAAGTTCCGCGTAATGTCACGCCTTGCGACACTTTTTAGCAAGTCGTGACGGCACGTGCTCACTTTGCGCTTGCGTTTGCGCTTTATCTCCGTCATTTTTTGTTTGATTAACAAAAGACAAAATATGGGTATAATATTTTTTGATAATCTAACTGACGGACTAAATAGAATAATCTTTTTTTGACCCAGGAAACTAGCCCATTACCTTTTTTCTATTATGCACTTATAATTAACAATAATTTAGATTACAGAGTAACTTAAAATTTACTGCAAAAGTTTCGTGTAAGTTAAACAAATATAGATGGTTTAGGATTGTTTAAACTTATTGCAATCTTTGATATCATTTACACTTCGATAAATCGTTTATCCTAGTCGTGAATTAAATATGAATCGTTAGTATTTTTCACACTCAAAAATTGTGGAAAAAAACGTATCGTCATTAAAAGACGTTAATTTTATTTTTGTAATAACCTCTTTAGAAAATAAATTTACAGTTTCACGAATCGTTTTTTCCAGATCGTGCAATAAAATACGAATCGTCTGAAACGATAAATCTCAATTAATTTAGTTCAAACATTTAAGAGTTCATCAGTCCTTTTCGATTTGAATCGTTAATGCCGGTTGTATGCGTGAACGCGCCTGTAATATTGGAAAATGTATCGCCAATTCCGTGTTAACGCCGTATCGATATTGATATAGTTCACATGTGACAACTTTTTATAAATATGCCGCAAGGTTGTAACAAGACATAGACATTCTGAACTCTAATCCCAATATCTTTAAAGGACAGATAAATTACATCATAAAGTAGTTTACAATTTAGTTTATTGTCACTCATCTTTCTTTTGGAAATTTTTTTGTGGAACTTGCTTTTCTTTAAATTCAATTTAATCAATCTTAAAATCTAATCATAGAAGTTTTGGGCTACAGTTTAGAACTTAAGTTCTATTTATGGAGCACATACCCATATAGAGTAGAAATGTCATATGATCTTTACAACAAAATTTCCGCCATTTTTAAATCTGTATCTGTGCTGTTTTTGTATGGGCGAGGGTTGACAGAAGCTGTCATTTCATACTAAATGTAGGTGAAATATCACTTACTAGTTTCTGAGAAAGATGGTTTGTATTGCTGCTCTATAGGGTATGTTCTCGATGGTTTTATCACATGTAAAATGAATTTATAATGACTAATACAGTCATTACCAGTGATCGGAATAGATAGATTGATTTGGGGTCAATGCTCTCAAACATTGATGTTAATATGGACATGCCTCCGGGATTCCGGCATTTCTTGGTATCAGTTTTCGAAAAAAAGCATATCCATATTATGCTAACAATACCAAAGTACACCAAATCAATCTACCTATTCCGATGACTGGTCATTACAAATCTGTTTTGTGTCTTTTACAAATAAAATAAAAAGATATAGGTCTAATCATTTTGAAGCGAAGGCCGGGAGTGTTAGCCAGCTCTAATCCGATGAGACTGTCTGCTCGAGTGTAAACGCTTGTGGGGATTGGCATTTTTTATTTTTATAACTGCTATGTTTTAAAGACGGTAGTAGGCTTGTAAATAAAATATATAGGGTGTGGTTTTTCACAGTATCTAAGTTTGAGATTTAAATGGAATGAATTCATCGAAATAATAAAAAAATGCTGCTACATTTTTTATTTATTCTTTATTGCACGAAATAAATGTAGGTAAAATTGGCAGACTTAATGCCTAAAGGCTTTCTCTACCAACATTATCAACGAGGTAGTTAGTTTGTATCGTAAAACAAGAAAATAAATTATTCGCGATTGTAGAAGTTGTTTGTTGTTTACACCTTTACGGATTCCACATAAACAAATCGCGATTTTTTCATGTTGACTCAAAAAGTTAATGTATTGATGAACACATTTGCCTCCTTAAATTTGGCTTCTGTTCAAAATCACAGTCTGTATACAGGGTGTCCCGTAACTCTAGGATAACCATGTAACCACATGTTGTATACATTATGGATAGCAACTTTTGTTCTATGACATAATCTTCAGCTCAGAAGCATTCGGGCGTATGTTGCATAATGACTGTATACAACTTACGCCGGTATGCTTCTGAGGTAAGCATTTGCAAATTCGCATGACAATTTATCGAGTATCGTTAGTATTAGCTGTTCAATAAAAAAAGAATCACCAAAATCGGTTTACATTTGTCGAAGATATTGGTTAACATAGATACAATAATCCCGAACCAAAACATTGTCTGTGTATATTTTTGTTATTTTCTCAAAAATTGCTTACTCAATTTTATATGGGATCACCTGTGAAGTATGATCTACCAAACAAAAAAAGAATCATCAAAATCGATTTATAATTGGCGGAGTAATCGCGTAACATACAAACAAAAAAAAATACAGTCGAATTAAGAACCTCCTCCTTTTTTGAAGTTGGTTAAAAATATTATGAAATATAAAAAAAAAATTGAATGCAAAGAATTTGGCAATAATAACATAATTCATATCTTAATACATGTCATATGTTGTGTACATCTATCATTATTTTTTAATCTATCTGCAACGGCACCGGTATGCGGTAAAGCCCTAAAGCTTATGTCATATCGTGTAAATTGTATATACATACTTATTATTATTGTTTGTTTTATAAATAAATAAATGAAATAAATAAACAAAAAATTTAAGTGCCAGGATCAATATCACAATAAAAAACAATCTCGCACGTAACGATACGATACTTTTTAGCTTGTTTGTGCAGTAAAAACGAATGAATAAACGAATAAGTAATTTCATCATCATCATCATCATTTCAGCCATAGGACGTCCACTGCTGAACATAGGCCTCTCCCAATGACTTTCATTACTCGCCACGCTTGGCAGGCGGGTTGGCGAGCGCAGTTTTATATAAGATTTCGCACACAGACACTACTACCCGTCTCGTGCTACAGGAATTAGTCGCTTCTTACGACAAGCCTCCTGTTGGCGTTCGGGAAGAGTGTTCTTTACTGCCGTTCCCACACGGCACGATGACTAGTATCAAGAGATATTAGCAGGGACCATAGGCAAAGGTATTTTCCTTTCTCTATGGCAGGGACCAACTTTTAACGTGCCTTTTGCCTGCCTGCGCAGTTTTTTATAACATTTCACACACAGACGGTTTTACACACAGACTTAAGTAATTTAGCAAATGAAATATAACTGAGCTTGCTAAGTCGAACTCTATTACGTTATTTTATTTTAGCATAGTTTGTTAAAAGATATGATTGTAATGATAATGACCATAAATGTTCAAAATGTCTAGTCACATTGAGAAAGTGACCATTTTGCTCGGTCGTTTTTTTTTAAAAATATAAATAAATAAATATAAATACTAAACAAGATCACATACATTGCTCTGATCCTGTGGTAAGTAGCCAAAGCACTTGTGTTACAGAAACCAGAAACAACGACGGTACCTTAACACCCAGACCCGAGATAATATAGAAAAGTTATTTTTCTACATTGACCCGACCGGGAATCGAACCCGGGACCTCAGAGATAGCGACACCAAGTCCGGTATGCTCGCCTCTCGGCTACGGAGGTCGTATTGGTCAGACATTTATAACTTGACGGACACTACAACCCAACTTACGTCAGAGCACTCTATTTCTAGATTTCAATGTCCAGAAAGACCAACAAAGTCTTATTTGTTTTTAGTGGCTTCTAGTTTCTACACAGCTCCAGTGAGAATTTATTGTTGTATCCTTATTGTTTCCAAGCAGCAATATAATTTTACTATCTCCAAACTTGTGCAAGCACCCTAATAACATAAACTATGGTACGCAGAATTGTTATTACAAGTACGGATTAACAGATCAAGATAAATCTTTATTAATATTACACAGATAAAACTGTTGAGTGTTAATTTCATAATTGCAATTGTCAAGTGTAAATCTTATCTAGCTAAAAGTAATTTATTGGAACTACTAGCTAATCCTAGCACTCTTCTCACGTTAAATTATGTTTTCTAGACGTCATAAGACATCCGTTGAGAGCAGTGGCACACAGAACTTACTTTAATAAATTCAAAATCCTCACACTTACACCTATCTATATACTCGAAATATGCAAGTTTGTCAAAAATATGCACCTCTTTCCTATCTACCTAAGCCTGCCTAGCATGACTACTAAAAACACGATATGATATGATATGATATAGCGATATATCGACACCAACTATGATGATTATAGCCGCCATTTTGATTTTTATCGAAACAGCGATCATAATATGTACCGTAACCGACACGGCGATTCTACACGGCGGCTTTAACTATCATATTTTTACAGTTAGTGTCAATATATCGCTATATCATATCATATCGTGTTTTAGTGCTCATGCTAGGCAGGCTGACCACCAAATCTAAGACAGAGAAATAAACTAGCCCTCCCAAATTCAAAATTCAAAATTCACTAAGTCGGACCTCACACTAACGCGGTAAAAAATTAAAATTATTTTTACAAAAAAACACATAAAACAACTAGAATATATACAAAAATTCAAATCAACTTTAAAAGAATATCTAATAAATAAGAGTTACTATAAGAGTTTTTCGAGGGGAAGCCTTAATTTCCTATATCCTACCTACATAAATTGATTTTTTGTATGTTAATTGTTGGTATATTAATGTAATGTAACTATTACAGTTACTTATATTATGTTGCTATGTCCTGCCAGGGTAACACGTTAAAGGACTTTTTATATTGTATTTACTTAAATTTTTACCACATGTGTGAATAAACGTTTTGAATTTGAATTTGAATTTGAACTAATATTTACAATAATTTGGTTAGTTGATATATCTCACACACGATATGATATATTATAGCGATTTATCGACATCAACGGTACTTTTTTAAAATGACAGATATAGACGCCATGTTAAATTTGATCGAATCAGCTATCATAACATGTGACGTTACCGGCACGGTGATTTAACATGGCGGTATATCTATCATATGTTTACAGTTGGTGTCGATAAATAGCTTTATTGTACCACGTTTTATTGTTCATGGGCAATTCTTTTATCGATGAATTAGTTTAGCTATTAGACTTGAGATGTAGCTAGCTTTTCCTTTTTCACTTTTCCTACAAGAACTTATGTGGAGTTTTAGTTATTATTAATATTTATTTATAGTTTATCTTGTTATTATTCATCATTTATGCCATCATTCACAAAAAAAAAAAACAATAAAATTACATACTTAACCCTTCATTAGTTATCTGAAATAAATCGTGTTTTGTTTATTCATTTTTATTATAAAATTTAAGTCTCGTTTTGAATAAACTTACCTTTTACCATACACATTAATATATGTTGCGCGTTACCCGTGTAACTACGCAATCACAACTCACTTTCTATTTTAGTTTCCATGGTAATTAATTAGCAGTGACAGGCCGGTCACTACAGCCACTCATGCGTAAGTGCCCGAGTGACGACCCGCAATCAAGGTTAATCCTAAGAGCCCCAACACACTTGACATTAACATTAGCGATAATCATTTACGACCCATCGCAGCCGATCGTTTTGTGATAATTTATACGATCAACATAAGTGGAAGTAGCCGAACCACATTATTTTAGGACCAGAGAACAGACAGTAGTAGGGAGCAAAAACAGGTTAAAATGAAGGCTCTGGCCTCCGATTCAGAACATTTCGATAACGAGTTGTCAACCGTTAAATCACGCCTTCAATTGTTACCGAAAGATTCTGAATCGGGGACCAGAACACGTAAAAGCGTAAGCAGATTACGCACTAAGTAACCCAACGACCTGGTCGAGTTACCTTGACCAAATTGAAAAAAGGTAAGATGCGAAACGCTCAAGACGATGACAAAGATGAGAGATACTTAAATTTTCAGATGGAGTCAGGTTTATGAAGAACATAAGTAGTTCAGCTGATTTTAAAAAGATAACTAGTTAGTTTACCGCCTATACCATCTCTGTATGGCCCCATGGTTGACTGGTAGAGAATGCTTTTGGCATTAAGTCCGCCATTTGTACAACTTTTTTTAATGTCTGTGCAATAAAGTTTAAATAAATAAATAAATAAATAGTTTCTGTTTGCTGGGCATTTATCTTTTTTTTCCAACTTCTTTTTACAACGGTCTAGCTATTAAATCACTTTAAAAAAAATCTATCTACCAATTTCAGATAGCATATTTGATCATGCAAAATTATATTTTTCAAATAACAGTGAATTAGTTTTCTTTAGCAGCTGTTTACTGATGTAACTTATTTTCCGGTAGGATATGTAGACACAGCAAGAATACCTTTTTTAATACATTTTAATCTGGCGGATTGATTGGCGTAATGCACCATTATGCCAAATAAATTGCATGATACCTCGTTTTACAGTTTCTTAATTTTTTCTGTACAAATATTAAATTAATAGGCGCTGGTTTCTTTAAGATATAAACAATGTATTTTTGGAGCACATATTACTTTACCTCGTACATTAAGAGAAAGAAAAGTTGCCAAAAGCAAAAAATCTACTATTTTCCTATTTTTTATGTAGCAAACACTCGTAATAAAAATATGGTAATTCCGTACTGCCAGACACTGACAATTTTGGTAGGTTATATATTCAAGATTTTTGTGTTAGCGGTTTATTTTTATTTTTATTAAAACGCTCTTCAAAAACATAATACATGTTTAGATATATCCCTACCTATGCACACTGTTTTTTTTTGTTGTTGTCGCCATATTTAGAACGCTTGTCCTAGCTTTTGGTATTGACGGAAATCACCTCATCACTTTTCTTCGATTCACAAAGTATTGTGTGCGATTACTTTACATCACACGTGTCCCTTTGGCTGTCATTGATTTATTGCGCTGATCAATTTTGCATGTTTTCGTCCATTTTGGGAGCGTATGAATCTAGTGACGAAGTATATTTTTGCAGTTTTGTGAAATAGAAAACTATTTATTATACCGATAAATGATATGCCGCAGAATAATCTTGAAGTTACTAAGATAAATAATGATTGTATAACATTATTTAATTTGTCAAACCGGAACCTATTTGAAAATTAATTCTGAAGAGCTATACATACGTTCACAATTTTAACACCGGTCGATTTCTGCTAAACATTGATATTTCTTAGGGGCTAGTCTGAAAAATTGGAGTGATATTATACGCAAAGCTGCTGGCAACGGATGGAGAAGGATAGGCAAGGATCAAACTTAGAAGCGTGCATTGGGGGAGAGTCTCTTGTGTCCAGCAGACTGACGTAGGCTTGTTTTACACCAATACCTATTATTTTCTGTTTAAGCAAACCTTCCTGCGTCGTGGTACAGCCGTAAAGAATACACTTCCCCTCCGCCGAACGAAAAGCATGATCTATTTTAATGGTTTTTATTTATCATTTAAAGAGCTTTAGAGTGCTAGTTTGGTGTAGTTTATGTTCTAATGTTTGGTGAAGTGATAAAAACCTGAAACTATTGAAATGTTATTGTATTCAACGCCGCATCGAGTGTCAAGTGACTTATCTCAAGACAACTTGCTTTGGACTCGATAGCGTCTTGAAACCTGCTTCAACGGGAAGAGCAGCCATCACTGAATCCAAAAGAATCAATAGAAGCTAAACAGCCGTTATTTATTGTGAATATTATATCAAGAATCACTCAACATTGGCAGCATCACCGCTTTGCATATAGAGCGAGATTGAGTCCATATAAACAAAAACACTACGTGTCGGATTTAAAGTTGAAAATCGGTTGAATGACCTTTAACTTTTTGGGTAGGTTAACCTGCCGTTGACTGTACATAATCTGTCGATTATCGAAAAATAGTAATTTCCCATACAAATCGTTATTGCTGATTGGTTATTTATTATGGGGAAGTCAAAAGATTTCGATGTTTGTTCTATAATAAAACATTTCAGATTTGAGCACTAGAATCGGTATTCAGATATGCATGCAAAATATATACAACAAGGCCTCCAAAGGCACTAACATTGACATATTTAACAAATTAGGTGCCTTTGTCAAATCTATAACTTCGTAACCTTAATAAAATAAAATATAAGTAAGTAAAATACAAAAATTTACAAAAACAAAGTTATTTGCATCACTCATAGTTCTGTATCAGTGAATTGATTTCGACCCCAAGATAAATGTCAATTATCTCAGGGCTGATGCAGGTGCTGTAAATTCTTTCTGTTTAAGCTAATAATAAGTTAACTTGTTTATATTGCTTGCCGTGGCAGCCTATAATTAAGACATCACTTTGCAATGTAACCTTTAACCGTATATGTGTAAATCATGTATTAAATGAGTGTTTTGTTGGTTGTCCTGAATAATTAAAATAAAATAAATATCTACGCGATACTATAACAATAAAATCTTTGTAAAATTACTTTATCGTCCTTCTGTCGAAATCCATTTTCTTCGGCAATGGTAGAATCTAAGATTTGGTCTCTGACGCGGCCATATTTATAGGATTGGTTTGAAAACAGCAATCAAATATTACAATCGATAGAAGTTCTATTGAATATATTTTATCAAGAGAGGCTTACGAATCTTGAGCAGTACAGCAATAATAAGTCTTATCTAAAACCCAAGGCTTAATCTTTTACCCTCAGCATATTTTTCATCAACAAAATTAACTTCTGGACAATACGACCCGAATACGAAATCGCTTCCTGCATTTTAAGGGTAAATTAAAATTCTTACTTTGAAATTGGTGACCTTTTTAGTATCAAATCAATTTAATTTGTTGAGCTACACATTTACATTTTCTGTTTATTTCAAGGCTCAGTATAAATATTGATAAATTCAAACTAAGAAGCAGCCGTCTAAACAGAAAGTGGTTTATCGATTTATGTTAATAAATCTAAGTCGGTCAATGAACTGCGTCAATGTGTTATATCTCCTTTTTATAAAACTAGTAGGTACATACATGTTTAGGGTTCCGTATTTAACGCGGAACGCGGAACAAAACTTTATGGGAGAGTTCCGTCATGTCCGTCCATCTGTATGCGGACAAAGAGGTAAAATGAGATCACGAAATTTTTTTTATAATATAAATTTTCATACACGTAAAGTGGGGAAGATTTTTCTCGTCTTTTCCGTGGTGTGACGTGTATGAATAAGTCGTTTTCTTTCAAAAACCATTTTTCGATTAATAGGGATCTGTTTGCGTATTTTTTTATTAGAATGATCCCCTCACCTAGTAGGCTTGGTAGACTTTACAAGTAATTGAGTAAAAGTCGAGTAACTTATAAAAATTTATAAGTTACTCTAAAACAAAAAAACTAAAATTTCTTATAAATTGTCACGGGTAAACACGAAACCCTACATTGCCCGTAACCCAACACACACTTTGCCGATTTTGTAAAAAAGTGTGATGTGAACTTATGTTTTTTAATGTATATGACAATAGGAAAAAACACAGCAATGGAGGCCATACCAACTGCCCATAAAAGTACACTATTTGTAGCAGGTAAATTTAAAAATTATAAGAACTGTGCATCACCTTCCCCTCTCTTTATTGGTTGTCCTCTACGAGAAGGTTGTCTGGAAAAGATCGCTATTAGCGATATGACCGCCTAAATTGTACGTTTTTCTGTAAAAATCATGTGTAATTTACTTGTATGGTGTGCAATAAAGAGTATCTATCTATCTATCTACAACTACCGTATTTGACATCAAAAACTTGATCTTCAAACACAATTAACGCAACGCAACAAGATCAATACTTTTAACTTACTTTAGAACATTCGAAATTAAATTAATGACTTGGAAATTTCCCGAAAACTGAGTTCTCAAATAACTAATGAAGAAAAGTTTACGAGTTTCTCATAACACCTACGGGATTTCATGTTATTAAACGGTGAATAATAATTTGTGTGTATCATCTTTCCTCATAAACTTCTGATTCCCGTCAGTTGAATAAAGTTTATTAATGTAGTATTATAACACAGCAAACAGCAACTAATTAAATATCTTAGAAGTATTAAAAATACAAGCTGTAACCGCGGCTTCGCACCCCATATTTTACTCCTTTATAAGGTGGATTAAAATAGCTTGTATCCCTCCCTACGGTACAACTTTTATGAACTAAATTTTATCAAAATTTAATTTTAAGATTAAATTGTATTTTTTACTTTTCTTTTATGTTCACAACTATGTGTGGTTTTGGAATAAATTATTTTATTCTTATTCTTATTCTAAAATCGGTTCAGCGTCTTCGACATAAAATAGTTGATATCTTTTTCAAAAGTCCAATTAATCTCTTTACCAAAAATCATGAAAATTCGGTATGCGGCTTAGACGTGAAAACGTAACAGACTGACAAAATTACTTTCGAATTTGCAGTACGAAAGTAAGGATTAGGGGTGTAAGGATACTGTGAATCTACCTTTCTAATGTAAAATAAAAATGTGCCGTGTGGGGACGGCCGTAAAGAATACACTTCCCCACTGCTAACAGAACTTGTGTCGTAAGAGGCGACTAATTCATGTAGCACGAGACGGGCAGCAGCGTCTGCGTGCGAAATATTATAAATAACTGCGCTCGCCAACCCGCCTGCCAAGCGTGGCGAGTATTAACAATTCCCCCCTTTTCGGGGAAGCCTATGTTCAAGAATGGACGACCTACGGCTAAAATGATAAATAGAGATCTATGAGCTATTTAAGATTCAGTCTCCAATTCTCAAATAAATAACCGTTCTAGAAATTATTTTTATTTTAGAACCCATACGGATTTATTTGCGTAAATAACTTAATGGATTGAAATGGTTATTAATAGTGAAATCCAGTGCTCGGCACTTTTACCCGTGGCCTTTGTTTCATCGGTAATGGACTAGCACTTTATGTTATACCTACAGTTCGACGCACTAACGAAAAAGCTTTCCACGGGCCAATAATCCAATTGGAAAATTGGTAGATAGCCGAATCTTTCGTTTGAATGGAAAAAGTGAAAAAAATATAACAAGAGCTCGAGCGTTTTAAATTTTTAGGGTTCTTAAAAAAAACCTTTTCCGAATGCGTAGAAAATTCCGGTAATGGAGGTTGCTAAAGTGACGCTATAAAATGGTACGGTTATGGTATATATCATCAGCATGACATTTATATTACTTGGGTCTTCAAAACCTAAAGATCATTTCTTTCCATCGACCTAGAATAATGTGCTGAAAAAAAATGTGTGATCTTATCTGAGGCCCCATTCCCGTAATTTGACAATAGTCGCAATCCGGTGTCGATCCGCTCCTAGTAACATTACGATCACAAACGGTATTCTAGTAAACCTTTAATTTTAAAACCGACACGGAATTGGGCCTCTGATCTAAAGCAGAAGTAAAGGAAAAAGTTCGAAAATTTTACTAAACTGCTATTAAAAATGGACAATTTTGGAGCACTCTTATTCTTAACAAAATGTTCAGTCATAATTATGTACGTCTTATAAAAACGATAATAAGTAAGTAACACGACTTATGCTTAGCGAAGTCGCTTTGTGGTTGCACTGTTTTAAATGTATGTTTTATTGTTCCTATGATTTCAATGTACTTTTATCACTCTGGGCCTAGCAAAACAAGACACGGTAGAAATTGTATTTTCACTCAGTATATTACAACTGTTCGCCGGTGCATCCAAAAAGATTATTTTGTGTTCTATTTGCCGTTCTTCTGTTTTTATACATATTTCTCCCATGTTATGTTATGTGTCGGTGTAACTTATTTTACCCCTAAACTACGAGTCTTTATTCAGTTATGAGCAAAAACAGTACTTAGCAATAAAAAGCTGGTAAAATTAGCAACCATTTAACTGAAGTGATAATTTAATGCTTGGTGACGTGAATCCACGCTTTTAATATTTCATCGGTGTCCGAAGTACCCAACAACTTTTTGATAGGAGCCCTTTAGTTTGGGATCGGAACAGATGTTCTTTGGATAGTCCTGAGGGATGCGTGGTCATGTGCGGAATTATATTCTGGTCACGAGACTTCGGGATCAGCGGCTGGAGCTTCCAGAGTTATGACTAAAGTTTTGTGTGAGTAGATTGGCCTAAATACCAATTTATAGCTACTTGACGATGACGACCTCAATAGCCGAGAGGCGAGCATACCGAACTTGGTGTGGCTATCTTTGTGGTCCCGGGTTCGATTCCCGGTCGGTCAATGTAGAAATAATACTATTCTATATTGTCTCGGGTCTAGATGTTGTGCTACCGTCGTTGTTTCTGATTTCTATAACACAAGTGCTTTGACAACTTTGATCCTAGGATCAAAGCAATATTACCTATATGATGTTGTGCAATATCAATATTATATATAATATATATATTTGTTAACTAGCTATGCTCACGACTTCGTTCGCGTGGACTACATAGGATGTTTGGAATGTCTCATATTGCGTTGAAGTACTTCTATTTAGAAAGGAGGAAGGAAACTCCGGGAGTTTTTATCAAAAGTTACTTAAGCAGAGAGTTACTTTGTGGTTTGCACAATACGATTTATCCTATTATATATTCTGTGACGTTACATGTTATTAGCAAATGTACTTTGTGAGAATTCTTTGGAATTTCGACTGTCAAACAGTGTCTTTTCTCCGAGGCGAGCCTCGTTTGATAGTGGAACGAAGATCAATTAGACTGAGTCATACTTGGTCCAAAATAGTCATATTTATGACCAGCTAACGTCAATTAGATTGTGCAGTTTCATTGCACATTGCTTAAAATGTAACCGGTAAGAAAATGATTGTTTGATTTAAATTTTCCTTACACAAACTAACTCGTTTCATCACATTGTATCGCTATATAACCATTATATGTTAACAATATTAAGGTTTTATGTCCAATTATAGTCAAGACATCAATTACCTATGTTAACACAATGTATATATGATTACATGAAATTAGAGCTATCATTGACCCTTTATGACATAAATATGTAAATTTAATTTTAAATTATAATGGATTCTGTCATCCATCAATTACTTACACAGACGTATAAAAATATTGTGGACTGAGTATCTACAGGGCATATAAGAGAATAGGACACTCCTTAAAATCACGTGATCAGCCTGGTCATATACAACAACTTTTCCTATGGGAGCAGCATCAGAATCGTGTTTTCTTTTTTCAAATGGTCCATACATTATCATCGAGGTATGCGAGTGAGTTTGATTCGATGTTGCTACCATAGAAAAAAATATTGTATATGACCAGCTCACGTGGTTTTAATGAGTTCTATTCTCTTGTACATCCAGTGTAATTCGAGGTTGATGAAATTATTTTATAGATTCAATTGATACACTAATTAGAAGCTGGCAACACGTAGACTAATTTAGTTGGAATGGAATAATCACCATGAGTCATTATTAACCCTAGCTTGTAATAAAATACACGGTCGTTTAAAAAAGTATTTATCAGACGCTCAGAAGTTGGTCACAGATCTTAAAAGGTCTATTCATTAGGCAAGTAATGTTAAATTATGTTTGAAGACGAGACTGACAATCTGAGGAAGCTAAATAAATTAGCTTTCTTTAGTTTTTTTTAAATATAGCAAACCGGGAATCAAACCCTAAGCCTTTAAGCCTAACCACCGTGTAAGTGCGCAAATTAAGTCGTCAATTTGTATAATTATGATAATATAAAAAACACACTTTAAAAATTTAACTCGATCGACAACCTATTTTGATAACTATATCCTGTTATTATTAGAGTTCACGTTGGAAATGTAGACCCATTATTTATCTAACACGGGTGGTCCCATCTCATAAATCTAAAAAAACAGACTGATATTTCGATTGATCTGCCAGTCTGATTAGAATATTCAATGTTTTTGTATTTTTAGCAGAACATCTTGATCAGAATTTGGCAGCTCAACAAAAATATCAAACTGTCTTTTTGACGACCGTCTGGTGTAGTGGTTCGCGCTTAAGACTACAAAGCCAGCGGTTGCGGGTTCGAATCCCGCAAGGGGCAAATGTTTGTGTGATGAGCACGAGCATTTGTACCTAAGTCATAAATGTTTATAAAAGTATTTAACTATGTTTATCCGTTATCTAGTCACAATAGTACAAGCTTTGCTTAGTTTTGGGCTAAATAATTGTGTTTTCACAATCACTCCAATTATTTAGCCCCTACTTATTCATTTATTATTTGTCAATACTTTTTGTAGACATATAAGGTATAAAATCATAGTATATTCGATACGAGATTTCTTTTAAATGGTAAATCACTTATATTACTCACAATCTCAAGTGTTCTCACCACCTTTATGCCGATGATCTCCAGCTCTATGCTCAGGCAAACGTGAAAAACCTGAATTCCGCTATCTCAGCCTTAAATAGCGATCTTGCCCATATAGCTGAATGGTCACGCCAATTTGGCATTTCAGTAAATCCTACGAAATGCCAAGCTCTAGTAATAGGTAGCTCAAGGCAGTTGGCCAAATTAAACTTATTGGAGATTAACCCGATTCTGTTTAATAATATAGTCATCCCTTATAGTGACAGTGTCAAAAATCTCGGGTTGGTAATGGATAGCACTCTCTGCTGGAGTAAGCAGATCGTCGAGGTCAGCAGAAAAGTCACCGCAACTTTGCGCTTTCTGTACAAATTTAAAAACTTTCTTCCTCCCCACACGAAGACCCTGTTGGTTCAAGCTCTCGTCCTGCCTCTGGTTGACTACGCTGATGTGTGCTGCTCTAACCTCTCCCAAGCCCATCTTGATAAGCTTGACCGCCTCCTTAACAATGCAATACGTTTCATCTTCGGGCTTCGTAAGTACGACCACATTTCCTCATTTCGCACGCAGCTTAAATGGTTGCCCATCCGACAGCGCCGAGACCTGAGGATACTTTGCACTCTCTTTACTATTTTACACGACCCACACTCCCCAAACTACATGAAACAACGTTTTACTTACCAAGGCTCCACCACTTCGCGCAATCTTCGATCTTCCCACGATCTTAGTCTCTTCATTCCCCCTCATAAATCTGGGTTCCTGTCCGATTCCTTCACTCTTTCAGCTATTCGCCTTTGGAATTCTCTCCCCCTTAGTATAAAACAATCTCCGTCAAAATTTGTGTTTAAAAAATCATTACGTGAGCATTATCTTGGCACCTCTCAGAACTGACCACTCTACTATTACTCAACTCCTTTTTTGTATGTTTCTTTCTCTTCTTTTTCACACTTTCAATTAATAATCATCGACTTCCCTAATATATTATATAGTATGTATTATAGTATGTATTTATTATTGTCTAAATTGTTAGGTATGTGTATGTATTTTACTCGTCTTAAAAAATATGTCGGATACTTTATACTCCGCCACTGACTACATTATCTGCATTACCTCAAGGTTGACTGGTAGAGAATGTTGTATAGCATTAAGTCCGCCAATTGTACTTACTTGTGCAATAAAGCTTAAATAAATAAATAAATAACTTGTCACTGCAGGGCATAAGTCCAACCTTAACTAGTGGTTTGGGTCATACAACACCACAAGGGCCCTGTTGGGTACCGATGGCTGGATCGACCTCTTTGATATTATCTATGTTTTTTATACCTTTTTTATCTATTTTTGATACGTTTTTGTTTTACGTTTTTTTGGAGTGATTATTATGACGTAAGGAGAAAGCAGGTTAAGGAATACAGACTCTTTTATTTCCTCTCCTTTCTACGTTCGCAACATTTTCGAGCCGGATCTCAGCCGTACGTGAGTATAATGATAATCAGGTCAAAAGGTAAGGTGCCAGACTCTGCATCCGCCTTCGAACCTGATGGGGCTCATCTTCAGCCCCAGTCCGAACCAATACCGTGCGCGACTACTTCCTCTCAGCCCCAACCCAAACCAATTCGGTGTTCGATTTCTTCATCCAGAAGTGGCGGCACGGCGCGGCGTCGCCTCGAAGCAGAGGCACGTCATGCTGCCGCTATTCTTCGTCTAGAAGAAGACGTTTTCAGATAACGGCACGGCATTCATTGGCGCAAACAATATATTGAAGTCCATGGCTGAGGCTGGAGCAAATAGCGGAATCACATGGTCGTTTCAACCTCCAGTGGCTCCTTATATGACCGGAGTCTGGGAAAGACTCGTCCGTACTGTGAAGACAGCCTTGTACACCATGCTGCGCGATCGTACTTCAAAAGAAGAGCTGCTACTGACAAGTCTGTTAGAGTCAGAGGCTATTGTTAACAGCCGCCCACTCACCAGCCTCCCCGTGGATCCTGACTGTCCTGAAGCACTCACCCCATTCCACTTCATCTTAGGGTCATCGTCACCATTTCATCCAGTTCCACTGAGCATTGACAACGGTGATCTTCTGAGCCGAAGCGATTGGCGTAAGTCCCAACGCCTTGCGGACATCTTTTGGGGTCGGTGGGTCAAAGAATATTTGCCGACGTTTCTACCCCGTGGCTCGTCTGACAGATGTCAGCGCCCAGTGGCCGTCGGAGACGTGGTCTTAGTTGTGGACCCTGCGCTACCCAGAGGAACGTGGCCCCGTGGCCAAGTTTCCAAGGTTTTCCCTGGCCGCGACGGGATGATCCGCGTGGCGGAGGTGTCTACGCCTGGGGGCAGTCTCCGACGACCTCTCTCTAAGCTGGTTCAGTTATCGGTAGCTCCAATGTAGTGGCTTCGCCACAGGAGGGTGGGATGTTGGGTACCGTTGGTTGGATCGACCTCTTTGATATTATCTATGTTTTTTATACCTTTTTATCTATTTTTGATACGTTTTTGTTTTACGTTTTTTTCTAGTGATTATTATGACGTAAGGAGTAAAGCAGGTTAAGGAATACACTCTTTTATTTCCTCTCCTTTCTACGTTCGCAACAGGCCCAGTGCGGATTAATGCATGGGTGTTGTTAAAGTTGGTGACGAAACCTTACTAATCCACCGTAAGACCTCTAAACATTCATTAACTATGAGCTATATTAGGCAGGACCAAACTTTTAACGTGCTTTCCTACACATAGAAATCATCATCATCATCATCATTTCAGCCTAGTTCAAAAAACTAAAAAGCTAAAAATAATCTTAACACTTAAGTTCCAATCAGTTACTTATGAAGTCAGTTTTATTTTTTTATAAAATTAACTTATTTCATCTATTTTAGTTATAAATCCTAATCAAAACAAATCTTACGTGCAAACAAAATTGAACTGCTGAACACCGATTTCATTTCCTATTCCTACCCTTAGTCGCTATTTTTTTTTTCGCAAATTTTTATTATAGTGCCTTTAAAGTATAAGCTATTCAATAAAAAAAGAATCATCAAAATCGGTTCACATTTGTCGAAGATATTGGGTAACATAGATACTAAAATCAGTTGGCGTGGTACGGCATCATCAGAATTTAACGAAATTTATCAACGCAGTAACGAATGATCGCTGAACATTCATAAAAAAGGTTCCGATGAATTGAGAATCTCCACCTTTTTTGAAGTCGGTTGAAAAAATTGTAAGCAAGCAATATTAGTAAAAGTTTTTTGACATTGGCAAAACAGAACTTCTACATTCCAAAACTGATTACACAGTATTCAATTTTTCTTCAAGTCAGGGTAACAACAGGAAACTATTCTGGGGAAATTCGGAACTGTGCGTAACAAAGCGTTGTTAAAAGTTGTTGTGTTAAATTTCTGGCGGAAAAAATAAACATCGCTGTCTATTCGTGACAAGAAAAGATCGATTGGCTGAGATATTACGCAAGTCTTTTGAACTGTTTACTGTACAGACGTTTCTTGTGGTTCATTTTACTATTTTTAAATCAGTTTTGTGAGTTTTCAACAATGGCTTGATTTATGTCTACTTATTTCAAGAATCTACGACCACACCATGTTCTAGTGGTATTGTTACTAGGCTGTGAATAAAATGGCTATGATTTCTTGGCAGACAATTCATGAGTTTAAAATACACATTAAAAAATCCTTATGAAAAAGGATATAATAGAGTAGACGATTATTTAAACGACAAGAGTGCATGGACTTAACCTGCTTAGCTCACACTTACTACATGTCTTGTTTCAGAAATTTTTAAACTGATCAGGTCGCAATTTTGCAAAAAATCATTTAAAAAATCGTAACTCGAAAATTGCAAAAAATGGTAGAACATACATAGGGATGATTCAGATACCTCCCGCCACGAGGCCTAAAAAAAATTTTTGGACGTAACTTTTCTGGTCAAAATTCTTTTTACAAATTTTTCTTTCAAATTTTGTATAAAAAGTCGATAAATTTTCATGCTTTGAAAAAGTTATTAACAATGATGTATAGAATATGTGGTTACAAGGTTATTCTTGAGTTACGGTACACCATGTATATTATTTTATTTATTTAAATTAAATTTATTGATTTAACAAAATCAACAGCTAATTAGCATAATTTAATACTTACATTGCAGCCTTTAAAGGATTAAAATCTTCAGCTCAGAATCATTCGGGCGTATGTTGCATAATTATTGTATACAACTTACGCTTCTGCTTCTGAGGCTTCTTATGCTTCTAACTTATGCTTCTGAGGTAAACAAATATCTTTAGTTATTTTAGTAAGCGTAATAAAAGAGTTTCGTTTTTTATTCCGCCTCCAGCACCCAAAAAAGCTGTAATGAAAACCAAATGGAAATTCTACTTACATCTCTATTAAACGCAGCATACATTTATGATTTTAACGAAATTACACAGTAAATTTCGTCTAATAACGCAAAAGTGCCCACATGTAACAAGTGCGCCTTGTAAGGGCACCGCCGAAGGCAAGAGACCGCAGGTTATAATGTATTTAGCAATAAGATGAAACGGCCGGGCCGTGTTCCTCTTTGATAAGATGAAGCAGCTTTAGGAAAAATGGACCAATAAAATCATTTTAACATACATACATTCGTCTTCTTTAGTGTTACAGAGGGTATGGGTAAGGAGTACTATCTCTTACGGGTGGAAAGTTGAAAAAGTGTCCAGCTAAAACAGTAAATAACAGTTCCACAACCTTCCAAAATGGCGCTAGCGTAGGCAAAGGGTATGGTATGAATGTAGCAGTTGTTGACGAATTGAAGTACGCTGAGTATGGAGTGCCGAGTTAGAAATTATTTAAACATTTTAGTGACTTTTAAGTATATAATTTAATATTCATTGTTTATCGACGACGTCTACTCAAATCATCTGAACTACTTAGTTTGTATAAACAATAAAGTTCCTGGAAGGATCGTTCTGCCTCCGTCTAAAGTTGCTGTGCCCTACTGGGTCCATATTATGTAACTGCCAAGTTTGTAAGACCTAACTGCTAATATGGTAAAGCAACAAATTATTGAGGATTAATGACAAAGCCTTACTTTAAAAAAACATTTGAACAATTTACCCTGTTGCTACCGTGGCGCCACCTAATTTAACGCACTTTGACAGACACCTTTTTAAAATGAAGATAGTACTCCCTAGTCCCTACGATTATGATTTCAGCGCATGGACTAACATGCCGAGCTTGCATTTACTACAACTACTTAATTAGGTGCTACAGACCAACTTAAGTCGACGCAATGTCAAATTTAGCAAGCAGTTGCCGGTTGCGGTGATTAAAACCAGCAATCAAGGCCTAGTTGCTGCAATTTAAAATACACTTTCGGCATCTGTGAGTCGATCAGGACGATACACGTTGCCAGTTGCGGTAACTAGCAACCTGTCATTTAAACTGGTATAAATTTGGCAGTTGCTAGTTTGGGCAATTTACCAGAGGCCCAATCCCCGTAATTTGACAATAAAAGTGTACGAGAATACAGTTTGTGATCGTAATGTTACTGGGAGCGGATCGACACAGGATTGCGACTATCGTCAAATTACGGGAATTGGGCCTCAGAAACTTTATTTTTAACTTAACTTAACTTTATTTATTTTATTTATATTTATAAAAATGTTGAATTTGATCACTAGAATCAACCCCTAGGGGGTTGTTGATGTTTTAAAATAACCTTGTATTAGTCATTTTAATTTTGTAGGGGCTTCGCACCGCACCGCTCTGCTGCCTCAAAACATTAGGCCTCCCAGCATATATTCGTTTTATAGCACTACATCGCACTGATATACTGGATTCTCGCCTTAAATTCTTCACTGATAGACCATTAAGGCTCCCTACTCAATTTCTAAATTCAGCACTATAACTAGGCCTTAAATTAATTGTCCTAGCTAAGTAACGAACAACCTTCTTTGTTTTATATATGTATACTACTTTGGTTCGGCAATGCAGAGTACAGTTTGAAGCCTTATCGTGGATCTTTTTTATGGGTTCTGTTCCTCAAAAGATAAGATAATAAAACCTTACAGATCGCTTCGATGTCCGTCTGTCTTTCAGTCTATCAAGAGTTAAAGGTTGAAAGTACCATCAAACACTTGGGTCCTTGGTAATCTCTTGCAGCTGAGAAAAAAACCGAGTGTTTATGTCGCATGTTAAATGTTTATGTAATTTGCTAAACGTCTACTGAAAAACACCAATCCTTTTTTCATAAGGGTTTGCTTAATGTGAATTTTAAACTCATGAACAAGTCTAAGATTCAATGAAAAAACAACACAGTTTTCCAAGAATGAATTTCCGTACTTAGTGTAGTATTTAGCGAAACGGTAAGTTTATTTTTATTTCAAGTTTTATGATGATGAAAATCACCTTTGCTAAAGAAACTAAAACCCCGAGATACTTCTGAAGAAAAAAAACAAAGTACCGGTAATTTTAAAAAAATATGCTCTCATTTAAACAAATTATTAGCGGCCAGGAACCACCTAATAATCTACTTAGGACTAAGACGAAAGGGGTGCATTAACAAAATTAATTGGAGCCAGGATTTCGTACTAATTTTACAAAGCAATCCATCTCTTACAATTTAAATTCAAGACGAGTTTCAAACAAATGTTAAAATAAGCTAAACTCTGTTCCCCTTTTTGCCCTAAAGCCGAAATAGCGGTATGAATAACAGCCAATGTCTAATTTTCTTTAGTAAATATCTTTCATTGTCATTATTTCCTCGAAGAGAATTTCTGCGATATCTATAATGACAGTATTTTAAGAACTTAAACAGGAGTTTATTTATTTGTTTTTTTTGTTCGGTAACTGGGTTGTTTTATTACGTAGTGTTTTGGAATATAAAGTAACAATAATTTAATAATGTTAGGCCGTAAACTTCCCATTTGCTTGTAATTTGATGCACGAATAAAGAATACAGCGAAAACTGTCGGCACAACTGTAAAGCACATGCCGGAACTTGCTGGCATTTTCTTAATTTTTATTCTAAATGTGTAGGTTACAATGATTTTCGTTCGGGCGAAGTGTCAGTCAGATGACAGATTAGGTGTGACGAAAAGCGTCATTGAATGAAGGCGCGTTCCGATTTCCGAATCGGACCGAAATCGATTTTGGCGCACCTTCTCGTCCGGATTGATACTCCGCTCTGTCCGAGTGACACCGTGTGGCGTTTCGTGTTAATATGTTGTCCCGTCTGGCACCGTGCTTGTGGGCGGCGTTGCATCGGCCTGTCGGGAGTTCCGGGTTTTCTCCGACCGATTTTGTGCTCCTCATGGGCCCGGAGTCCGTTGGAAGGATTTGGGATTCTCTGGTGGTCCGATGTGCCGCTGCGTCACTCGCTGTACGTTCCAGCGTCGGAGGTTTCCGCCGAAAATCAACGTCGTGATAAGTCCGTGACTGTCACGACAAATGCTGAGCGGGCACCTTTTCGACACATCTGATTTATGTTGTTTTGTGTATTATTATTTTTCTCTTGTGTGTCGTTAAAAAAAAACCAAAAAGAATGAATGTAAAATAATAAGTATTTAAAAAATCTAACATTCACACTAATTATCTAGGCCCCAAACTACGCAAAGCTTATACTATGGCGACTAGATAACGGATAAACATTGTCATCATCATCAATTCAGCCATAGGACGTCCACTGCTGAACACAGGCTTCCCCCATTGACTTCCAGGTTGGCCGGTTAGAAGCGGCCTGCATCCAGCGTCTTCCTGCGACCTTTACCAGGTCGTCTGTCCACCTTGTGGGTGGACGTCCTACTCTGCGCTTACCGGTATGTGGCCTTCATTCTATAACATTTCTGCCCCATCGGATAAACATTTATAAACATTCATGACTTAGGTACAAATGCGCGTGACTCAATACACATTTGCCCTTTGCGGAATTCAAACCCGCAACCACCTGGCTTTGTAGGCCGGAGCGCAAACCATTAGACCAGACCAGTCGTTAGGTATGGTATTGTCATAGTATGTAGCGCTATATTACTCCTAAAACTCAATGTCAATGATACAGCTTTTATATACGTTATATTTTTATCCTGCAGTGTTGCTAGGCCACATTCATTCTCAGCAAGATCGTCCACAATATTGGTAACATATATTTGATTTTTATCATTTTCGAATGTAATAATAGCATGTTTATTCTTTCGCTAACAAATTCTGACCCTCATATTTCAGAAACACGACATGTTTTTATTATAATATACGCAAATGTCCTCGCAAATAAACCGCAAATAAAAATATACAGTAGTTATTGTATCTGAAAATTTAGTATCTCTGGACAAAATGTCCTTTTATTTACAAAGCAAAACAATACATTCGTATTGTTCAAATATAACGGAACGTTATTGTTGGCGTACATCATGGATCCCAAGATAAGTAAATATAGGGAAGGAAATACATATTCATATTATTTTAGGAAATGAAATTATTCTGTGAGCCTTTACGACTTGCGTGGCTGCTTATATTATGTTACGCACGAGACACACACAAAGAACAAACTTGCTAAAGTTTCTTATACAACACAATGTTACTAACAATGTGACAATTGCGCGTGTGTGGCCAACTTAGTAAAACTATGCTTTAATTCGCTTGAGGATACTTCCTACGTTGTAAAGCACTAAGCCGATTAATATACACTTTCAGTCATATTAAACGTTGAGTAATTAACTTTGAGAAAGCCTTTAATTAATGCATAACAACATTTTGTATCAATGCTATAGAGATATGCATCTGTCTTAAGACTTTATCATCAAAATGATGAATGATGACGAATGATGTAAAGACGAGCGTCTGGTGTAGTGGTTAGCGCTCCGGACTACAAAACCAGCGGTTGCGGGTTTGAATCCTGCAAGGGATTTTTTTTGTGTGATGAGCACGAGCATTTGTACCCAAGTCATGGATGTCTATAAAAGTCTTTAAGTATGTTTATCCGATATATAGTCGCCATAGTACAAGCTTTGCTTAGTTTGGGGTTAGATAATTGGTGTGATTGTGGAAACAATTTGTAATATATTATTAAAATGGCGTCCATCTAACAGCTGAATTTAATTCTGAGTTTAATAAGTCAAAAGTGACATGTCTCAAATATATTTTTAATTTTAATTGCCTCAAATCTTTATATATATGAATCTCTGTTCTATAATCCCTCGGTCATCGCAACACGCGTGAACAGATGGAACAATTTCGCTTATTCTTGTTTGTTGTGTTAAATATTGTCAGTATAAGGTTCTATTAAAACAAAAAAATAAGAAAGTTGCGCAGAAAATTATTTATAAATAAACTGAAGACATCGCGAACGAAGTCGCAGGCAACATCTAGTACATTTATATAATACCTAATATTTGGCAAGAATAACGCGCAAACAGCTAGATTACTAACATTTCTATCAAAAAAAGAAATGTATAACTGAGCTTTGTTTATGAATACAATTTTTTTATCACTGCCTAAGGCTTAAGTTGCTCACTACCTACATAATGCTTTACAAGCTGATTAGCAGCTTTTATGTATAAAGCTGTCTGAGTGCAAGCTGTATGGCCAGGTATTTCATCATCATCATCATCATCATCAGCCTTTTGCAGTCCACTGCTGGACGTAAGCCTCCCCCAAAGAGCGACAGAGAGCACGATCTCCCGCTTTGTTCATCTTGTTTAAGTTTATTTTAGGCCCACAAATCGCGATTCAGCCAGTATTTAGTAAAATTTTATAAAATCATAATTCTGTCTAACATTAAGCCGATACATCCCACGAAACCATGAACTATACCACAAATAACTAATATTTAGTACTAACTATCTGTACCAACAAATTATTGAGGATATTTGGCGTACCAATGTTACAAGCTTTCTAAGCATCTTTTTTTAAGACTGTAAGCTGAATCAGATATTTTTGATTTATAGGTTTTTTTGTATAAATATCTAGCTATGAGTTAACTTAAGTTTAGTATTGTACAATAATTAATTTGTTATTGTTATTAATTAATTGTATGTATCTCTTTGTTTAAATAACGAACGGATTGAACTGTTTACTTCGTGTTTACTCTTTATGTGTAATAATTTTTGTAAAAAAATATGACGACCTTCGTAGCCGAGAGGCGAGCATACCGTACTTGGTGTCGCTATCTATGAGGTCCCAGGTTCGATTACCGGTCGGTCAATGTATAAAAATAGCTTTTGTATATTGTCTCGGGTATAAGAATTGTAATACCGCTGTTATTTCTGATTTCTGTAACACAAGTGCTTAAGCTCCTTATCATAGGATCAAAGCAATGTATGTGATGTTGTCAAATAATATTTTATTTATTTATTATTATTGTCATTCTTTTAAAAAAACATTTAAGGTGTAATAAATTAAAATTACTATTGACATAGTAGCTTACGTTAGTTATGGCAGCGTCATTCAATGCACGCCACTGAGTCTCATTTTCGGCTATTCTTTTCCATCCACTGCCAGTAGATTTGCGTATATCTGCCTGATCTTCGGCTATTCTTTCCTATCTACTGCCAGTAGCTTTGCGTATATCTGCCTAATCTTCGGCTATTCTTTTCCATCTACTGCCAGTAGCTTTGTGTATACTCGTATCATCGCTTTACCTGATCTTCGGCTATTCTTTTCCATCTACTGCCAGTAGTTTTGTGTATACTCCTATCATCGCTTTACCTGATCTTCGGCTATTCTTTTTTATGCACTGCCAGTAGCTTTGTGTATATCATCGCTCTGTCTGATCTTCGGCTATTCTTTTTTATCTACTGCCAGTAGCTTTGCGTATATCTGCCTAATCTTCGGCTATTCTTTTCTATCTACTGCCAGTAGCTTTGTGTATACTCGTATCATCGCTTTACCTGATCTTCGGCTATTCTTTTTTATGCACTGCCAGTAGCTTTGTGTATATCATCGCTCTGCCTGATCTTCGGCTATTCTTTTCTATCTACTGCCAGTAGCTTTGCGTATATCTGCCTAATCTTCGGCTATTCTTTTCCATCTACTGCCAGTAGTTTTGTGTATACTCGTATCATCGCTCTGCCTGATCTTCGGCTATTCTTTTTCCTCTACTACCAGTAGCTTTGCGTATATCTGCCTGATCTTCGACTATTATTTTCCATCCACTGCCAATTTTCGTATATTATTGCTCTATCTTGTGAGTGGCCCTACACTGCATTTGCTAAGCCGGTGTTTTCGCTTATGAACAGTTTTAGTTATTGTTTTTTTGGCAAACGTGACCAGTCCATTGTCACAAATTATTTGTATCAAGGTATTACTCTACTTTTAATAGGGTCTTCTCATGTCAAAATATGCTTAGAGTGGTTTTCTACCTACAAACCACTCTAAGCTGAGACCCGTTTTCATAAAAAATGGGATGTTAAACATTGAAAGCGCCCTGCGTTTAAACTTTCAACGGAAAGTGTGTTTCTACGTCTCTTCTCACAAGTGATACTCCGCGATGTACAGTATTCCGCAAGAACACCTTGAATTATTTCTTATGTAAGTAAGAGTGAAAATGGCTATGAACTTCCGCTGCTGACTGTAACAGCAATGGTAAAGTGGATGGTTTGCCGAGTGGTTTACGCTCACTTTTGGAATGGTGCTTTGAAACAATTGTTTTCAAGAATAGCGAGTAATTTGTTGTAAAATACATGTATACTGCCAAGATGGCTTTGAGGCATGTGAATTATATTTTTTTGGTTTTATTTTTTCTGAAATAAACAATTCTAATGTCGTAGCTCGTGCTTGTAGCTCAGTGTCGGCAGCGCTTTGGTAGTGATTACTAAAGTTAAGCCACCTACGCCGCGGTTGTGATTAAATGGGTGACCATTCCGACCATATTTAGTGTCATTTTGCACAAGCATCTCCGTGCTTTAGATGGCTAAATAGTTAGTCCCGGCTAATGTCGCTTGATACTAGTCGTGAAGCCTAGTCAGGGGCCTTAATGCGGCTTGAGTACATCGGCTTGGTTTAGTCACAGCTGGCCTTACAACACTCCTGCAACAAGCCAAACTATCACATTGGTGAGATGAGGCCTGTGCCCAGCAGTGAGACGAATGTAGGCATACTTTATCGTATCTAGAATCATAGTCAAGCATACTCCAAATAGGAACGGGACAAAGCACCAGAAAGTAGAAGAATGTACAAGAAGAAGTCGGTTTTGAAGTTTTGATTAGTCAAGTTCTTCTTTCTGGCGCTTTATCCCGTTCCTAGTTGGGGAATGCTACTACAGAATATTATTAACATACAAAGACGACTCACATAATCGAAAGTAAATAAAATGAGCAGTGTTTGTAAGCTGTCCAATCAAATGTCTTCTGTATTTTATATAAAGTTTTTTTTATGGAGGCCATGTACCTACTAGCAAGCGCAGCATAGGATGTCCACCCTCAAGGTGGAAAAACGACCTGGTAAAGGTTGAAGGAAGACGCTGGATGCAGGCCGCTTCCAACCGGCCAATCTGGAAGTCATTGACAATATTTATATTAAACTAGCTGTCCCAGCGAACTTCGTACCGCCTCTTCATATTTTTTTTCGTAGAATTTTTTCGATGTTTTAGTAGTTATTTTGCTAATCGGGGATACATATCCAACAAATCAAAGAACATAAAAATCGGTTCAGCCGTTTTTGATTTTTAAATGATATTGCTGACCCTACTTTGTTGTTATATATGTGTAATGTGATGTGGTAATGGATTAGCAAAACTGATAGTTTTATTTGGCAAAGGTGTGTTGGGCCACGCTCAGTATAGGTTTCCATAGTGGACCGCCACAGTTTGTACGAAACATTCTGTTTTACTACTACAATTACATTTTTTTCAGTTGCTCGACTACTCGTTAACTTTGAAAGGCTACATATAGCTGAGAACACACTACAGGTACGTCGTTCAAAAATATTGTAAAAAATGTTTTTTGATTTAAAAATTAATAATATTGTAGTATCTATTAGAGTCAATAGATATTAGAATATTACGCAAATGGATCCATAATTTAAAATATTTTTTTTACCTATCTAACGACATGCCACTTCATGTTATTAAAGAGGAAAAAAAAACATCCCCACTTTACTTTAGGTAGTAAAATGTTGGAAAACATACATAAAACATGTGTTTTCCAATATTTTATTTGATCACTTTGTCGAGATTAACATATGTATGTCCATGCCAAATAACAGATTTAGACTGAGAATCCCTGAGTTTAGACGTGGACAGACGGTCATGGCGAAACTATCCCTACTTCCGTGTAGACTATGGCAAATAAAGAATTTGAATTTGAATTTGGGACCCTAAAACGGCGACTTTATGGCTTAATTGCAATAATTCCACTAAATTAAGTATCAACGGTTATCAAATAATCTCATAAATCCAGCAATAAATTAGTGAAAACTAATAAAATCAAAACAGACGTTACTACTACTAGACAGCTGTAGCGGGTTCAAATCCTGCAAGAGGCAAATTTAGAGCACGAGTATTTGTACCTAAGTCATGGAAATACACAATACACCCAGACCTAAGCCAGTATAAAAAAGTTCGTATCATGAGTTGACCAAAACCGGGATTGAATCTGGCCCCTTTGCGTTAAAGGGAAGTTACCGCACCACTACGCCTATTGGGCCAAGATAGTTCCCGCTATCACACATTAATTCGTCCACATATAACATAACAGATATGGTAGGGTTTATGCCAAACGTGATAGTGCATTTTAAAGAGACAGTAAATTATTGATATCATAGTTCTAAAAACTATAAAACACATTTACATATTTATCTACTGGACTCGTCAAAACGAATCGAATGAGCCCAAACACGAAGGTTTCACTAGAAGTCATTGAAGAGTTCTACTACCTACCTCCTGACTTCATCATCAGATCAGCACGATGGGCTCAAATTATTGTATTGTCATCCGAATGTCAAATACTGACAAAGTTTTTAATCGATACGTCAGTTAGAAGTAGGATAAAGGATTCGGTGGGGGGTAGTCAAACAAAAAGCATGGTCGATCTATTTTAACGGTTTTTATTTATCATTTAAAGAGCTATAGAGTGCAAGTTTGTTGTAGTTTGTGTTCTAATGTTTGGTGAAGTGATAAAGACCTGAAATTATTGAAATATCATTGTATTCAACGCCGCATCGAGTGTCAAGTGACTTGTCTCAAGACAACTTGCTTTAAACACGACACCCGATAGCGTCTTGAAACCTGCTTCTATGGGAAGAGTAGCCTTCACTGAATCCAATAAAAACCAATAAAAACTAAACACCCGGTATTTATTATAAAATATATCAATATACACTCGACATTGGCAGAATCACTGCCCTGCTTAAAGAGCGGGATGGGTCCATAAAAAGTAGGATAAAAACTACTTCCAAGATCGGATTACATAGTTAGTTACAAGTAAAGATAATATAATTAAGTGTGCTAAAAACCGTGACAAAGGGGGTAAAGGGGGTTCAAAATGTCAACATGTTTCTTGACGTAAATGTAGATAGCCCCTAGTTAACAACGGTTATTTTGGTAACTGAATACACCAGATAATTTGGTTTATCAAGCATAATTAAGATAAACAGCTTAAATGACTTAACAGTCTTAATTTGATAATTAGGCAATTTAATACCTAATACGAGTATTCACACAATGTCTATATGCGCAGTTTACATTACAAGATAAAGTCGAACTTAATGACTTGCAAAAATAATAAATAGGTAAAAATAATGTCTAGTGGTTCGCGCTCCGGACTATTATATTAAGCCAGGCGGTTGCGGGTTCGAATCCCATTACACTTATATTTTATGAACTTAGTCACGGATGTTGGTAAATGTATTTAAGTATGGTTGTCCACTATCTAAGTAGTCACAATAGTACATACAAGTTTCGTTTATTTTGGGGCTAAAAATTGATATGGTTGTTGAAAGAAATTGTTTTTCTATAAAAGTATCAAAAATTTTACCAATTTGAACACATTTTTGAAAATATTATGTACGTTCGAAAAAATCTAAGTTTCTTTAGCTTAAAAATTGATTTTCATCGTTATAATACTCATAATAAAAATAACTTGCCGTTCCGAGCTTTAGACTACACAAAGTTGGTAATTCATTCTTGTGGAAATGTATTAATTTTTTAAATAAAGTTCCACAGACTCTTGTTAAACTACCTGTACATGAGTTCAAAATTCACATTAAAATAAACCTTATGAAAAAATGGTATTATAAGGTAGACGATTATTTGAACGACAAGAGTGCATGGACTTAACCTGCTTAGCTCGCACTTACTACATGTCTTGTAACTGTATTTCCTGTAGAAAAGGCTGACAAAGGTGACTGAGTTTGTTGCGCAGTTTCTTCTCATCACCAGCCAATATGCAGTCCCGAAGCGGTGGTAGGGTAAATCAATATTTTGGGACGCGTAAAAGTGCCCGGAAGAAGGTCTATATACTGAATAAATAAATATTATTGAATTTTCTGTAGACTTGTCATCATAAGCATCATAATTTCAGCCTTAGGATGGCCTGTGCTGAACATAGGCCTCCCTCAATGACTTCCAGATTGGCCGGTTGGAATCGGCCTGCCTCCAGCGGCTTCCTGCAACCTTTACCACATTTTTAAAATTTTGAAGGCTTGTATTTCATAATACTTATTTAACATATATTTTATTATACGGTTGCATTTATTATAACACAAACAAATAGTTACAGTAACTATTTCTATAATGGTTTCTACCTTTAGAAATATTATAATACATACTCGTAATATCGACTTAAAATGTTGTTAAGAAGTAACAAAATACGAGTATCCTGTCCAGTGGTAATACAATTAAGTTCTATTTAACATTTTCATAATTTTAAAATATTTTACAGAATCAAAAATAGAATCGACCGTTGAAAAGGCATGGGCGAGCAAATAGACGTCAATCATTCCAAAATCAAATCATCTGAAAATAAAATGCGGTTTTTCGCGCAAAATCCTGCCATTCTGCCATCTAACCGAGAGGCCATTAGCGTGTAGTGTTGATTGTTAGCGCTCAAATGAGCAGAGAAAGAAAACGACGCCATTAAGCTTAACAACTTACATTACATACTGAAGAGCATCTCCTTTCACTTGAAAATCACTGCACTTGTTTAAAAAAAAGTTTTTATTAAAATGTCCACTGTATCACTGTCTGAAAACAAATGCCGAGTCGCTGAAACTTTTAAAAACAAAACTCACCGTTCGAAAGTTAAAAACAAATGAAGAGCACAGAAATGTTGTCAAATTCAAATTCGAATGCAGCGCTCGAATTCTGAAACACCGCGAAAGTTGGTCGGGATATCGAAACGGTCGCGACGAGCACTCGCTTCGGGTTCTAACGCACGACTGTCGTGTGAGAGCGACTTGAGACTGGACGGAAATCGCTCTCAAATCGGGAAAATCATGCCGTAACAAATATTGAAGGCAGTGTCCCGCTAATGAAATATTGTTTACCAGCTAGGGAAAGAGATTTCGGGGTCGGTTTCTGTCCTTATTTACTTCTCTCCACGAGGTCAGGCGTTAATATGAAAAACGTTTTTCGCGCTAAGCGACGTAAATCATCGTTTCGCTTTCTCTCCAATTTGTCACTTTCCGTTGCTGACAATGAAAAGGACACTGCTGTATTTTATTTTGTTTGTAGCGAGTTTTGTATTGTTAGATTGTGAGAAATAGGATTAAGGTTGCGAATCCTTAAAGGCGGATGCAACTGAGCGACGTTTAACGTTGCATTACCATTACATACCTATTGAAATCCGGAATGCAAAGTGATTTTCGATATACTTTATATATTTTTCTGTACAAAAAACAAAATACGAGTCTCTTGCATGTAACATTTAGTGTAAAGACGTTTGGACCATGGGGACAATGCTAAATTATTTTTTGGCAAAAAACCACCAAATGTTTTTTCTATTTGTAAAAATAAACCTGTAAACCGGGTGAAAAGAAACCGTACTCTAAATAATGAAGATACTTATGAAAATGTTGGCGAACAATACCACTATCGCATTTGGTTTGGTTTTTTTAAATACTACAAGTATCATTAAGTAAAAAATCATTTATTCAATTTAGGATAGAAAATTGTCAACGTCAACGTCAATAATAACATTATTGACCCATATGGGGCAGAACGTGGCTCCTTATTTTTGGGCCCTACTAGCGCTTCGAGACAAGACACAAACAATCTGGCAAGTGCTGAGAAGACACGCCGAAAAAAACTCAGTCACCAATAACTGCCACAAAAAAAAAATAAAAAAAATAAACAGGTAGGTACATCAGTTTAGTGCAGGCTGGACTGACCATACATTCTCGTCATCAAGATAGTCTTGAATTTTATAATACCCCAATCAATCTGAACAGCAGAAGCTCTAGTTATTCATGGAATGTTTTGTAGAAATATTTTCCATCTTCAATATTTAGGGTAAAGGCTTTTCCTCAAGGTAAGGTCTATTGATTCCACCTAGTATGTTATTTATTGATGGCTTAAACTTTTGTTTCCTACAAAGTAATTAAGTATCAATTTGAAACAAGGTCTAGCTTTGTTTCACATTGATACTTAAAATTAGTTGCTTTGTATACTAACACTATGTATAAATTAAGACTTTGTGGCAACATGCTAGTTATTATTTCATCGAATATCATTCAGTCAATTAAAATAAACTTATACTAGTCTCGAATGTTTGATGTTGAAAAACTAAGATCGTTGTAATAAGATGTCGAAATTGTGGTACATTGATGCCAAGAAATTTTGGCAAAATGGACGCTCTGTCTAACAATTCGTCGATCCTATGGCGTTTCGGAAAAATACACACTCAAGCAAACGACTTCGGGAAAAACATCGAATTTTTTTTTTCGAAATTGTGGAGTGCAAATTGAACATCGTTTTTTTTTTAAATAAAACTAGGTCTAGGGGCAAATACAGGTAATAGTAAAAGAATTTTCTAAACGTTCATAAATATTTGGCGTAGATTGACGTCACTAAAATTAATCCTTCAACAGTGTAAGCAAATATGCGACTGGTTTTATCTAAAGTATAATTATTCTAGTCTTACTGGAATGCGTCGTATTCTCGTTTTAAACTTATGTTTGTATAGTTTTTCAGGGTTTTGTAGTCAAAACGGAACCCTTTATAGTTTAGCCATGTTCGTTCATCCGGATTTGGCTTAGCTCAGAGACTTTTAGTACTAGTAAACTGAATTTCACATGGGTAAATTACAATCCCGCGCAGTGTCAAAAGCGGATGGCGGAACGTATGTTATGCAAAATGGAGCAAGTAATAATTTATTTAATGTCTTTTCTGAAATAATTAATTACCGATCCGAGGTACGAAATTACTTCACTATCGTAATCTATATAAGCAATATTTTCTTTCACCTACTGCAGTGGCATATATTTTAGAAACACCTTAAGGTGGCAGTTCGTGTTCGCGACAGAGACAAGTGACCGAGAAGGAGACCGAAACGGGAGACCGCGATCGTTACTTGACTTAGTGCAATGCATATGCATCAGTTCGCGAGCGAGACAGAGACGCGAGACAGGAGACTGCGCAACGGTCGAGACCCTTGTCTAGTAGTGTCTCGTGTCGCGCTTAATGACACAGTACAACACAACTGACCCCATTGACAGACTCTTTTGTGATGAATGAAATGTAGCTTTGGTTGCAGTCTCAGTCTTGACCCGAGATGCAAGAGACCGAGACGATTGTCGCAGTCTCCCGTCTCAGTCTCCTGTCTTGGTCGCTAATCTCTGTCGCGTACGCGCACCGCCACCTTTATATAAAAAAGTTGAAAAATGATGCTACCCTTGTGAAACCGGAGCGGATGGCTTGTTATAAAGATACCGCCAGTACACGACGTCCGACGTCCGACGTCCGACGACCAGTAGCTAGCTAGTGTTTATAAATTCTGGCAGAATATCAAACATAATTAAATATGTGCCAGATAACAAACCATTTCTTTATTTTAAAAGTACACTTTCCAAAACCCAGGCTTATAAAAACAAAAAAGATACACGATACGACGCGGAAAGTTGTTTACGCCGCGCGACTGTTTTGACAGTCTTAAATAATTTTCCCTGGACACGATGTCAAACTTGGCCTGCAGTTTCGAACCGTAATTGAAATTTGCTTAGTCTGTCATTCGAAGCACTCAACACAAATCCTTTTAAGCGGTGGTGGCCCATCCAACGTCTAAAAGCTTAGAGTTGCTTAAATTTTGAAGCTATTTGCAATCAATGACGATCTACCTTATGGCATTAAGGAAGATCGTTCAAGGCAACCTGCAAACTTATTATTTCTTAAATTTTTATTAATAGACTAGTTGTTGCCCACGACTTCGTTCGCGTGGTCGAGGTGATTCATAAAGAATTTTCTGCGCAACTTTTATATTTTTTTTGTTCAAAAGAACCTTCTCCTGACAATAATTAAGATGATAATATAACACTTGAAAAAAATCGACTGCCTCAGGTGGGACTCGAACCCACGTCTCATCGCATGCCGGGCGACTGCTTTTCCAACTAAGCTACCGAGGACGTTGGCTAACCCGTCGAAAAGCTTAGTTGGAAAAGCATATAACAAAGCATGTAATTGCTAAAAACAAAATTTAAATAATTAAGATAACAAAAAAAGAATTAGCGAAATTGTTCCATCCAACGCGTGATGCGGAACCAACGGAATCAGTGATTCATTTTTATATAAACCTACCTACCTAGTACGAGTATAGATACCTACTCTTGTTTACATTATATGTCAAGTAAGTATGTATGTATATCTATTTTATTTGTCTTACAAAATATGTCGGTTTCACATTTATTTAGTGCTAGCTACAACCCACATTATTTTTATTATATTTATTTTATAATTTTTCATTCCAAAAGTGAAAAAAAAACTAAGAAATAATCAAGTGGGATGAAACAAAATATAAATTTAAGAAAAAGCTATGTACATAATGCAGAAAAACAAATATTTATATAAAAATAAAACGAAACGCAAGTTTATTTGATGTATTTAGTAGCTGCAGCAGGCAAATACTGCAATCTTAGATTAATGACTCATAGATACGTAATCCGCGCGCAAAATTTGAAGCAACTAAATTGGAACCACATAGGGCTCCTTAAGCCTGACAGCACCGTAGTTTTCAATGTCAATCCGTTCTGAACGCTTGACAATCTAGATGTAGGCATTGATTTTATCGAATTTTCCCCGGTTTTGGGGAAGACTACTATTAAGAGGCTGAATGTAGCTAAATTGTGTTAATAAAAGAAGGTTTTGTGTAAAATCTAGAGGTCACATCATTTTAAAAAGACAAGGCAGTTATAATTTATCGTAATTCTGACCTAATGGTCCTTTTCAAAACACAATTCCACAAACTTCACTCGATGGGAAACATAAATAAATATGCCTCTGAAAATACCTAAATTTTTTTAACTTGTACTTATAGTTAAGTTAATGGTCTTAGGCAAAATTACGGCTTTTATAGCAATTGGCCACTTGATTTTCAATAAAGTCGTTATTTTCATTAAAATCGTGTATGTTGTGGTTTGGCACTTAAGCCCTTTCATTCTAAGCAGCAACTTCTGTCACTCCTACTGAATTCGACAGTGATCGCTGAGGCGCTGCTGCGTGCTGCTTGATGGACCTGTGTCTATTGCTCAAGGTCATTGGCTCTAGTCAGCGTTTTAAGAGCAACCCTATTTTATAGAGGTGTGTGTCTGTAAAAATTTGCACAAAAAACTGTTTTGTTAACTACTTCAATTTTGTAATCGCCGTAATTTGTAATCATTATAATATGTGTTTTTATTCAAAGACTACAATATACATTTATTTACATAATATAAAATCAAATAAAACGACCAAATATTACTAATGTCAGATGTTTCTGACCGAACGCGTAACCTAAAAATGGCGGGAAAAATGACGATTCAATAATCTCACCAATTTCCTGCTCTGTCAATAAACTTCCAGATATCAAAGCTACGTGGAAATCACATTGGCACGGGAAATATGTTGAAAACAAAAGTGGGAGCTGTTTGAAGTGATTTTATTTGGCTTATAAAATTATGGTAATAAAAGTATGAATCAATCAATAAAACCGGTAATGAGATTTGGTAACGTTCAAATTGCTGTGGTTTTCTTTAATGACGATTATAGTTGAAAATAGTAAATTTATGTTTGAAATAATCAAATAATAAAGTAGGTCTGACTGTATTTACCAGACATTCAAAACTCATCATTCTGTAAGTCAGAATCATCTTTATGCATAAATTTAATATCCACAATAATAAAAAAGCAGAACCTTCATATCGCAGAAAGTTCACAGTCAGAATCGTCTTTTGGAATACGTTTAATATCTATAGTCATTAAAAGGCAGAACTATTATATCTCAGAAGGTTTACATTCAAAATCACCTTTTGGCATACATTTTATATCCATAATAATTACATGTAATTATTACTTAGTAAAACAGTTAATTGTAAACATATAGGTATGGTTTTTATTCCCTGTGTTTCCCAAGCAATGCAACATGCATTCAGCATGCAAGCAAGCAAGCAGCATGCAAGCAATCATGCGTGCCGCCAATGTAGCATGCAAAAAAACATGCAGCATGCAAGAAAACATGCAGCATGCAAGAAAACATGCAGCATGCAGCGTGCAAGCAAGCATGCAGCACGTAAGCAAGCATTTAGCATGCAAGCAAAGATGCAGCATGCAAGCAAGCATGCAACAGGCAGCATGCATAGTTTCTGTCACGGCTCCGGCGCTGCGGGGCTCCGGCGGTCCCACGCGAGCTTTTCGTTGCAAAAGGTTTTCGCTCACCACCGCAGCTTCGGCTTGCGCTCTTGAAAACTACCTCGCGGGCCGCCTCGCCTCTCCGCGACTACGCGGATTTGAATTACACTCTCCTAGAGTGCCCTACTCCTAGGTAGGGCAGACAAGACTGCGTGGAGTCGGTTTTGCACCGATTCGTTTCTGACAAGAATGTATGGTCAGTCCAGCCTGCACTAAACTGATGTAACTACCTGTTTATTTAGAACCATATGGGCCAATAATGTTATTGACGTTCATAAGTGGCAATTTTCTATCATAAATTGAATAAATTATTTTTGACTTGACTTTTTGACTATTGCAAAACTTACAAATTATATATTATTAGTTAACCTAGTTCTACTACTGAAACAAATAAATACTAAATAAATAAGTCTTTTCCACAATCACACCAATAATCTAGCCCCAAATTAAGCAAAGCTTTGAGAGCTAATTCGAAGCCTCAAACAGGCCGCGATACTCATACATACGACAGGTGAGGCTCGGATGCACTGACCTCCAATTATCTTCACGTGCTGATGACAAATTTAACTCGAGCCTATTTGATTATCGCCTTTTGACGTTGTAGGCAACTGTTTAGGCAGACGCGAGCGTACCATAAAACTAATTAATAGCTGCAAAATAGGCAGCTTATATGCGGCCAAATTTGTTCTCGGTACTCTCGCTTATGGCGTTTCAAATGGGCACACAAAATTAGCTGACATTCTGTATGGTATAGACAGTCCAGTAGTTTTTACAGGTCAGTGGACGACATCAAGGTGTTAGTTATGGTATGTAGGGCGTGCTTAACGTTCACAAGGCACGGAAAGTGGTGCACACTTGCCGCTTCTGTTATGTTACCCAGCGCACCTCATTCCATTCACCATCTGTCAACTGACACGAATATCTATTGGTAGCCTGAAAGAAGTGACGATCACTGTGTTCAGTAATTACTTATTTTATTTTATTTAAATTCAATTGCACACTCCACTAACAGCTTATAGCCAAAGCGTGGAGTGAGCCAGTTACAGTTTTATAACATTTTTTACAAACACACATACTATCAATATTAGCTTAAAAAACTAACACAATGATTCACAAATTGTCTATGCCTATTATAAAACTAGTCAGTTTCTGGCTCCTGAGCAATCAGGGCATTGAGCATACAAATAGTCTGCGCTGTGGGAGCGTGCCGCGCCGTGAGCGTGCGCGAGGGCGGGCGGCGGGACTGGGCGGGCGCGGACAGGTGGCACATCGAGAGGGCGAGCGGGTTGTCTATTTTGCCGTTGAGCATCAGGTAGTAATGAACCATTAGGGAACATTTACGTCGCAACTCCAGTGTGTCTAGACCGACCGTGCCGTAGACGAAGAGCGACGGAAACAAGAAGGGGTAATACATCCTTATTATAAATACCTTTATGAAAAAAGGTTATTAAAAACTAGACGATTGTTTGAACGACAAGAATGCACGGAGCAGCTTAAATAGGGTTATTTGTAAAACGTCAACAACCTCTTATGGGCTTAAAAAAAACACTTCTTCATACAAACTGATGCCAGCTGGTGGCGGCTTAGTATAGGAAAGTGTTTTTTTTTTTTAGATTTCAATGTTTGTCCCATAGAAAAAGTTGTTGTCTTTGAGCACCAGAATCAGACCCTAGGAGGTTGTTGATGTTTTACAAATAACCCTGTATAGCTCGCGCTTACTACATTTCTGGTTCTGGTTCTTTTTAACATAGTCAAACTTGAAAAGCGCAGGGACCTTTTGGATCTTATGTTCTTGTACAAATTTATTAACAATTATCTATTCTGTCCAAAATTGTTAGAAAGAATATCGTTTCGAGTTCCCTTCCGCTTGCCCCGTCATCCCATAGAAACATTCAAAGTCCCGTTCCGAAGAACTGTACTGGGTGCAAACTCTCCTATCTTAAGAGTAATTAAGCTCTACAACAAATATAATCGTTCCTTATGACATAAAAAATCTGACTCTAAATGCTTTTAAGGCTAAGTTGTATAAGTGGCTCATTGACAACAATATCTATGACATTAAAGAATTTTTTGACCGTAGATTCTAATTGTGACTTAAATAATTAATTATTGACAAACATATTTGATATAATTATCTAACTTTATTCACTTTTATTTTCCATGACATGCTATTCGGAATGTATGTTACTTAATTTATTTTATATTTGCTTTAATATTTGCATGCTAAAAAAAATTTGGCAAGACATGCATGTGTTTTATTCTGTATAACACCTGTTAATACCGTGCTTATGCAAATAAAATTTATCATTATCATCATCACAGAAATTGACGTCTGCTCCATCTCATTAGGTAAATTAAGAAGGTCAATAATAAATAAAAAAGAGTAATTCTGTTATAGTGCTGTCCCTTTTATAAATTGTTTGTTGTCTTGTGTATTAGTCTCGATTGAATGTAAACAATGCATGCTGTGTTCACCTTTAAGAGACTTTACATTTAGCATAGCAAATATGTAGATTTAAGTTTATTGTAACTTTTTTTAATGTAAAAGTTGTTGGTGAACCTTTTTAATAAAATAAAAATGTCTTGTAACTTCTGTAGGCTGACCAAGGTGACATAATTTTTTGCGCCGTTTCTTCTCATTACTAGCCGTTATGTAGTCCCGAAGCAGTGGAAGGGCAAAGCTATATTTTTGAGACTTGTATAAGAATAAGACTGAACCTTTTTGACACATCAGATACCTACCTTTTATAGTTTTATTGTTCGGTTATTTCGTACGCGTGGAATAAAACATCCCTCTTTATAATAGTAAGTAGCTGTTTTTAATAATTCTTATAATTAAATACCATTAAAAAAAAACCCTCTGCCATAATTACTTTAACTTCAATAACATTGGACTTTCATACAAACTACCATCCCCTGTTTTAACTCCAAAAGGGGGTCAATCTAAAGATACATTATAAGTACACCTCAACACCATCTATAAAACATACATTTTAAATTTCAAGTCTCTTACTTCAAAAACATAGGACTTTCATACAAACTTCCAACCCTCGTTTTACCCCCTCAGGGGTAGAGTTTCGTAAAATCCGTTCTTAGCGGATGTCTACACCCTAAAAGGAACCTACCTGCCAAATTTCAAGTTTATAGGTGTTATAGTTTCTAAGATTTCGTGATTAATCATTGAGTCGTATTTCGCTTTTAAAAAATAAATGACTTTTATCAATGACTATTTAACTATCACAATGTAACAGTACCGCAATATTTTAGTATTCTTTATGACTTTCTTTACTATTTCTAAATAGGTATTTATTTATTTAAGTTACTGTTCAGCCACAACAATGTAAATTATATCCCCATGTTTTCCAATAATTATTAAATAAACTAAAACAAAATGGTAATTGTTTATCACCACACAGTTTTTTCTCTCGTAAAAATCACTAACAAAACACAAGCGCCAGTTACGAGTATTTGCGGGGTAACGAATAACAGAGGTGAATTCCTTATTCGTGGAGCTAGGGCTGGCAGAGTTTTAATTATCTTACGACCTTAAGGAATTCTTTAAAGGTATGTTTTTACTACAGCTGTGAAATATAGATACGCAGTTTGCGAGGAAAAAACCTATGTAACGGACTAAAAAGAAAAAGTATTTCTTTATACGTTCCACTGCAAGGCACTACACCACGCGGGACCAGTGCGGATTGGTGGAGGGGTGTTGTAAGGCCAATGACTAAACCTTATGTAATCAAGCTGCCATATGGCCTTAGACTAAGCTTACCGACTAGTCATCATCATCATCATCACCGTTTCAGCCAAAGGACGTCCACTGCTGAACAAAGGCCTCCCCAATGACTTATCACCGGGGCGGATTGCGAATACCTGCCACGCTTGGCAGGCGGATTGGCAAGCGCAGTTTTATATAAGATTTCGCACAGAGACGCTGCTGCCCGTCTCGTGCTACAGGAATTAGTCGCCTCTTACGACAAGCCTCCTGTTCGGAAGGGTATTCTTTGCTGCCGTCCCCACACGGCACGACGACTAGTATCAAGCGATATTAACAGGGACCATAGACAAAGGTATTTTCCTTTCTCTATGGCAGAGACCAATTTTTAACGTGCATTCCAACGCCCGTTAATGTAAAGGAGTATCTAACTTTATTCTTAGCCGCGTTCTGATGCTCGGAAAATGACTCAGGGCCTCAGCGAGATCTTTGTACATCTTGTAGCAAGTTTTGATCGAAACGTTTTCAAATACTTCACAGTACTTAAAACATAAAGTTATTAGAAAATCAATAATACCTTCCTACATTTTGCTAGAAAAACACTTACACTTTACTGAGAAATTGGGCTAATTGGCGCAGTGGTGACAGAATTCACATTGAGGGCAAATTTTCACCTTGTTACATTACAAAGGTGTGCCAAATTTAAAAAATAAGTCCTAAAGAACAATAATAAATATTACGAATATCAATATTTTATATAAAGATACATGTATTAAACAAGTTGACATAGTTACATTCTTGGGTATAAATAAAGACGAAAATATAAACTGGAAAAAGTTTGCGATAAGATTAATCGTTTTGTGTGTGTACTTAAAAGACTCCGTCACATAACAGATAGGAGCACAATACTTGCTGCCTATCATGCATATGTCGCCTCAATATTACGGTATGGGTTGGTTCTCTGGGGTAACAGTGTTAATGTACACAAAGTATTTGTGACTCAAAAGAAATGTGTCAGAGCAATATATGGTATACCACCGTACCAGACGTGTAAACCACTTTTCAAAGAACTAAAGCTCTTAACTTTACCAAGCTTTACATTTTAGAAATATGTAAATTTGACAAAAATAATCCTGCACTCTTCCATAAGGCTTGTGAAGTCTATCCTCGGAACACAAGGCATCCTGACAGACTTGTCTTAGACTTTGTACCCAGAACTGCATTGTATCAGAAAAATTGTATAAATTGTGTGTGAAGGTGTTTAATAAGATACCAGAATGTGTATAATAACATTACGAAAAAAAAAGTACTTTTAAATATCCGAAAAAAAGTCAATAGAGAGATTACGAAAGCCGCGCAATCATTATTAACTACGGACGGATGGACTATTTAAACGACAAAAATGTCTGGAATTAAATACTGCCCTGCTCGCACAGGTATACCTACATTATTTTCTTTTCTTTTTTTTGTGGCAGCTAGTGGTGACTGAGTTGGTTCCGGCGTTTCTTCTCAGCACTTGCCAGATTGTCTGTGTCTTGTCTCGAAGCGCTAGTAGGGCCCAAAAAATAAGGAGACATGTTCTGGCCCCATATGGGCCAATAATGGTATTATTGACGTTCATAAGTGGCAGTTTTCTGTCCTAAATTGAATAAATGATTTTTGACTTATGACATTCATCAGAGGCGTAGGTACGGCGAGCCTACAAGGACCTTATGCAGTGCAATCACGGTGAAATGTTTTCATGAATGAGTTAAATTTATCCACGCGTACGATTTTTAACAGCGGATAGGAACAATTAAAGGGAAGCACGGAGATGCTTGTGATAAATGTCACTAAATATGGTTGGAATGGTCACCCATCGACTCACAACCACAGCGTAGGTGGCTTAACTTTGGTAAAAGCGCTACCGCCACAGTGACAAGCACTTTATTTTCAATAGTTTTTTTTGTGCAGTCCCTTTTTTGATGAGGTAAGCTCATTATAGAAGCGGCAAGTCTAGTCATTATATACCATCAGACTCCCGTAACGGTTAGATACTTATATTCGGATTCAAGTAATCGTTTTAATCTATAGTCATCTAAGATTGTGTATGTTCTAAAAGAAAACTTATGTGTTTACGTAATAACTAACTAAAATAAGCTTAAAAAAAAATTTTTTTTTATTTGAACATTTTGACGAAAATGTCATATAATATAAAAATACCTTACATACAGCCGAACATATCACCTCCTCCTTTTTGAAGTCGATTATAACAATGCTATCACTCTAAATAATATCATAAAAATATTTTATCTCGCTCGCGCGTTCTCGATTCGTTTGAAACCCTACCGAAAAGCGATTTTTCAATAACACTCACAACAACACATTTCGAGTATTGCCGACTTCAATTCTCACAACGTTCTATTTTTAAATTCACCTTTCTTAAAATTTACGGTCGTTGGTAAGAAATTTCGCACGTTATATTTTGTCTATAGAATTGAAAAAATATATATATGATGGCATTTGCAACCAACAAAGCTTTGAACACGGTAACACGTTACCATAAATGAGTCCAACAAGTGTATATTCTACTTTCTAATAGCGCTTTTTTTCGTTTAAAAGACATTTCCAAAAACGTGATTTGCACAATAAATTGGAGCAACCGCATCATTAAAATTAGCCTACTCTATCTCTAAGGAAAAGAAAAGATTAGAATTGTTTAATTGCAGAAAACGTGATACAATAATAAATCTTTAAATTATTTAGGTATGTGCCGTGTGGGGACGGTCGTAAAGATTACACTTCCCCACCGCCAACAGGAGGCGTGTCGACTAATTCCTGTAGCACGAGACGGGCAGCAGCGTCTGAATGCGAAATCTTATAAAAAAACTGCGCTCGCCAACCCGCCTGCCAAGCGAGGTGAGTATTGGCAATCCCCCCAATAAAAGTCATTGGTCCCCCGTGATGAAATGAATGAATGACTTTGATTGTCTTTGTTCAGCAGTGGACGTTCTGTGGCTGTAATGATGATGATGATGATGTTCACTACATGTTTTATCGATCTGACGATATGCAAAATAGTTATATACTTTTAGGTAAGAAAATAATTACTAAGCTTTTTGTCTTAAATTTCTAAGTTAAATAATGTTACAAATTTTTACAGTAGGTACCAAAAACAATGTCTTTATAAGTTAAAAAAATAAATCTCTATAGTCACAAAATCAACACAATGCTAGACGATTTTACCTGCTGTCAATCAAACATAATCGAGCGATTTCTAAACATTAGTATGTATTACATCGATAATAGGAAAAAACAAATCACAATTTACTAAACATTTTCTTTAAATATCCATTGCTGCAAATCTTGCTCCACCTTGCCGGTTGGCGTCTTAATCTGCGTTGGTTTTCACTCAGCAATAAGTCTACCTATTATTTCTACAGAAAATGTGACCAGCCTATTATCACTTCAGCTTGTATTCTTACAAGACACATCAAACTGGTCAAAACTTGTAGTTATAGCACTTTTTTTTGTCATGATCATTTCAGCCATAGGACGTCCAATGCTGAACATAGGCCTCTCCTATTGACTTCCAGATTGGCCAGTTGGAACCGGCCTGCATGTAGCGTCTTTCTGCGACCTTTACTAGGTCATCTACCCACCTTGTTACTGGACGTCCTACGCTGCGCTTACCGATACGTGGCCTCCATACTAGAACCCTTCTTTCCCATCGGCTGTCAGTTGTACGTGCTGTGTGCCCCGCCAACTGCCACTTCAGCTTGCTAATCAGTTTTTGTACATGGTAAAAATTTCTCTTCGCATTTTAGGTTTAGCCAATTTGTATCTTATTATTTACCAATAATAAGATACAAATTGTAAACAGTTATTACTTAGGATGGGCTAGTTTCCTAAAAAAACTAATTAGTTCATCAGTTAGATTAAAAGAAAATATTGGACACGTATTTTTTCTTTTCTCAATCAAACAAAAAATGATGAAGATATAGCCCGTTAAAGTTCCGCGTAACGTCACGCCTTGTAACACTTTTTAGCAAGTCGTGACGTCACGTGCTCACTTTGATGCGCTTTATCTCCGTCATTTTTTGTTTAATTGACAAAAGACAAAATACGGGTCCAATATTTTTTGATAAATGCTATGAATAAATGATAAACTGACGGACTAAATAGAATAATCTTTTTTTGACCTAGGAAATTAATGAATTTTCCAAACAGGTACCTATATAATGCTACATTTTAATATAGAGATAAATGCAATAATGTCTTCTCGTAACTGAATAGTACAAAGTTTATCAACGTCGACAGACGACCATTACTCGTATTAGCTCTTTGGCGCCCGCCCAGTGCGACGTTTGTCAACAATGTAGATAACTAAAGTAGGTTCACCTCCCACTTACTATTAAATAGAGTTCCATTTTTCATCTGCCTCCAAGAAGAACTTCAAGTGTGGAAAGACAGTAGGAGATACTATCATAGGTCCAAGAGGTGTAACAATTCAGATATATGCCAAATAAAAGAGTATAAAGTAGTCTTAAAATACGCAGCGATTAAGACTCTTAATTTAGACGTTATTTGCGTTCATAGCTAAACAGTACGATACCCTAAAAAGCGCTTAGAAAAAGAAATGTGTGGTGATGCCTTGGGGCTCTTGTTGTAGGCGACATTTCATTATACGCTGTGTCTACGATATGGAGCAAGCCTTCTGTGTCTGATTTAATTGTGGTTTGAATAATTGCAAATGATAGCTCAATTAATATTCGATTGCTCTACAATAACCAGACACCGATTCTGTTTGCGATGCTCAATTATGGGTAATGTCGAGTAAATAATGTTAGTACTGCTTTGATATCTCATCAACTCACTCATGGTTAATGTCTTCTATAATCTGCAGAACTAATAAAATAATAATAGTGACATCTATTGTATTATTCTTACCCAAAACTATTTGTATAGTTGGGCGAACATAAATTAGTATCAAAATAGAGACATAGAAGACATGTAGTAAGTGCGAGCTAAGCAGGTTAAGTCCATACACTCTTGTCGTTTTAATAATCGTTTATTTAATAATTATTTGTTTTTTCATAAGGATTTTTTAAAATATGGATTTTGAACTTATGTACTTTATTGATAAATTTAGTATATTTCCCCAAGAATGAATTACCAACTTTGTGTAGAAGCACAAAGCCATAAATACTAAATAGTACAGTAATAGTCTGTACGTCTTACATAAAAATAACAAGATTCAAGTATTGTTGGCGATCTCCGTGCCGGTGGGGACAGCCGTAAAGAATACACTTCCCTACTGCCAACAGGAGGCCAGTCATAAGAAGCGACTAATTCCTGTAGCACGAGTCAGGCAGCAGCGTCTGCGTGCGAAATCTTAAAACTGCGCACGCCAACCCGCCTGCAAAGCGTGGCGAGAATTGGCAATCCCCCGCGATAATAAGTCATTGGGGGAGGCCTTTGTTCAGCAGTGGACGGCTCAAATCGGCTCCTATGGCTCAAATGATGATGATAATGGCGATCTCAAGCCCCGCAGACAGTTTGTGCATCATCGCCATTCTCCCTATGCGCAGGCGGCTTGGCAGGCGTCAAATGAAACGAATTATTCAATTGTTACAATGAAATGTCTCGTTGTCCACTGCCACACATAGGCCTCCCCCAACTTAATTAATCTTCCTTAATTCTGCAGCCTTTGCAGACGAAGTCGCGGGACAGAAGCTAGTACGCTATACGTTGAAATCATAAATTTTGTAACTTACCTACTCACTTTTAGAGTTTCGTACCTACCTAATAAAATCTCTAGGGTTTCTCGTTGACCTAGAATAATCAAAAAACGCATAAAGCACTGTCTTATATCCCAAGTAAAGGTCCGAAAATCGTGAAATCGTTGTTACGTCATAAAAAAGGTTTCTGGACTAACTCGGGAAAACCGGTAATAATCTTCGAGACTTGATTCCCGTTACGGACGAAGTATAAGGTATCATTCGGACACGAGTCCAGTATATATATACAGGGTGTAACGAAAAGGTGAAATAAAACTTTAAGGGGTTATTCTACAGCTAAATTACATCAACTTTTTCTATGGGACCAACATCGAAATCATGCCAGCCGATGCCAGCTGGTCGCGTTTTAGTATGGGAAAGTGTTTTTTTTTTGCGAATTCGATGTTGGTCCCATAGAAAAAGTTGATGTAATTTAGCTGAAGAATAACCCCTTAAAGTTTTATTTCACCTTTTCGTTACACCCTGTATATATATATTTTCATAATTCGTTTATTGCTTCACATGGTATTAAAGATCTTAGTACATACATATGTCCAACACATGAACTCTGTAAGGGCACTACAATATAAAAAAATTAAACTGATTACATTAAAATATTAAAATGTCAGATTGCATAATTATTAACATGCTAGAATAAACGTGAAATATCAAATATCGTACATAGGATTAATTACAATTTAATTAAATTCAATGTCATATTGAAACACGTTAGTCAAAGTTCTAGGTAGAACCTACTCCCGTTTTAAATAGACCAGCATCCGCCCGCGGCTTCACCTGTGTGGAAATTTGTCTGTCACTTAGTCTTTATCAACGACCAAATAATGTATTATTTAAAAACAGATTTATATACAAATATGAATACAAAAAGTTATATATAAAATATAATATAATTTTTTTTTTTCCACAATTACACCAATTAGCTAGCACCAAACTAAGCAAAGCTTGTACTATGGCGACTAGATAACGGATAAACATACTTAAATACTTTTATAAACATCCATGACTTAGGTACAAATGCTTGTATTCATCACACAAACATTTGCCCCTTGCGGGATTCGAACCCGCAACCGCTGGCTTTGTAGTCCAAAGCGTGAACCACTAAACCAGACGGTCGTTATAGTAAGTCAACCTTAAAAAGATAGAAATAATAGAACTTTTAAAGAAGAATAATTCCGTTGTACATAATTTTTGTGTAAGTTTAACCGCTTACGCAACGCACGCGACAAAAGCTCTCAAAAGAAATATTTTCTCGATCCAGCACAAAAAATTTTTTTCAATTCGAATCAGTAGTTCTAAAGATTAACGCGTTTAATCAATTAAACAAAAAATCTCTGCAACTTCATAATATTAAGTATACAACGTGAAATTTGAGTGGTTGTTTTCCCGCAGGGAGGTGATTTCACTCATAAAAACAAATAACTTTTATTATGGAAAAGTTCAATAATTACTCGACTATAATGTATGAAACCCGTGTGCCGTGTGGAGACGGCCGTAAAGAATATACTTCCCCACCGCCAACAGGAGGCGTGTCGTAAGAGTCGACTAATTCCTGCAGCACAAGACGGGAAATCTTATTAAAAAAACTGCGCTCGCCAACCCGCCTGCCAAGCGTGGCGAGTATTGGCAATCCCCCCCGATGATCAGTCATTTGGGGAGGCCTTTGTTCAGCAGTGGACCTTCTATGGCTAAAATGATAAATATATAAAACAGTCATTTTTTTTTCGCGATTTCAAAGTTGGTTCTATAATAAAAGCTCTTTGTTTTTATAAGTGGAATCACCTTCCCGTGTGAAAACAACCACTGAAATTTCACGGTGTAGATTATTGTTATTTTCCACTCAACAGTGGTACTAGTAACTACTATTTTTTTGTTCTGGAGTGGTGACGCTACTGTTATTAGGGAATCGAAAAACGAATTAGATCAAATTAGAACGATCAAGTTACTACTGAGTAAAGGGTTTAGGTGAGTTTAGGGTTTCAATACCGTTGTATGAAAATATTTTGTGATTATATTCATTATCGCATGCATATTTCAGTTTTTCATAATCACCCACCACTGGATGATAAACTTGATCCCGACGCAAAGAGTGTTAAACGTATAACCCGTGTCTGTCTGTGACATCGTAGCTCTTTTTAATTCAATTTGTTTTCAGATGACTCGAATATACCTAAACGCTTTTTGTAAACACGAGAGGTAAAAAAAATTTACGTTAAACATAAAATAAAATGCTGTAAGAACCATGAAAAATATACGGAAAGAATACGGCACATAAAGCTCAGACAGAACCGACATTGGAAGTTAAGGTTAAGAGTGCGTCTACATTGAAGAAACCCCAGAGACGTATGTTTGAAGCATTAGAAATGACTTGGATTCGAGAACAAAAACAAATCGTATGCGAATTTAATTTCTATTGCTTCCAATTTTGCGTAAATTGAATCAGTAAAAATAAAAAGCTAATCAGTCAATCAATCTTTCGACTTTTTTCTTCTAATAAAAGTAGATTGAATATAATGTGACATTTTAAGTACTAATTAATTAATTTAAACTCAAGTTAAAATTGTATTTCGCATGCCATACTATGGTGAAATGTGTGATCTTAAACTAATTTAACATCCTTGTACCACTTTTAAGCGAAATAAATTATTTAGATTCTGACAGGAAAAATCGGACAGAGGTCCTTTTTTTTTAAACCGTTTAAATTCACATTCTTCTGCTCAAATAAAACAACTTTTTGTAAGAGAACAAAATCGAAATCTCAATAAAATATTTTCAATACCAACGAAAATTCATGGTTTAGCTATTTCGACAAAGCGGCTCGCTACTGTAATTCTTCTCTTGGTGGCGGATAATACCTTTTTTTTTTTAAGGAAATAGCGTGTTAAAATAAAATACAACAACAAAAAAAACACAGTATGTGCCAAAAAATTGTGTCAATCGGATATACAGAACTACCTATAGGTATCTGAAACATAACCAGTTTACCTTTATGGTTACTAACTTTAGGATTTAATAACCATTTTATGCGTAATGGAAGAGTAGTAACAATGGAAGTAGGTTGGATTATAAATATTTAAAATACTCGGACGTGGTAACACAAACTGTGTGCAACTGTGCTACCGCAGTAAGTAAAAAAAGAAAAATAAGAAAAAACTACAGAGTGCGCTACCTCCAGTCTCTGCTTGACTCTGTAGCGACATCTATCTCGCCACATACGAACTAAAAACGGACGTATCCTACATCGCGATATTAAAGTTATCCGAGCGATTGAAACATATATAGAAGAACCCGACAACAACCGTCGGGCAGTTGCCCACCAGACACAACACCCGTCTGGTCGGAGGATCCTCCGCTATTCAATGGTGGATGAGGAACTCAACACCCTGTTCCACACACCCTCCCAAACTGGTGACCCCGAGCATGAACGTCAGCGCAGCCTTCGCAAAGCTACGTCATCGTGACGTCATCATCACTTCCTCAAGCTTTCGAGCAGCGAGTCAAGAAACCAGCCAGCATCCAGCTACTACGGGTATCCTGACCACCAGCATGCAGCGAACGCGCATTCCTGGTCATCACCCACAGCCTTCTCAGCGACCTTGGCGCAGCACACTGCACTTCGGCCGGTCAGCAAACAGAGACGCACTTCTCTCCTGGTCGACGCAGCAGCCAGCCACTACGCAGCACTGCACCACTCCGACTCACTGGAGCGCTTGCAGCATCACCCCGACTCACTGGGGCATCACCGCAGACAGTTCCGACTCACCGTGAACTATGCGGCATCTGGTTCCGACTCACTGGAACATTCCACTGGCCCGGCAAGCAACACAACATGTATGGACGACTCAACCTGCTATCGACCTCCGGTCTCGGAGGGGAGTGATGTAGCGACATCTATCTCGCCACATACGAACTAAAAACTGACGTATCCTACATCGCGATATTAAAGTTATCCGAGCGATTGAAACATATATAGAAGAACCCGACAACAACCATCGGGCAGTAGCCCACCAGACACAAAACCCATCTGGTCGGAGGATCCTCCCTTTTCAATGGTAGATGAGGAGCTCAACACCCTCCTCCTCACACCCCCAAAACTCTATTTCCCGGAACAGCCTGTATGAAAAACAGTAAATTCCTAAAACTGACTCAAGATTTTCTAGGCCTTTCATATCAGCTTACAAAAGTACTTTGCATGCAAAAAATATACGTATGAAGATTAATGCTTCAGTTAACTTTTTAGAGTGTAGCTTTTAATGGGACACTTCAGCGTTCCTGAATGTAACGGCTTAGGTTTTATGAGACTCCAGTTATATAAAGCTGTTATTAGGCTTCGTATTAATTTTAATGGCTACACACTTTTTGTTTTAGCACTCATTCTTGACACCGCAATAAACGTTCATTTTAAAAGTATGTAGAAATTATCATAATTTTGACTATGAGAAGGCCTTTGATTCGATCGAGACCTGGGTAGCGGTGCAGTCTTTTCTGCAGTGCCATATTTATTATCATTGTACTGATAAAAAATATGGAAAATAAATATGTTCCGTGCAAACCTGTAGGTACCTATATAAGTAAAAGTCACCCATCACGACAATTGAGTCATAGTTATGGTATTTTTATTACAAAATGAAATTCATAACATTACGAAAGGTAAATTGCGGTTTACGAGTTGTGACGTATTTAAAAAACTACTTACTAGATCTCGTTCAAACCAATTTCCGGTGGAAGTTTGCATGGTAATGTACATCATATTTTTTTTTTTAGTTTTACTTTGGAAGAAACCTCAATATCATTTTTGAAGACCTATCTATCTATAGATACCCTACACGTATGGGTTTGACGAAAAAAAAAACTTTTGAGTTTCAGTTTTTTGTGTGAAGAGATAGAACCCATGTTATTTTGAAGAACTTGTAGAATAAATCATGCAGTTTAATAAAACATGCTAAAAAAGTTACCTCAATGTGCTAGTTTTGAAGTTACAGACCAAAAATAAAAAAATTGCATTTTTTTAACAAAAAAATTTTTCTGCTCAGAATTGTAGGTCTTTTTTAATTTTTATTTCTAGTTAATCTTTCTAGCTTTCAAATAAAACTACTTTGAAAAAATTACACCGTTTACTTAAAGAGAAAATAATTTAAAACCGAAAGATGGAAATTTTACCAAAAAAAAAAAAAATTCCTTTATTTTTTAAATAGTTTACATAAAATTTTTTTTTTTTTCGATTTTTTAACGATAATTTTTAATTTTTTTGATTTTTTGATCAAGTGTAAAATTAACACATTGTATAGGTAAATTGGTGCATTTCTTTTAAGAATTTATTTATTTATTTGAGCACGCACGCGTCCTTACACGCATAAAATACTATAGATTTTATAAAATTGAGAAATCACCGAGGGCATAATGCCCGAATGATATCCAAATACATAGCTTCCAAGTTATTGGTTTCCAATCATCAATCAGATGGTAGCCTAATAGTGCAGAATGACAAATGACTGATGCGAATAATATAATGGTATTCACAGGTTGTTCCATTTTAGTGAAGAAAGTAACTATTATTATGAAATGGAATAGTCAACCTTTTTATTGATTGATGCGATGATATTCAGCTGGGTGTCTAGCCACATTGGGAAAGATACATCTGAGAAGTGGCGCGGTAGAAAGGAGGCCTGTACCAACTTTTAGATTAATCTAGGCTGATGAAATAGATAATAGACCCCAATGAACTGCAATGAAACGATTACAGATTAAAAATGATGACACTACCAATCAATTGACATACTTTGTATGAGCTGTCAAAACGTACCTCTTCCTTAGAATTTGTATGGCAATATCGGACAGTGACGTCACTGTTTACCAAACTCAACTGACTATATATTTATTAGTTGTAAAGCGATTAAAAATCTATTTCAAGAAACAATTAAAAATAAGACTGAACAAATTAATTAAATAAGGTGTTATTTAAAAAAAGAAGTGTCTCGGAATTATCTATGAATAGTGTCAACATACACCATTAGTTTTAGTTGCAAAACCACGTCAACTAAAAACTGTTTTTCTTTTAACGCTGGCACATTCTATAGCATACATTAAGATATTTAAAATCATCACATTCAAATGTTATTATGAGGCTATGTTAACATAAAACTTTCCAGACCAAAAGCGGTGCTAGGATAAACAAACTATGCGTGTAGAACCGTATCTACACCGCAGGATCAAATTGCATTTGCATTTTGATGCTCAGCTATTGCACGTTCTCTGGATTTGTCGGTGCTAAGAACGAGAGCTTTTAACATTTAAATCCTTTCGAGAATTCCTAACAAATATGTTCTGACAGAAAATGTAGTATTTAACCTTTTAAATTGTGCTTAAGAAGATTAAGCACACTTTTACAGGTTAAAGCTTTTTTAAACTCTGTTTAGACACACTCAATGCAAGAACAAGCACGGTAATATTGTGAATCTATAAAAATAAAAATCAATGGAGGTATGTTAGTTCTCTTTGCACTCCTAAACTATTCCTCTAATTGTGGTGAAACTTTGGTGAGTTATTGTTTGTACGCCCGAAAAAGGTTTCTGAACAGCTGGTCTGTAAAAAAATAAATGCCAGATTAGGAATATGGAATTAACATTTCTGTGTTACGAGATACCAGAGAATGAATTTCGCTAGATGCGTTCTCCCATCACAAAAGTTCTGTTTCTGAATTGGCCTTAGCATCAGATGTCAATGTTTTAAAACAATCGAAAGTACCTGCAGATTTCGTTTGAAAATGCTGATATAACATAGAAAATTAAGGTTTAACAATTAATACATTGTTATCCAAAAAGCGCGTTACAAGACTTGATTCTTCGTTAGATAATGCGCATCTTTGTTTCAAATATACCTATCACTTACTCATCATCATCATTTCAGCCGTAGGACGTCCAGCGGATAAGAAAGCTGAAGTGGCAGTGGGCGGGGCTCATAGCACGTAGAACTGACGGCCGATGGGGCAGAAAGGTTCTGGAATGGAGGCCACGTACCGGCAAGCGCAGCGTAGGACGTCCACCTACAAGGTGGACAGACGACCTGGTAAAGGTTGCAGGAAGCCGCTGGATGCGAGCCGCTTTCAACCAGCCAATCTGGAAGTCACTGGGGGAGGCCTATGTTCAGCAGTGGACGTCCTATGGCTATCACTTACTGGTTTAATTAAAATCAAACCCCCTGTATACCCATCAATCCTTCGCGCCGTTGCAAATGGAAGCCCTTAATCATCCGAACACAAATTAATTCCGGTTTGATCGACCGATAAATCTGACTTTACAAACGTAATGGCTGCCCCATAATTCGTCTGAACTTTGGTTGGAATTCAACTGCAGTTTCAATTTGGATGTTCTGTTAAAATATTTCGTATCTAGAGCTTGCCTTTCTCCGTAACGTCTTGCTATGTCAAATTCCTCACAGAAATATTCATACCTCGTTTTACTCTTTGACTGACCTAAATTTAATTTTAAAATATTTGTCTCATTTCTACATTATTTAGTAAGTCTTGCTATTTTGGAGCGAGTCTCATGAGATCTTTGAAAGCCTTATAAGGGAACTTAGACCTATTTTAACAATGGTCAGTGTTTGTAGACCTCTGTAACTAAACATATGGTTATGCAATAAAGAGTTGAATTGAATTGAATTGAATTTATGAGTGATTTTTTACGAATTTTTACCTCACCGCCCAACAAGTGGTAGGTATGTGAGAGGAGGGTATATTATATCGACTATCCTCCCACATACGATATCGAGACTCAAACCCAATGATAGAAGTTATTTAAGATAGAGCATGCTGCGGAAACACAGAAGAATAAAGTATAACGAAAAATACAATTATATTAGAAAATAAGTTGAAATAATTATTAACAATATTAAAATAAAGAACAGACAAAATCACACGCGAGCACGTCAGAAGAAGTTGGTACCGCACGATGAAGGTATTGGTAGCGGTCACAGGTACATGTATTACGTAAAATCAAAAAGTAGGTACTGAGCTTCGACACAAGGATCCACGGATGTGTGGAAAAACATTCTAATAAATAAGAAACGATTTTATTTAGGCCGCAGTCACACCTTTAACTGCATGGCTTAGCGCGCTTGGCGGCCATGCTAGTCCCCTGGCGCAGCGCAGCCATATTTTAAATATACAGGTTCGTTTTAAAACAGTTGTGAAGTTTAAGTTGACGAATGTGTTCATCAATACAAATAATTTTTATTTGAGATCAACATTGAAATGTGTAAAACCTTTCGTTTTGACTCCCCTGCAGCTGAGAGGCCAGCATACCTCGGGTTCGATTTCCGGTCGGTCAATGGAAAAAAAAAAAATTACTGGATTATACAACTGGATTATTTTATGTTTTGCCCTAATCCTTTTATTTATTGCTAATAGACTCTTTACAAGGGTTTTTGTAATACCCAGTACATCTTCTTGGTATTCAAAGGCCGAAGTGGGTCCTTTTATTAGCACGAATCCGAATACCAGACTAGAAATGCCTGTCTACAGAAATGTCTCGTCGCACAAATTACGTAAATTACTAATACCTACACATTGCGAAATAACTTTTCTCGTAAAATGTTACTAATAATGTCTAGTAGCCGAGAATACTTTGATAAATGCCTTATTTCTTTTTTCCCAATTAGGTATTTCACGAAATGTCTAAAGTAAAATCTTTATTCTGCATTTTATTATTAACACTCAGTGCGAAATTCTATAAAAGAAACCTCAATGAATCTTGAATTTGTGCACGAAAAGAAATCGTGTGCAGATAAAATTTTCATTTCTCCTAAATTTTCCAAATTTTTTATCAAATCTGTTATTTATTACCTTTAAGAGAATAGTGTATTTTCTTTATTTTCTTCTAAGTCGTCATGAATGGGCTAGTTTCCTTAAAAATCTAATTAGTGAGCACGTGAGGTCACGCCTTGCTAAAAAGTGTCGCAGGGCGTGACGTTACGCAGAACTTTAACGCGCTATATCCTTATCATTTTTTGTTTGATTGATAAAAGAAAAATACGTGTCCAATATTTTTTGATAATTTAACTGACGGACTAAATAGAATAATCATTTTTTGACCCAGAACACTAGCTCATTGTAGATGTGGGCGGATATAACTCGCCTCAGGTTTTATCGCCATTTCTATCTGTTGGTAGTTAATCTAGAAGACTCGTGTAAGGGGCCACCCACAGAAGACTTGATCTGGATCATCCATCGCATAGGTGATCTACCGCTATCTCCTATTCTCTTTACAGTTAGTTATTTTTTGTAACCACGAAAGACCAGGGTTGAGGTGCATTTCTGGTATCTACATTTTTCTGAATATACGTCGTGAGGAATTTGCATGTAGTTGGTTTTATATTTTCTGTATTTATGAAATTTGAGTAAATGTCATTACCTTATTCTATTTTTTTAAACGCGATTCCGTCTAGCTGTGAGCATATTTATATTGCTAGTTATTTTCCAGCGGCACCAATTGTTCAGGAGACAGCGATTGTTTGCGAACTCTTGCGCGGCTTCAGTTCATTTCGAGTGAGTTGAGAGTTGCAACGGCTTCCTCCCACCATCTGGCGTCTGCCCGTCTCTCAGCAGCTAACAGACGGGAAAATGTACTTGCTTACTTAATTTAGTTTATAAATGCTTTGATAGGAAATTTGATATCAAATGCAGAAAATCGCGTCAAAACCAAACGCACCTTATATGCTTAATTGTGTCGCTGTATCAGTATTACGGTACAACAAATTAGAGTATAATAGCTTAGCAGCAGAAATAAACACAAAAATCTCACTTTTAGAGTTCCGTACCATGAAAGGAAGAAAGAAACCCTGATAGGATCACTTCGTTGTCCATCTATCTATTTGGCTAAGACTCTTTTTATTAGGAACGTGGGGGGGGGGAGGTATCGAGTTGAAATTAATATATACTCCGGTTTGCAAAAAACACAACAAATAAAATTCAAACGTACCCTGAAAAAGCGGTAATCTTCAAGACTCGACCCCCGTGTTGGACGAATTCATTTACATACCTACAAGTTCGTGAAGAATCCTACCGTACGCGAGGCTAACTCGCACTTGGGAGTTTTTTTCAGTTTGATATAAAATACATGATAAACTGTAAGTTGCAAATCGGTCGAGACAATTTGATATCTTGTGATAGGTTGATAAACACTTGACTTCGTATCATCATCATCATTTCAGATTATTGCAGTTCACTGCTTGACGAAAATCTCCCCGAGAGAGCGCCAAAGATCACGATCACCTTTTTTTATCTAACCACTGCCAGCCATCTTCAGTCCATCTGTCTGCTAGTAGAATAAATGGGTTCTGGAGTAGAGACCACGCCTTGGCAAACGTAGTGTAGGAGGTCCGCTTGATGGACCGACGACCTTTTATTACTTACTTATATGAAAATATTTTGGCACTTAACAGGTGAATCATAATTATTATGCTTGCGGATTAGTGATTTTGTTTGCGTTGGAATCTTTTTAGCTTTTAGCTGGATTTGGATTTATGCGACGTATGTACTATGTAACCGTTCTCTTCTTTAGCTTTCATTATCACTTCTCTTCATGTTATATGGTGTTGATTAACGGCAACATGGGAATTGGTTACAGCTGTTAGGTAGATCTTGTTTAGGAAATTAGTAGCTTTCTTTATTTTACTAAATAGAAATAGAAATAGTATTTATTGCATAAAATATGGTAATACAGGTCGCAATAATAACGTCCGCATATTTTACCGCGATTCGGCGTGAAAAAATGCATGGTACAGTTGACGACCATCTGCTGTAGTGGTTCGCTCCGGACTACAAAGCCAGCGGTTGCGGGTTCGAATCCCGAAAGGGGCATATGTTTGTGTGATGATGAGCATTTGTACTTTAGTCATGGATGTTTATAAAAGTATTTAAGTATGTTTATTCGTTATCAAGTCGCCATAGTACAAGCTTTGCTAAGTTTGGGGCTTTGCTTAGTGTGATTGTGAAAACAATTTATTTAATTATAGTCAGCGTCAAATTTTTTTTTTTTTTTTATTTAAAACTTTATTGCACTAATAGTGTACAAAGGGTGGACTTAATGCTAATAGCATTCTCTGCCAGTCAACCGTTGGGTCATGCAGAAAGTTTTCAATTGGTGCGGTGCAGGTAACAGATAAAATAACATAAAAGCTTAAATAATTCAACAATAAACTAAATTTAATATACTTGAATAAATTATTAATAATAAATAAATAATAATAAATACAGATATATCTAAAATACATACAATAAATACATACAAATTAATAATATAGGTGCAATTTATCTATTTTAAGAATTGTCTAACCTTATTCCTGAAAATGATCTTCGAGTCCGACTCCTTGATATCGAGGGGAAGTGAGTTCCAAAGTCGTGTCGCCCTCAGAGAGAAAGATTTAGAAACGAATGTAGAACGATGTGCAGGTGTACCCAGTCGAAGATTTTTAGAGGAACGGAGAGAGCGGTCATGAGATTGGCATAGATACGAGAACATATTCTTGAGATATAACGGTGAGGAGGGATTGTTAAGAATGCCGTATATAATGCCAAGAATTCGAAAATTTCTACGCTGACGGATGGGAAGCCATTTAAGTTGGGATCTAAAGCTGGAAACATGATCGTATTTGCGGAGGCCGAAGATGAATCTGATGCAACTGTTAAGAAGGCGTTCGAGCTTTTCAGTGAGAGCCTCAGAGAGGTTTGAACAACAGGAGTCAGCGTAGTCGATGATAGGAATGACGAGGGTTTGTACAAGCATAAGCTTAGTCTTGAAAGGAAGAAAGAATTTGAAACGGTAAAGACTCCTAAGGCAAGTGATTACCTTTCGGCTAATTTCAGCAACGTGAACAGTCCAGCTAAGTGTTGAGTCGATCATGAGGCCCAAATTCTTCACACTGGAACAGTACGGAATTGAGGTGCCTTCGTACACGACCGGTACAAGATCATCAGCACAAATTTTAGACAAAAGTCTAGAACTACCTATAATGATAGCTTGACACTTAGAAGGATTAACAGAAACACCAAAGTCACGTGACCAAGAGGATATGTTGTTCAAGCTATCATTTATTAAGCCGATGGCAGACGATATTTTAGCGACATCAGAGTGCACATACAGTTGTAAGTCGTCAGCATACAGATGATAAGAGCAGCGGAGGTTAAGGGTAATTAGGTTTATAAAAACTGAGAATAGCAAGGGAGAGAGAACGCCACCCTGCGGTACACCAGAAGACAAATCAAACCAGTCGGAGTTGGAGTGCCGAGTTTTGATTGATTGCCGGCGACCACGCAGGTATGAAGAGAACCATTCGATGGTTTGAGTAGACACCCTGAGATGAGAAAGAACAGCAAGAAGAAGATCATAGTCCACGGTATTAAATGCATTAGAGAAGTCTATTAAGACAAGAAGAGTGACTTTAGAAGAATCCATACCTTCCCTGATATCTTCAGTTACCTTAAGAAGAGCAGTGGTAGTACTGTGAGCGGGGCGAAAACCAGATTGAAGAGGATTTAGCAGATTGTTCTGAGAGAAATGGAAAGATAATTGTTTTAGAACACAAGACTCGATTATTTTTGAAAGGAAAGGTAAGATAGAAATGGGTCGGAAGTGGTTTGGTGTGGTGGGATTGCGAACCTTGGGAAGTGGGCAGACGAGAGCCTTACGCCAGATGTCGGGAAACTGACCAGAATCCAGTGACCAATTAATGATGTGCGTGATGATAGGTAAGATAATCTTGGTCAGCGGCGCGATCATAAGACGGCTGATGCCATCCACTCCGGTTGCCTTGGAAGTAATGGACGAAATGGCTTTACTGATTTCAGTGTCAGTAACAGGAGAGAATGAAAAGGGGACTATGTCAAGAGTAGGGAGAGAAGAGATATATGCTAGAGTGTTGGTTTTAGTTAAAGCATCGAGTGTTGGCAGATCCGTAAAATGCCGGTTGATATCATTAAGATTTAAAGAGATAGGGATGTCATCAGACTTCGACCTGCCAATACCGAGTGAACTAAGGAATTTCCAAGCATTCAAAGCAGAAGAGTTGTTGATTTCGGTGTGGATATGTCGTCGTTTAGCTGCTCGAATCATCTGGTTGCACCGATTTCGCGCAGTTTTATATGCAGCCCAGTTGCTGTCAGACCTATCCTTCTTAAAATTCCGGAAGGCCTTATTACGCCTAGACATGGCCATGCGGATACCCTTAGTCAACCACGGCGCTGGCGGTCGCCTAATGCGAACTGTATGAATAGGTGCATGTTTATCAAATAGATCCACAATGCTTTTCGTGAACAGGTCCACTTTAAGGTCGACTGTGGCAGCAGCTTCCACCTGATCCCAGTCAATCAAAGACGCGTCTCGTTATAAGTTTTCAGTGTTGATACGTCCATAACTTCTCAGCTGAACCGTTTGCGGCTTACTCTTAGGAGGTCTGACTCTATAGGAGAGGTAGAGAAGATCATGCCTAGAAAAACCAGGAGCTATTAATTGACCATGATGGATTACGAGATGAAAATTATCACTAGAAACCAGAGCGTGATCGATCCAAGTGTCACAGGTATCAATATTATGGTGTGTAGGGAAAAATGGGAGGTGTAGGAGACCAGTTGCCTTAAAGAGATTCAAGAGTTTTAAGGATCGAGATGAGTCTTTAGAAAGGTCAGTATTGAAATCGCCCATGATGACGTGGTGAGAGTAATCAGTGCTAACAGATTCTAGGGCGAGTTCGAGCTGAGAGAAGTAATCGATCGCAGGAGGGCAATACACGACCCCAAGAACCACTTTAATTCCATCTAGACAGATTTCAATGAAAAGGTATTCTGCCGTAGCAGAATAGTAAGCAGGAGATGATGAAATTATTTTATATTGAATATCTGACCTCAGGTAAATAGCCACGCCACCACCACCCTTTCCCAGTCGATCGTTTCTGATCAGTATAAAACCAGGCAGGCTGTACGAGACTGAAGGCAAGGGAGGTTTGAGCCATGACTCGGAGACTAGAACGGCGTGAATGTGCTCGGATGTAAAACTGTGTAGTAATTCACTATGATGCTTAGCAATGCTCTGAGCATTAATGTGGCATACATTTAAAGTGTTTTTAATATTTTGAAAACAGTTATCAAGTTGAACACCGAGTGTGTCAGTCTCAGAAATAAAAGAATCGAGTGAAGTATTACAAGAATAAAATGAGAGAGAGGAATTCGCTGAATTGAAAGATTCACTTACAGACATAATTGCACAAAAAATAATATATACAAATAATAAATTATAAATTATAATAATTTTATAAAACTATAATATAATAATACGTTATAAAAAATGGCTTGATTTGGTTTGAAAAAATACCAATTGGATGAGTACACTAAAGCCAGGTGCATTCTCCGTCTGCATCACCCACCAGCTAACCGAAGTAAACAATAGCAAAAGTTAACACAAACTAGAACTAAAATGACTAAAAATAAGAAATGAATAAAATAACACATTGCTGACCATTAACAGGTTAAACTATTAATCAGTATTTATTTTGCTACACAGAGGCATTCCATCAAAGTTAATAACAAAACTACAAAAAAAAAACATAAATAACGAAAAACGAAACGCTATTCGTTATCTGAAGACCATAGATTTACTTGATCAGTGACCATTGCGTAAATGTAAAAAAAAAAAAAAAAATTTGTTGACAGTGACAATGGTGTAACAATGACTAGACTAGGTTATAATTTTATTAAAAAACATATCAACAAATACCGCCATATTCTGTGTAGCAAGGTTGGAAAAGTATAATGGTAGAGGAACAGTACACACTTGATAATCGATGACATGATTTGATCTATTTCTTAGCTGCCTGTTTCCGAGTGTTAATTCTCGACGAGTTCGAAGTTGAAGTCTGAGGATTTGAAGTCTGAGGATTAGAATTAGATGCCACCGGTGCTTGAGAGCTAACTTTGACAGCGGGTTTCGGGAACTTGAGGATTAATTCTTGCAGCTCTTCAGGCGAATTAACTTTCCGCCTAGTGTTATCACCAAGCTTGACTGTGATGACTCCGTCAGAGGTCCAGCATTCACGCATTCCGAAATGCGAGCGGGCCTTAATGAACGTCGCCTGCCTAATCCTAGTAAGGAATTCACTTACTGATACAGAAGAGCCCTTGAGTAGTGACTTTTTCTTCCAAATTGCGGACTTCATATTGTAGGTAGAGAAGCGCACAAGGACTGGTCTGCAACGCTTGACTGTTTTATCGCCTAGCCGATGACATAGTGTGATATGTGTGGTATCAAAGTCTTGGAGCTCCAGCTTGGTCTTAATAGTATTGACAACTGCATCTGAGACGTTGTCCACACTCTCCGGTATGCCGCTGAATAGGAGTGCTTTGCTTCTGTGGCGCATTTCAATACCGTCGATGGTGTTGATACAGTCGGCAATTTGCCTTCTCATGCTTTTCAGAAGACCCCACACAAGATCCCGGAAAGCATAAAAGTCACCTGTGAGTTTCGTCAGTGAATCAGTTGGTTGTGAAGTAGCCTTAAGTTGAGCTTCGAAATCCGCCATTCGCCGGAATAAATGTGCCTCCATCTCCTCCTGGGATGACTTAAGGTCTGCGAGTAGTGCCATTACAGTGATATTATAAAAATTATGAAAATACAAGTCTGTTCTATGACTGTTTGTGCGAAAGTAGTGCTGATAGGTGACAACAGGTGGGTGCAGTTATATCTATTAAAAACACACTATAACTATTTTAAAAATAAAAAAAATCGAAGACCAAAATTTCCACTGTTGCTTTTTTGACACCTACCGCCCAAAAAATATATGAAATTTTAAAATTATTTTAGAAATCAAACAGCGTTCCAGTTGTTAAATTCTAATTAAATATTTCATTTTAAGGCTGATAATAGGTTTTCCTTTAAATAACAATTGTAGGACTGCCCTGAACATAGTTAATAGTGTACTGTTAAAAATTGAGAATAAGCATTAGGGCATTTTAAAAATATAACACCTAACTTAAACCATTATACTGTTAAGCCGGCTCTTTACCATGGGACACAATATACGTTATAGTTCGTGATAACTTTTAACGTTTATCTAACTACAATTCTATTTTATTATAATCTAAACCTTATAACCTTGTAAAATTGAATATCAACGTGTAAAGTTTTTTGACACTGACTGTACAAGTATTTTGCTTAGTGTGTGTATTCAGTACAATATTTGGTGAATTATAGCTTTATCTACTCTTAAATTCTTTTGCTATTTATTGCTTGTACAAAACTACGTATTCGCTGCCTAGAATGTAAAAGAAATTACAAAAATATAGTATCATCCCGAAATAAAGTTAATCTTAGTAATACTACGGACGTAAATAACAAATTTTCGCTTAAAGCTTATTGAAAAGCAAAAAGAATATTATAGGGAACTTATAACGAAAATAGCGAAATAGGTTTTATCACTAAAAGTTTTGTGATACTTATTTTGGCTATTAGAAACATAATATCAATGTTAACTGCGACTACATTGAATCTTTATTGCAAACGGAATAGACGAGCGTTTGAATCACGCGTTTAATAAAACGTCAATTAAGGCGAAGGAGAAGACAAGTGATCATGAGCATTTAGCGTCGACTCCGAAAATATCCGCTCATGAAAAAGTAGGCGCTAAGAGTGAAATCCATTTAAAATCCATATATTTTTTATTTGTTGACTATTTAAAAAAAAAACTTAAACCTAAAGGCACGAATATTATAAATAACTAAACTAACTTTAAAACTTAACAAAACGTCGTTTAAAATATAACTGTGTACAAGATCGTTTATAAGAAATAATAACTAGTATTTAGACACAACAGGCAAAACTTCAACATATAAGTTACATGATATATTAATCTCCACATCCTATATCCAGTATTTTTGCCAGAAAACTTGTGCAAAAACACCTTTTGTACGTGTATTCTCCTTACCCTGCGCCTTAAAACAGCACCATTAAGCATTACACAAGATAAATATAAAATCGTATATGTCTTTACAAGTTTTATTTTATTACGATGTTAAACTATATGACTCAAATATCCTAATCATAATTATAATGATTCGTAATAAAAAGGGTCACAAAACACAAAGTGTTATTTCAGAATTAAATTCGCCATTTCGAAACTGATTTCAGAAAAATCTTAATGTGATTTCTGAAATACTTTCGTTTCATTAAAGAAAATAAGGTACAGTCAGCAGCTTCTAATATATAACGAATTATTTTCTTGACTCATTATTATCTTAAAGTTGGAGGTGCTTGTAGCTTAGTGGCGGCACCGCTTTGGTAGTTATTACCAAAGTTAAGCCACCTACGCCGCGGTAGTGAGTAGATGGGTGACCATTCCAACCATATTTAGTGTCATTTATCACAAGCATCTCCGTGCTTTGGAAGGCACGTTAAAAGTTGGTCCCGGCTTATATAGCTTGATACTAGTCGTGAAGCCTAGTCAGAGGCCTTAGGGCGGCTTAATAACCTTTGACAGAAAGATTATGTCACTGGCCTTACAACACCTCTCCACCAACCCGCACAGAGCCCGCATGGTGGAGTATGTGCAGTGGGACGTATATAGGCTTAACTTACTTTTTTTAAGAGCATTAATTGGTCTATTGTTCTGTTGTGGAGCAGTTTTTTTTTTTTTTTCATAAACAAATAATAAATATTGGACCACATCACATACATTACTCCGATCCTATGATAAGTAGCTTAAGCACTTGTGTTACAGAAATCAGAAAAAAAACGACGGTACCACAACACCCAGACCCGAGACAATATAGAAAAGTTAGTTTTTCTACATTGACCGAACGGGAATCGAACCTGGAACCTTAGAGATAGCGACACATGGATAAATGTATTTGTGGAGAGAAGTACATTTTAAGTTAATGGTATTTTTAATTACTGTACCTCGTTGGATGTTATTTACTTCGAGGCCATGACAGTGTGTTGTTTGGCATGCGCCTATAACTCAAGGATAATCTCGTAACCATAAAGTAAGTAAGTAGTTTACAATTTAGTTTATTGTTACTGATTATTTTTATAAGTTTTAGTTTTGTGGAACTTTCTATCTTTGCTTTATTGTTAAATTCAATTTAGTTAATTTCAAAATCTAGCCATAGACGCATGTTTTGGGCTACAGTTTAGCAATTAAGTTCTATTCATGTAAAATGTGTTATGAATGTATCCTGTTTTGTGTCTTTTACAAAACTAAAATAACACATTCTATAAATCATGGTGAATAACTTTTTTCTAAGACTGCAAATTGGCATGAATATTTATCGATTTCCCATAAAAAATTATCTAACAGCTGATTGAATTTGTATAGTACGACAAAAAAAAGTATTTACATATTGGTTGGACGGATTTGGGACTCTCTGGTGGTCTGTTAAATCGCTGCGTCACTTGCTGCACATCCTAGCGTCGGAGGTCCCTGCCAAAAATTAGCGTCGTGATAAGTCTGTGACTGTCACGACAAATGCTTGCGGGAACCTTTTTGACACACCAGATATTTTTCATATTGTTATGTATTTTTATTCTTTTTCGTGTGTGTCAAATAAATGTTTTCTATTCTATTTTATATTGTAGATATATTCGTCAAAATTGCCTGTTGCAAACTATTCAAGTTAATAACGTCACCGACGACTAAGCAAAACGCTCGTCTGCGCTAAAAAAAAGCTCGTGACGTGTGTAGCTTGAATTTTAATAAGAATTTTTAATAAAATTCACCCTCGACCGTGACATAGTACGGGACGAAGAAAGGTCGCTGGTTTTTCCTCATTGCTTACCTTATTTATAGCTTGTACCTTCAACGTCACTCGCAAATTATAAAACCTGACCTTTCATATTTCGCTTTATTACTTCAAAAACAACCTTTGGGTACATTTCTTTTAGACAGGGATATTTGTTAAACAATAACAACCTCCTAGAGGCTGAATCTGGTGCTCAAATCCAACAACTTTTTCTATGGGACCAACATCGAAATCGCAAAAAAAAAAACTTCCGACCATCGGACATCAGTTTGTATGAAGTAGTAAAATATTTTTTTAGATTACTATGTTGGTCCCATAGAAAAAGTTGTTGCATTTGCACCAGAATCACATTACAATTGTTTTACAAATAACCCTGTATAGATAGAACACGAATAATTTATTTAAAACTAGCCGTTCCAGCCAACTTTGTAGCGCCTCTTCATACTTATGAGAATTTTGGGGGCGGATGCAAATTCTACAAACTAAAGATCGGCCCCGGCATTCTTGATTTACAATGGTGTTACTAACCCGACTTTGTTGTATACATAGAAAGATATATACAACAAATAAGGAGAATTATTCTTATACTATGCACTAAACGGGTATTATGCAACACATACCTTATTTTGCGTTATTGGTTTTACCGACGTTTCGACCTAGTTGCATAGGCCGTGGTCACGGGATGACTGGCGATGTGCGGCGTCGTCTGCCCGGGCGCGATTACAAATATTCACCCACCCGCACTTCCTCAAAATAAGATATGTGTTGCATAATACCCGTTTAGTGCATAGTGTTAGTTAAAAAATGCAACAAGTAAGTTTAAAATTATTCTTATACTTATTTAATTATTCAAAAGAAGAACAGAAGATGGTTGTATAAATTATGTTTGGAATTGAGTCGCGTTTAACTACCGACCGGAATTATTTGAAATTTGACACTTAAACAGGGTTAGTTAGCAAGATAGTGGCAAAAGGAATCGAACCTTATTGGCATATATAACCTATAGTTGCAAGTACCTAAAGTTACGTTGTTTTGCATACACCTATGAAGCATACGCCAATCGACAGAGAAAATAATAACAAACAACAAATACTATACAGGGTGGTCCAGGCCAGATGGATATAAAATGTTTTTTAGTTAGTAGGCTTAGGGACCTCTTTGTACCCGCCAGGAAAAAAATCGCTTGTCAGCTGCTTACAAGATATGATTTTTATTTTTATTCTAGAAATATCACCACTTTTAATGTTTTAATATTTTTTATTTACTTTTAAAATGAAAAATTCTATTTTTATTTTAGGTGCTTACTTAGACGTTGCACTCTCTCAGAAAAAAAATTCAGACTGATCTACAAATTTGAAGTGCATTGTTTTGTTTTTTTTATGTTTCTTTTGATTAACGTATGCTCCTCTCCTTCTGTATACCAAAATAACGTTAGTTTATTTTACTTACAACTTTAGGTATGCCAGGCTCCATACACAATAGTTCGAGGTCTTTTAAAAATAAGGCCAGGAACAATATGTAAAACGTTTTTATCGTAATTAATAATAATATTCATATTTTCCACAAAAAAAAACGCAAAATTCGCGGTCTTATATCAGAGATCATAGGCGTATGCCGACGCCGAGCTAACAAGTGCCTTAAGCAGTGCAATACTAACGGTGTTATTTAATCGTCTAATCGTAGATTAGTCATGAGTTCAATTTTTTAACACCAGGCAGAAATAATCGAAACATTGTTTTTTTTGTTTCTTTACGTAGATTGTTAATTTACTGATTCTGAGTCGCTCTTGAAAATTTTGCACTATCTTGCAATGTAACCATGTATAAATATTGTAATTTAACACGTTGAATATTTTTATCCCGCTTATTCTAATCTATGCAGACGCAGTCGCAGAAATATGCTAGTCTGAGTATAAGTACAGTCAACGGCTGGTCAACCTACCCAAAAAGTTGAAGGTCATTCAACCGATTTTCAACTTTAAATCCGATGCGCAGAGATCAATATCAATTGAGAACATGTGATACTTTGTGATAGGTTAACGAGCTGTTGTCTGTACATTAAACTGCCTGAGCAAGAGCATTACATTCGATTGCGTCCGACGAAAGGACACATTAATTGATTATTACGTACAGCTCTGATTCAACGATGTCTCCGAAATCTTTTGATGTAGTATCTTTGAGATCCAATGGACTAAATAGAAGACATCCACTGTATATTTAAAAGGGCTCTGTTTGAAAGTAGACACAAAATCTAATTTGATTGGACCAATTACGATATTGGTTAGCTTAGACGTACTTTTAGGGTTTCGTATGTCTAAATTTATAAAAAAATAAAAACCGACTTCAAAAAACTAAAACGCTAAAAATAATCTTAACACTTAAGTACCTAATCAGTTACTTTTGGAGTCGGTGCAAACGAAAACATTGGTCTCTCATTGACTGGCACCGACTCCAAAAGTAACTGATTAGGTACTTAAGTGTTAAGATTATTTTTAGCGTTTTAGTTTTTTGAAGTCGGTTTTCATTTTTTTATGAAATTAACTTATTTCATCCATTTTAGTGATAAATCCTAATCAAAACAAATCTTACGAGTGCAAACATAATTTAACTGCTGAACACCGATTTCATTTCCTATTTTTCCACCCTTAGGGGTGAAATTTTTTCCAAAAATTTTTATTATAGTATTTTTGAAGTATAAGCTATTCATTAAAAAAAGAATCATCAAAATCGGTCTACATTTGGCAGAGATATAGGTAAGATAGATACTAAAATCAGTTGGCGTGGTACGGAGTTTATGCAATGTTTGATGATTTTCTTATAGATCCCATCATCAGAATTTAACCAAATTTATATGGGACCATTCTGAAAGTATTACCTTTCAAACAAAAAAATAATTATCGAAATCGGTCAACGCAGTAACGAATGATCGCTGAACATACATAAAAAAAAAAAAAAAAAAAAAGATACCGACGAATTGAGAACCTCCTCCTTTTTTGAAGTCGGTTGAAAATTGGAACCAATAGGATTACTCGGGTATCT